>JANAVB010021798.1:20423483-21023483 GCA_029216955.1 Iris pallida
TGTAGGCATCGGCAAATTCCATATTGACGGACCAGACTTGCCTGAGCATGTCCCCGATGCTGACATCTGAATCGAAAGTGGGTGATCCGGTTGAGTGTGAGTGCCAGTCGCATTCTTCGTCTGAGCTTTCAGGGGTTGTCGCGGGTTTGACATAACCTAGCCCACATCTGGTTTTGTTGTAGTAGTCTTGTGGTTTCCCAGCCGGGACCGACGATTGTAAGGGTAATCGTCGTCCGGTGCCGTAGTTCAAGCCTGGTGTAGTTTCCATATCATACCCTTGTTTTTGCATAAGGTACTTGGATTGGGAACTATACAGATAAAGGGGCAACCTCCCGGTGTCGGGTTCGAGCTCAACTTCTTCTGTCATGAAGGGTTGTGGATCGTTCTTCCGGCCGAATATGATTGGGTGATCCCCTCCCTCGATTATGCGGTAAGCATCTTCCACTGGGGTAAGTTGGTTTACGGTGTAGACATTTGTCACTTGTGTGTGCAGGTGAGCGCCAATATAGTGTTCCATAGCATACATTGTACAAAGCTTATTAAGCTCGAGGTAATTCAAAGATAGCCCTTTATTGATGAAATAAGGTATCTTTTCCAGTGGGATTACATCATCTGCGGATAGCATATCGGTTTAAGCAGTCACATACTTGGCCAGCTCTGATTCTTCTTCAGCGACCCCCTGTGTAAATGCAGACTGAGAGGATAACTTGGGCAACTTGATTATCAGAGGCTCCATGGGTGGAGCAGAATGTGGAGTTGTTGACATACTAGCTACCCCCAGCTTGGTGCTCGGTTGTCGATTCATTCTGGGAAGACGGATCATCATTGGCTTGACAGAGGGATTGAGCTCCTCTGCATGTTGCTGGTTAGCTTTAGATAGCCTGATTATCAGTAGTTCTGTCGTAGGTCTTGGCGCTTGGCCAGACCTTGGCAGTCGGATTATCATCTGTTCCTCCTGTGCAGAGAGGCTAATCGCGTCCTTGTGCAGAGTGGCTGTAAGGGACACAGATGCCAGGCTTGCGGGCTTGGAGGTGGATTGTCGGAGGTTTCTCAGTTTGAGCTTGAGTATCTCTTTCGGCAAGATGCTTTTTCGACTTCTCGTACAAGCATGAATCTGAGTAGTAGGATTCGACCCCTTTAAAGGGATCGATGTCGGCAAATTCTGTCCTCACGAGGCCGTGCTTGTCGATGTACTTGAAGCACTGGTGCAGTGTGAAAGGCACGATCATGTAATCGTGTATCCAAAGACGCCCCAGAAGAATGTTGTAGGAAGTGTCCGCATCTATGACATAACAGGTCACTTCTGACTGAAAGTCGCCGATTTGGCACTTTAGGCGAATCTTTCCGATCGGGTAGCTCCTGCCCGAATTGAAACTGCTGATGGCGGTGCTTGTCGACGTCAGGTGATGCATTGCGATACGCAGATGGTGTAGTAGGCTCTTCAGGATAAAGCTTATGGAGGACCCGGGGTCAATATGCATCCGATCGACCTTGATATTGCCAATGTACCCGGTATAATACAGAGGGCGATCATGCAGGTTGGTCTTGATAAGCATATCCTGCGGAGTGAAGACAATGTTTGGCATTGACCCTGTGCAAGCGCTGTCCTGGAGATCTGTCGGCGAGTCCTCCCCAGTGAGATTGGACTAAGCCAGGTATGCATCGGCATTCTGGAGTGCTTCGCTTAGTGCGATACGGACATCCTTGGAGAGTCTCAGGAGTTCGTATAGCGATAGTTTGGCCGGTGTATTGGCCAATTACGCCAAGATGTCAAAGTTGTACGGCCTCTCCAGCCCGTCAGGCGTCTCCCTCCGGAGAGGTTTGTCGAAGCGAGTCTCCTTCGGCCTTGGCTTGTCGGTCGTCGAAGGCTGCGGAGGTCCTGGAGCATCAGCAGCTGTCGGCTGATGATCTTCAGCCGAGTTACCCGGTGGAGGTTGGGTTTGTGCGCCGAAGCGGGTAACAACAGCAGTAGCTCCCTCGACCTCTGTCGAGATTGTGCGACATGATTTGACTTTTCCATTCTTCTTCTTGTTGGTAGGAAAGTGCGGACTGAGTCACCTCAGGTACCATGTCCGGATGGACCCACATGATCTACCCTCGTGATGTGGTAAGGGACACTAGACCAGCAGCTTGGTCTCGGGGAGGTGGAAGGTTAGCGACCTCTATCCTTGCTCGGGGGACAGGTATTACTCCATCTTGAGTCCTTGTCGGAGGAAAGTTAGCGAATTGTACTGACACCATGTTGGCTGCCACGGTCACCTCTTCGAAATCAATGGCCAGGGCCTTAGAATCGATGAGATGTTGGATGTATCGCTTCAACTGATAGCAGTCTTGTGTAGCATGGTGAACATAGCGATGGTAGTGGCAGTACTTGGGACTCTCCATATCTGCAGGACGAGGCTTACGCCTGGGAGGAGGAAGCTGAATTCGTCCTTCCTGGATGAGCATGTCTAAGATGGGTTTAACATGGCCATCCTCGAAGGAGTAGGTCATCTGAGGCCACTACTTTTCTGCCGGTGTTGATTCGGGCTTTGGGGCTGTGTCGGCCACCATAGCCTGCTTGCCCTTATTTTCTCGGTTGCTGGAGGATTTACTACCGTTTTTGTTGTTGACGTTAGGTCGTTTGCCCTTGTCTTCCCCTTCCGATATGTACAATCCCAGTTGGCGGGCTTTCTTCACCTTGTCTTCTGCGCTAGTGGCACTGATGATGAACGTCTTCCAATCCTTGAATTGACTTTTGCCCATCCAGAGGTTGATTGTGGGAAGCAGTCTCTTCTGGCAAATTTCAATCAAGAAGGAATCAGGGTTGCCGGAAGGCGGCTTCATCGCGGTTTGGCGAAACCGCTCGATATAATTTCTTGTTAGCTCCTTTTCTCCCTGAACAACGTCCATGAGAGTGGACATTATCACGTCTTGTCCTACTTTATAGAACCTCTCTAGGAACATGCATTTGAAACCGGTGAAGGAGTGGATGCAATTGTCCGGCAAGTTACGGTACCTGTCGAAGGCGACCCCTTCCAAGGCTCCGATGAACAGTCGCGTAAGGATGGCGTCGTCATGAGGCAGATGGTCGGTTGTGACTTCGAAGTAGGTGATGTACCTGCTTGCAGATGTCTTTCCATCATATGGATTGATGTGGCATGGTTTATATTTTGGTGGGCAGGGAACATCTCTCTACGTAGCGGGATACGGTTGTCGTATCCTGAGGTCCTGGCAAGTTTTTCGGGCTTGGAACATGGCCCGGAGCTCTTGGACCTCTCTTCTTGCCTCCCTGGCTTCGTCTGCAGTGGTGGGAGCCGATATTTCAGGAGGATTATCGCCCGGATTTGGAGCAGCTGAGTTCGAGTCCGCATTGACCGCGGGACCCAAGCTTGTTTGGCCAGGCGTTCTTCCTTGCAGAGTTGGAAGGGCCGCTTTGATCTCGTCTACGGATTTGACCAAGGCATACAGTATGGCCTCCAGAGTGTCGATACGGTGGTGATCACTGGGACCCTCTTGGTTGCTTTCCGTCATGAACACCGTCCTCACATGAGGAGAGATGGAAGGAACGATAGAGGACGTGCCCTCTGAGTCGTACCCTCGTACAGAGAAGTCGTCGGGGTATGTGGGAATGTTCTCCTCTGGTTCGGACTCAGAAAGGGTGGTACCCCCAGCTTCAGAGCCTGCCTCGTCTTGAGAATTGTGGACGTCCTTGGGGACGTCGGGATCTGTTGTATCTGTTGGGTGAACCATTTCCCCCGGACTATCTTCTTGGAATACCGGGTTGTTATGGATGTTTGGAGGAATGCTACCCCCGGCTCCGGTGTCTCCCATAGATGTGGACGAATCTCCCAATGTGACAGATTTTGTCTTTGAGCGGGTACCTTGGTAAATTCCTCCTGCAACGGTGGTAGACAACCGTTTAGAAGAAATTTTCTTGGTTACGCCGGTTGAAATTTTTGGGTTGGAGACATTTGTTTTCTTTCCTCTTCCGCTGCCAGGAATCTTCATAGCAGAATTGTAAGAGGCGACGAGAAGCGCCTCGTCTTCTGAGCTTGGGTGTTGCAGCCTTTGGAAGACTGACCACCGGTCTTTTTGTGCTGCCACCTTGTTGCAGCAGCAGTTGACGATGACTTGGGTGCATTGATGTCCTTGACAGGACCCTTTGTACGTCGAATCTTCGTCTATTTCCTTGCGCTTGTGAAGAGTTGCGTTGCGTAAGTCACCTACTTTGTGGGATGGGGAGTCCTGAGCACATGAGTGTGTTGGCCTCCTGCCAGCTCCCTGATATTGGGGTAGCGCGAGTACTTGCCCCTGATCCTTGTTGGGAGATTCTTGATAACTATCCCGTTCGTTGGCCGCCGGGGGCTGGATACGGGTAGTTCTGTACAACTTTCCATCAGGGGCCCGAGTAATAACCAGCGGGATGCCCTGGTAGTCAGAAGTTGGGATAGTCGACTGAGCTCGTCGAGCCCGCGCTGCCCGAGACTTCTTCCTTCTAGCACCTGAGAGTGCGTAGTAGAAAGAGTCCAAGCTGGTCACAACAGAGTCTAGCACATGCTCCAGAGAGCCTTTGTGGTCAGGACCGTATGAGAGACGGTCAAAGACTGACCGTGAGCCGCATGGGAGAGATGATATGCGGCTGGGATCGGTGGTCGTACAGGCTGTCTGCATGCGGCTATCCATTGTGGCCGCATGAACTTTCTGTATGCGGCTAGAAGTCGTGGCCGTGCAGGCTGTCAGGAATCTACCAGAGCCTCATGCGGCTCAGAAACTCTTTAATAGCCTCATGCGGCTCAGGAAAGAAGCACGTGACCCTATGCCGCTTGCCTTTACAGCTGGCCATAAAGTGACTATTCCCATTAAATGCTCTGACATAAAGTGATAACTCTGACATTAAATCTGAAATGATGACATGATGGCACATTCCTCGGGAAACGAAGAAGATCTCCCCTGCAGTTGGCATGATCCACCAACTACAAAGCTTCCTATGCTGCTGCCACCATCCCATGCGGCTGATGCTCGCATACGGCTTGAATCGTGGAGACTCTTGTCATGCGGCTCAAATTATAAGAAGTCACTTCACGCGGCCGCTGTTCTCATGCGGCTCAGATCATGGGGATCATCTCCATGCGGCTTAAATATTGAGAGGCCACGCCCATGCAGCCTTGACACGTGGCTAGTCCTATGCGGCTCAATTGGAAACCATCCCCATGCGGCTCAGATGTCGGAGCCTATACCCATACGGCTGCCACCTTCATGCGGTTCAAAACCTAAGAAGCTACCCTCATGCGGCTTTGGCTCGCGGTCATGACACATGGCAGAAGATCAGCTTCCCACGTGTTACTAAATCAATCAAGAGTCATCAACAAATCTCGACGACCAGATTTAGTGTAATAATCATAATTACCCGAATCAAAGCAGATTTATTGCAATCGTGACACGTGACAGGAGATCCGAGCTTCCAAAGATTCATGACGGTCAGCATTAAATGCCCATACGGATTTGACACAATCAGCATTAATTGTCCAGATTTGCTGCAATCAAGATTAGTGGTCAAGATTAATTGCCAATAAAATAGGATCAAGGAAAATGGCAATTAAATCCCCAAGCCGTCGACTCTTTAGGGTAATCATTGCAAACCCTAATGATGACACCCCACTCCTATAAATAGCAATGTGCCATTCCCATGCAAAAAGGATCCCGGATCAAAAACTAAAAAAAATATAGCAAGGTGCCATTCCCTTGCGAAAGAGATCCTCTCCACCTGGCTGGACACACAGAGAGAAAAAGGTACGCACAGAAGAGTCTTCCCATCTTGAGAGCAGTTCTTCACCGGAGCCAAGGCTACGTCTGATCATCCAAGGAGTAAGGCAGAGCAGCCGTCGCTTTCTCGAGCCTCTATCGTCACCCCCAGAATTAAAAATAAACAATCGTACTTAGATTATTGTACCTAGGTTTTTGTCCCTAGGCTTTCTTTGTACGAGCGAGTTTGTATTGTGAAGTAAAAGTCCAGTCCTCTGATATAATTGTTCTGTTCTTTTATAATCAATGGCAAACAACAGCTATAGACAACACTTGTGACTTGGACCCACTTACAGAAGAGGATCTACCACATGTGGGTTAGACTGCTAGCTTAGACTCTTACTTGTCTTTCTCATTTATACATTATTGTATATATTGGGAGTTGTTTTATTTGGATGTTTGTGGAGATATTATCATAGACACTTAGTCCTTATCTGGATTGTACCTCTGTAGATTTTCTTCTGTTCATATCTATCTATCTATCTATCTATCTATCTATCTATCTATCTATCTTTTATCGTATTCTACCTTAGATGTGATTGAGACTGTATTTGTTATGTCACCTCCATTCGGAGTGTATATACTGTATATGTACCTTATATTGTTAGATGATTGACCTAGGATAGCGTTCTACCGCCGATACTGCAGCGTAGGCTGGACGTACCCACTTCTCGTGCCCTTACTCTAGGGTACGGGTCGTAACACAAAATAGGCTAAGGCGTCTGTACTAAAACTGATCCTAAGACAAGACTAGAAAGATAATTGATAAGAAGGGACTATGTTGCATAAAGTAAATCTAACGTGTCAGTTTTGTATGGGTGGGCGAGGAGCTCATTCCACCAGTACAGTTGAGTATTGACACCCGCATTTATGTGCAGGCATAGGTAAAAGCTCGTGGTGCCGAGCTCGCTTGGATGCGCCGAGGCATGGAGTTCCTTGGCGATTCGTAGCGTACGACCGCGTGGAGTCAAGACTTATACGGGACATAATGTATGGGCATCGCCTTCCAAAGCATCCGCTGGTTCAAGACATCTATTGAGAGATGAGAGAGAGCTGAGTGACTTGTAATGTGAGAAGAGTGAGCTTGAGTGACTTGTAATCTTGGCCTTTGCCCCATTGTAATCCTTGTTTCAATATCAATAAAATGCATCTTTTGAATAACTCGTGTTTTGTTCTAAATTTTTGCTGGCATATTCAATGTCTCTGCATGGGACTTCTGTGCGACGACCCCGTCGCAGCCGCTGTAATCGGCCGTTATGGAACCCGTCTTGCATGAGCACAATCTAGGCTCATGCGGCATCACGCCTTAGCGAGGACGATCGCTCCTACGGGAGCGGGGTGTGACACAAGTGTCGGAGGAGAAAACACTATGACTATGTGTTCTCGAATATCATGACATAGCCTACTCGTATCCATTTGTGGACACGTATCTAGCCCACACACAACTAATACAAGTCTATTTAGCCTAATAAACCAAATGACAAATACTTGGTGCAACCATAAAAACTCACTATAACATTTTCCTAAATGGTCATTAGAGCCTCGTTCTTCCTCCTATAGGTACCCCTAGTCCATGGGTGTGTTCCTTATGGTCAAAATACGCAATTAGAGTCTAGAAATAAGAGAAATTAGATGTATACCTATTGGGAGATATATTTCCAATGCAAAGCCCAGTGGACACGATTAGGACACAGATTCCTAGCCAATAGCCTCCTTCTCCTAGTGCTCCTTGCCACCAAACTCCTACGCTTCTCCAAGGAATAGAAATGTAGAGGATTAGGAAGGATTTGAGGGGAATTAGATGAGGAAGGGATCAATTTAGGGGCGAACACGTAAAGGGAAATTAATGGCACAAATGAAGAAGGAGAGAGAGAGAGAGACTCTCCCTATAAAGACTAGGGCTGGCCACCTCTTCCCCTTTCCATGACATTTATAAAGTCCAACAAGCCGCTCTATGTTGTCTTGATGACTAATTTAATTATTGGACGTTTCTAATTCTAGTTTGGTAATTAGACTAATCCATATTCATTACATGGAATGACTTAATGGAGCCTAATTGGGTCTAGTCTAGAATGTTGGTCCAAACGTCATGACAAATCTAAATGATGCGCTCTAATGTCATGCCAAGTCTAATTGGTATTGATACAAATCTAAATAATAGACTAGTCCACTAATTAACTAATCATATGGTATATTCTAATTAGCTAGCACACAACCGATACGTATAATGATAAATATTACCATCACTAATACAATTATCAACAATTATTGAAATGATAAAAATATCCCTCTCCCGGAATTAGATAGTTACAATCCTACCCCCTTAGAAAATTCTGTCCTCAAAATTAAAGGATGAAAGTAGGCATGAAAAGACTTCTTATGCTTCAAAGATAGGGTATTCTCTCACACAACCCATCTAAAAGAATCTTATTGGTTCGAAGATAGATGTGTTATGTTTCAAAGGATCTTATCGTTCAAAGAAAATTTCGTCCTCGAAATTAAAAGGATGGAAGTAGGCATGAAAACACATCTTTTAGATGAATATAACCTATCTATTCCAATCCCCTCTAACACAACCGTCATCTAAAAGAATCTTACATAAAATTATACAAGCATATAATTCAATTGAAAAGGAAATCATTCATAGGTTATCAAACATGCATGGTTATGAACTCTACCTATCATGTTGCAAGCTCTATCATGGGTTCTAGCATGGAAATCAACAAATACAATTATAAGGTACTATAGAATTAAGTAGATCAAGAAAGAGAAGGAAAGAAAGGAACAGGACTTGCCAACCCATCATACGCAACATCAACCTCCTTGACCGTTATTGCAAAAGTCATGCCTTGCTGAGGAGATCCTCCCTGCTGGTGTGGGGCATTTTCTTATGCTATAAGTGGCCTAGCTGGACCTCGCTGATCTAGTGCTCCACCGAAGGGAGGTGCAGTGGGACAATCAAGAATCATGTATGTAGCTAACCGACAAAACATGAATACCTTAAGCCTTTTCCTACAAACCTTCCAAGTATGCACATGCTTCCTGCAGTAGGCACAAGTGGGTACATGCTGTATCTACCTCTGTGGATGCTGTTGAACCAGAGCTCTAGCTAGTGAATGATACTCCTACTGGGGCTGGAAGAATCCTTTTTGAATATGGGGATGCTTTGTTGGTCCTGCACTGCCACTAGAACCACCCAAAGCATCAATACCTCTCATGGACTTGAGTTCCAAGTCCATCTCAGTAATATGAGCATCTATCAAGATTTCCTCAAAAGTTGCTCTGTGACGCCCAAAAGTGCACGACCTAACCTCTCTGTTCTGACCCTTCCTGAACTTTCGGGCCCGATTTCCTGCGTCCTGAACCATGCTCTTCACAAACCAGCTCAGACGACGTAACTTAGTGGTATACTCGTCGACTGACATGCTCCCCTGGATCAAGTCAAGGAACTGACTCTCCAGGGATCCCAGAGCTACGTCAGGAAAGCACTTCTACTTGAAAGCTTCTTGGAAACCTCCTAAGTAAGTTCTATCACGGTAAGCCTGGGCTCCGTGCGATACCATATGAGTGCAATGTTAAATAGCTGATTTGCAGCTGCCTCGACCTATAAACTCTCAGGAATCTGAGCCAATCGTAGAATTCTTTTAATATCCTCCAACCAGTCATCTGCATAGAGTTTCCTACGGTACCTTTGAACTCCTGAGGAGACAATCTCTTAAAGTCCACTTCGGTACCCAGCCTCGACTGCTGCTCAACTGGAGCACCCTGAGGCTGAACAAGTGCCACATTCTCAACTACAGCTATTACCAACAGATGGGCACTCTCAATGCTCTGACGCGTCACCTCGGCCTGCCATTGTCGTGCCTCAGCCTGGGCTCTTTGAGCCTCTATCATCTGCTAGAATAACACAAACATCCATGCTACTTCAGTCGGTGCTGGAGGTAGTAGAGGAATAGCCTCTGGCTCCATAGGATAAATCCTCTGGACATATGGAGGAGCGCCCCCAAAAGCAGCTGAAACTCCCACACAAACAAAAAAATGGTAGGAACAACCCCCGTAGCTGAAGCATAGGGTCAAGAGGTAGCAGACCTCTCAGAAGTTGATGCAGGTCCAGAGCGCTAAAATCTAGTCTTCGGCGGCATTCTGAAGATAGATCAAAAAATATAAGTCAATATAGCACAAGATAAGATATTATTAAGAAAGGACAATCAATTAATAAAGATAGTAATCAAAAAAATGGAATAGATGATAGGAAATTCAATCCATAAGGGTCTAATATGTTCTCTACTAAATGCAAAAAAATTCAAACATTTAAGGATACTAGAGGTGGTAAGCCGAGAACAAATATAGAATAGAATCTGATGATTATACCTTTGTGCCCAAAAATCATGTTATCTAGAATCTTTGCCCTGCCAGTTAGCATTGCTGTGATAACTCTAGGCCCCATATTTACGGTATATAGATCAAAATTATGTTGTTCGGAATAACCGCCTTGCCAGCTAGCATGGCTGCGGGAAACCCTGCATTCCATAACCAAGATATGTATATCCAAAACATGTGATCAAGAATTTTGCCTCAAAGGCTAATATGGTGCGGTAAACTCTAGACTCCATAACTAAGAAGGATAGCTGCATTCCTCAACCAATGGACAGATATCTAAGAGAGAAGAAAACAAATATGAGGTAGGATTCCCAAGATCAACCTAGGATTCTATCAAAAAAAACATATTTGTGATTAAGTATCTCTACCACATAGTAGGTATTACTGCTGTTCCTACTGCCTAATGCATAGCAGCATCTTGTTGCTATTGTTACTACTTTGCTAACCCCCACCGCTACTTGAACCCCTTGAATTTACTACTGCTTCACTCTTATCATCTGCTGTTACTACTGCTTCCAATCCCCCCTATGCACAGATGCCCCCCTTAATTGCTGCTACTTGGCGGTCATGCCCCTGCTTCTACCAGTGTATCTGCCCCTACTGCTCATTGCCTAGAGCTATATGCTAGATGCAGTTCAATACTACAGCTGTTCTCCATTGCCTTCACCAATCCAGTTGCCTTCCTCTTCACTCCCTACATATCTAGCTATCTAACAATCTATCTACTAACTTTCTATATAACTATCCACACACACATACACACACACACACACATATATACACACTATATCATATATTTCCCCTCTACACACAATGGCACTTATGTGTATCCACAAGACACACACACACACAAATACAAATACTCAAACACTTGGTATGCATCACCCCCGTTTCGCCACTCTATGATACGCTTGTGATACGCCCAAGATACCTATACCAAACTTTGTCTGAACCTAACAAAAATACATGAGCATGCGTAAAATGATAATTTGAGACGAATTAGAGCTAGCTAGTGCAATTTGTCTGTAGAAGCTCAAAATATATAAAAATATTATAACGTGCCATTTACAGATAGCGCCAAACTATATTTATCAAATGGCGCACAGAGGAAGATGGCACATCACATCAAATGGTGCTGACCATTACATGGCACTGGCGGCTACGTGGAAAGCTTCCTTGAGAAGCCAAATGTCTATCATTATTACTGACAGTACGTCAGTCGAAGGAAATCTCTTCGAATCCCTAGCGCACGACATTCGAGAAGATCTATCAGAGTCATCATTATTACGTTTGTCATTTAATTTATGCCATGTATGGTTGGCGCAAAGCAATCTATATTTTAACATTTCATAGTACCTGGCGTTTTTCACAGATGGCGCTTACCGATAGCATGCACCAATCAATCAACTATCATCCAGAAGCAGATGACGTAGCGTGCATGCCACTAATTTCGAAGAACGTGAACGCAACACTGCCCACGACCAATCGCATCTCTCTCATAGAATGCCATGCATTACATACAGTTAAGCAAATCGTTCGCGCATATGGGCAATGGTGCGCTAATCAGCGTCATGCACTAATCAGGATAACTACTTAACGATTATCTCAAAACTCTATAAATAGAGTCAGAACCATTCCTTCAGGGCATTAATAATCATAATCTCCTGACCAAGTTGTTGCAGCACGTTCAAGAGCTTCTCTTCTTTGACATCACATTGTCCAAAGGATAAAGTGATCGTCTTCTGATCAGATTCCTACAGTTGTACTTTTCTAGAATCAAATTGTACTCCTGTACTCGCTTTTTCATTTTGTAGCTTAGTTTTCTCGAAATACTTTTATTTTTGCAAACAAAATAGCGAACTTACTGCGAACGGCTTTCTCCTCTGACAAGAAAGTGACAACTCAATACGATGTTGCGTCGGTCGGCATGACGCAGAAGACTTTGGTCGTCTAAGTCGACCAAACAACTTATGAAGCAATGATTGGCACGGGGGTGTCAAGCGTGATGCTGCCAAGCGCGCATCTGCTACTGTCTCCAAAGACAGAAAGACTCGTACCATCTGGACTCCGAAGTCCATAAGCGCACTAATCATTGCTCCTGAACAAAATGAGGGACAATGCCATATGGACATCCCTTAACCTTCTCTAATTCTAAACTTGGTGGAACGTGCGCCAACCACTATTGTTGCGCAAAACAATAGACAATGCCATATAACCATCTCTCACTCTTCTCCAGTTCTGAACTTGGTAGAAGGTGCGCCAACCACTGTTGTTGCACAAAACAAGGGAAAGCGCCCTACGTCCATTCCTCACACCTCTCCAGTTCTAAACTTGGTGGAGAGTACACCCATTACTACCCCTGTACAGAATAAGAAAAAATGCCCTGTGGCCATTCTTATTCTTTCCAATCCTGGACTCGGTGTAAAATCCATCTAATTGTGCCTCCGTGCCAATCGATGTCAGAACACTTTTGAGTAGAAACTCTATTTCTCTTGGCAGAGACGATCAAATCAATGCCAAAAAAGTAGAATCTGCCCAAAGTTCCTTTTCTGCTGCCTATTTGTGCCGTGCCAAACGCACTGGACAGTATGCGTAGAATAGCAGGGCATACTACCTACTCCACTTCAAACTGGGTAGTGCTAATCAGTTCAAAGTCAGAATCTTCCTACCCTGTGCATATCAAGATCAAAGTAGAGAAAATTGATGGTATCTCAGAATGACAAACTAGTGGCACATAATACTGATATGTGCACATATCTTAATAAACATAGGGCATAATTCCTTCAATCAAGTCATATGGCATGCCAGACAAGTTATAAGCAGTCTGTGCCAGCCACCAGTTGGCATTCAGTGAAGGCTTCTAAAATCAAGAATCCTCTCACTTATGTCAACGAACTCAGTACTTCTTTGTACACTCAGGGGACACAAAATCCTCGGAATAGAAACCATATTCCTAATATAATCAAGGAACATGTACCTTCTTATTTTTTATCTCGTGTCAATATAACTAATCTCCGTAAATTTCTTTTGTAAAAGTGGAAGAATGCAAGCTCATCTCAAGCAACTATAACTCCACATCAGGAACACCACTGTAATTAGCATCATGAGATAGTAATCAAGTGTTGCTGTCAATCAGCCAAACGGTCTATTTTTTATCACTTAAATTATACTCAGGCTGTTGAATTGATCATGGTGGATGAAGACGAATTGCTATTTGCCTTAGTTAATATGACTTCTTGTGGTTCTAGGGGTAGAAGATGTCCAAGACATAACTCATCCCGCAACCCCAGTCAACAATACCTTGATCGACTCTGTGACTCCGACGAAGGTGTTTACCATAACACACGATCAAAAAATCGAAGTTTCTTTGGTCAAAGGAATCTTCCCACTCCTAACATTGTGGGTAGCAACTTACCAGACTTCGATGCCGATAATGAAGATTCTGATCAGACTATCTTGTCTACCAGCTCATCCTCAGTGTCTAGAGAAGTATCTGTCTATGTTACCAACGAAGAGCAAGACGCTTCTAGTTCCGCTAGCCAAGAGCAAAGAATTGCTACTCTGGAGGCCAACCTAAAAGCCATGGCTGACATGGTTACGATCATGCACACCGTGATTACGACACAATATGTTTTTATGTCGGTTGCCAATCTAATTTAAACCAAAGAACACGTAGCAGTCTTTGTACCTACCAACATTGGTCTGGGGATACAATCCCCTCTTAATGCTACTATGCCAGCTCAGGTTACTCTGAGTCATTCTGGTGCTGGGGGTGGTACTTATCACGTAGATCTGCCTCCCAATCCATCAAACCAGTCTACCGCTTCTCCCACATCGGAAGATCCTTTGGAGGCAGTCAAACTTCTATAAAATCAGTTTGAAACTTTTAAGCAAAATAAGGGTTTACATAAACTAGGGATCACACAAACCTATCCTGCTGAGTGAAAAGAAGTTTCGTTTCCACCCAAATAATAGTCGTCGACCATAATATTGTTTGACGGTGGCACATCTCCGAGTCAGTATATCAACCACTTCGAGATGATGACTGATCATATTCAGCAGAACGATGCTCTACTCACTAGAGTATTTGTCGAATGTTTAGCAGGTGTTGCCTATGACTGGTATCGTAGCTTGCTAGATGGTTGCATAACATCCTTTGCAGTATTAAAATAGATGTTTCTGGAACGGTTCTACGAAGAAACAAACGACATGAATATGTCAACCCTTACTAAAATCAAACAAAGGCCTAATAAAATCGTTGAACGTTTCATAGAACGCTTCCGTCGAGAAGCACTCAAAATGCCTTTGGCTACTTCTGATGCATTAACTTAGATACTTACAAATCAAACTTGTTACCTATCGTCAGCATGTAGATGGGACCCACACAATTCTACGATTGGGGTTATTTTATTGTAAGTGCCATGGCAGCCGAAGATAGTGATGATAAGTTCAAGCAGCTAGGCATCCCGATGCCTATTCTCAACAAAGATGAACATCCTGCTACCAACAATTGTGGTTGTCAAAACAACCATAAAGGTAAAGAAGCCTTGGCCATCAATGTGAGTTAATCGGCACCTGTAGTAATGGTACCTCCACATAGAGCACCATGCCCCAAAGAGGAGTATTCCTTTGATGAAGACGACATCTTGAGCATATTCGATTTTCTAATCAAAAGCAACAAACATCAACTGCCAGAAGCTAAACGGCCGGATGAAGTAGGTAAAACTGACAATCCTAAATATTGTATGTATAACAGGTTCCTGGGGCATCCAACCAGTGCGTGCTACGTACTCAAGGGAAGAATTCAAGAGTTGATCAATGCCAAGGCAATCACTCTCCAGCACTACGAGAAGACGGTGACTGCCAATGTTGTCTCTTTACAGTTTGATGACTTCCCCGTTCAGCTGGTACATGACAGTGTTGTTCCTATCCCAAAGGCTACCTTGGAGATCGTCAGCCTCCCGCCACCAAGAAGTGATGGCTTGGTTCCTTTATCAAATGACAAAGGCAAAATCATACGGATTCACCCTGATTTGGTAGCCGACTTTCAACCAAAGACATCTACTTCTTTTGCTAAGTCAAAGAAGACGACCAAGTATAAGTCATGCCATATGACTTCAAGTGAATTCACTTCACTAGATGGTCGTGTTTCTTCTTTTAACACCACATTCATTCTAGCAGCACATTCAAGAGCTTCTTTTCTTTGATATTGTATCGTCCAAGGGATAAAGTGATCGTCTTCTGATTAGATTCCTACAGTTGTACTTCTCCAGAATCAAATTACACTCTTGTACTCTATTTCTCAGTTTCTAACTTTGTTTTCTCGAAAAACTTTTGTTTTTTGTTTCAGGAGCAAGAGAAGATGATATAGGAGGAGGAGGAGTAACTATATTCTCCTGTCCTTTTAGGTAATCTCTAAGGTAGAGTCTCCCAGATCTGGTATCAGTCATGGCTTCTTCTTCTGGAACATGTGAGAAAGAGACCATGTTGCAATCTTTCACTCGTGTCTTACTTCTAGAAGATTTCATCTTTTGGGAAGATAGATGATCTGTCCAAATCAAATCTATGTAAAAAATCTCACTGTACGTACTTACACACAACACGCACCACGAGAAGTCATGTTAACCGAAGCAAATAGCAATTCATCTTCATCCACCATAACTCCACATCAGAAATGCCACTATAATCAGCACCACAAGATAGTAATCAAGTATTGCTATCAATCAGCTAAATGGTCTATTTTTTGTCGCTTGAATTACACTCGGGCTCCTGAATTGATTATGGTGGATGAAGACGTTGCTATTCGCCTCAGTTAACATGACTTCTCCTGGTACTCGGGTGGAAGATGTCCAAGATGGAACTCATCCCGCACCTCTAGTCAACAATACCTTGATTGACTTCGTGACTCTGACGAAGGTGTTTACCATAACACACGATCAAAAAATTGAAGTTTCTTCGGTCAAAGGAATCTTCCAACTCTTAACATTGGGGGTCGCAACTTGCCAGACTTCGATATCGGTAGTAAAGATTCTGATCAAACTATCTTGTCCACCAACTCATCCTCAGTGACCAGAGAAGTATCTGTTTATGTTACCAACAAAAAGCAAGACGTTTCTAGTTCCGGTAGCCAAGAGAAAAGAATTGCTGCTCTGGAGGCCAACCTAAAAGCCATGACTGACATGGTTACGAGGATGCACACAGTGATTATGACACAACATACTGTTTCGTCGGTTATGAATCCAATTCCAACCCAAGAACATGTAGCAGTCTCTGCACCTACCAATATTGGTCAGGGGTATAATCCCCTCTCAATGCTACTATGCTAGCTCATGTTACTATGAGTCATTCCGGTGCTGGGGGTGGTTCTTATCATGCAGTTCTGCCTTCGAATCCATTAAACCAGTCTACCGCTCCTTCAACATCATAAGATCCTTTGGAGGCAGTCAAACTTCAATAGAATCAGTTTGAAACTTTCAAGCAAAATGAGGGTTTGCATAAACTAGGGATCAAACAACCCTATCCTGCTGAGTGGAAAGAAGTTTCGTTCCCACCCAAATATAAGCCACGACCATACTGTTGTTTGACGATAGCACATCTTCGAGTCAGTATATCAACCACTTCGAGATGATGACTGATCATCTTCAGCAGAACAATGCTCTACACACTAGAGTATTTGTCAGATGTTTAGCAGGTGTTGCCTATGACTGGTGCCAGATGGTTGCATGACATCCTTTGCAGCATTGAAACAGATGTTTTTGGAACGGTTCTACGAAGGAAAAAGCGACATGACCATGTCAGCCCTTACTAAAATCAAACAAAAGCCTAATAAAACCGCTGAACGTTTCATAGAGCGCTTCCGTCGAGAAGCACTCAAAATGCCTTTAGGTATACCTGATGCATTGACTTAGATACTTGCAAATCAAACTTGTTACCTATCGTCAGCATGTAGACAGGACCCACACAATTCTACGATTGGGGTTCCTTTATAGTAAGTCCCAGGGCAGCCGAAGACAGTGGTGATAATTTTAAGCAGCTAGGTATCCCGATGACTAATTTCGACAAAGATGAACATCCTGCTACCAAATGTGGTGGTCGTCAAAACAACCGTAAAGGTAAAGAAGCCTTGGCCATCAACGTGAGTCAATCGACACCTGTAGCAACGACACCTTCACAAAGTGAACCACATCCCAAAGAGAAGTATTCCTTTGATCAAGATGACAACTTGAGTATATTCGATTGTCTGATCAAAAGCAACAAACTTCAACTGCCAGAAGGTTAACGGTCGGATGAAGTAGGTAAAACTGACAATCCTAAATATTGTATGTATCACAGGTTCTTGGGGCATCCAACCAGGGCATGCTACATACTCAAAGGAAAGATTCAAGAGTTGATCAATGCCAAGGCAATCACTCTCCAACTAGACGAGAAGACGGTGACTGCCAATGTCGTCTCTCTATAGTTTGATGACTTCCCTGCTCAGCTAGTACAAGACGGTGTTGCTCCTATCCCAAAGGCTACCTTGGAGATCGTCAACCTTCCGCCAGCAAGAAGTGACGGCTTGGTTCCTTTATCAACTGACAAAGGCAAACTCATGTGGATTCACTCCGATTTGGTAGCCGACTTTCAACCAAAGACATTTACTTATTTTACTAAGTCAAAGAAGATGGCCAAGTATAAGTCAAGCCATATGACTTCAAGTGAATTTACTTCACTGGATGGTCGTGTTTCTTCTCTTAACACCATATTCATTCCAGCGACAACTTTGCTTCTTTCTTCGATATTGACTATGTCACCGAAGCCAGAGATCAAGTACCAACCAGAGTTCCATCAGTATAGTCAGCAGTCCTGCGAACTGATGATGAAGATTGGTTACAACCTATAGAAAGCACCTGGCTTGAATGACAGAAAAGGGTATCCAATACCTCTTTTTCTACGTCTTCAAGACAACCAATCCCGTGTCGACCTGGAATTTTGGACAGATCATTCATCTCCCCAAAAGAAAAAAATCTTCTAGTGCCTTAAGACAGTCGAAATAAATTTGTTGATGGATAATCATATCGAAATTGAGAATATGTGTACGACGGAATGAGGTAGTGCATGTGGTCGAGATCGACGAGAGCACAATTTTGAAATGATCCTCAGAATTGATGTTGCTAGAAATTAGAGTTGCATATACGAGATTATAATATGTTGGCATGATCAATGCAAGAAAATCTTTGAATACATGGGAAATTTTGTTAGAATCGAATGATAATACAACTTGAAAGATGAATCATGATCGAAAAATTCACAAGTTGTAAATAAAGTGTTTGGATGCGAACGATAATGGATACATAACTAATCGTTGAGCATTGTGATGTCGATGAAATGTGGCTATTGACTTTATCAATATTGGATGCTAGGAATGACAATGAACTTGAAAGAGAACTCTAGATTCGATGGAAAACTTGAGATATCTATGTCGGAATACTTTAGAAATTTTGGATTGGTCGTGGGAAATTTCTCAAGTTGAAATTTGTAACATTCATTGTATTATTGGTTGGTTGGAGAATTGAATAAGTGAATTACGGCTATACGAGATGCTTAAGAGGAATTGCTCACATTGGGAATGAAGTTATATATGTAGCCCATTCGTTTTCTCTATCGCTGAACTTGGCCGAAATACATGTATTTCCGAGATGCCTAAAATACGTGTATAATTTTAACTAAGTGGTATGCTGAATTCAAACAAAGCCACGGGGAGGATTATCATGTGCTAAGGAATAGTACGTGCGCCATAGGAAAAAAAGGATGGTAAACTATGTTGAATCAAAATAGGGATGCTGTGACCAGATGGTACATTACTTGAAATCAATTGAGATATTGCGGAGAAATGTTAAATAGTATAAGTTGATCGTCGGAAAGTTTTTACAAATTCGGTTGAAGTTATGGGGATAAGTTTTGTTTTAAGTTTTGAGGACAAAACTTTTTTTGAGTGGTATATATTGTAGTGTCCCGATCCGCAAGATGCCTTATGATGGATGGTTGGTAAGATGAAGTCTTGTTGGACTTGGAAATATGCGAAGGATTGCTTGGAAGCTGTGCGATTGTGGCAGGAATCGTCTTATAAATGTGAGTAGTGTTTAACCCTTCGAAGATCCTTTAGCTTCACGCTTAATAAAAGGATAATATGCTATGTTTATTCATTGAGTTGTTGAATAACACCTTGCATGAAATTCAGAAAGATAATGAAAGATAATTAATCATATGACCCGAAAACTGTTGTAAATAATTTTGTTAATTTTGTGCTTCGAATCATTTCAATGAATTGTATGCTTGCGTGCTTTGCAATAAAATACATAACAGGTGAAGGAAAAGTCCCATATACTTGGGTGGTGAGTATATCGAGCCTTAGCTCGATAAATGTATGCTAAAAAGATGCTAAGTCCCAGGAATTGGGCGATGAGTACATTGAGTTTTGGTTGGAAAGATATATAGTATCAAAGATGTGAAAAAAGGCTTAGGTAATCACATTCTATTATCCTATCGCCGATGTAGAATGTTGATTATGCTAAGACTCTGGTTTAGGCAAGATGATCGTAATATGAATGAGAATGATGGCTTATTGATAATGATGGCTTATTTACTTAGTTTTCCTTATCATGCATTATATGTTTCTTCATAGATAAGTTGCATATATTTGCATGGCCATGGACAACTTGTCGACAAGGTAGTTCCTTGAACGATAATCCGAAGCCACGGACCCGGTTCATCCTAGGGGAAACAAAGATTGGTGCTGACATACTGGCATCGATATACGGGACCTTCAGTGGGGCTAGCTACCTATACTATAAGGGGCGCCGTTATACCAGTGAGACGGTCCAAGATGGTGTTTCGCCGGTGACCTTCATATAGATAGGTCCAGTGCTAATGTCTTATGCAGTCCAAGTAAGTTATTATTCAATTACAGGAAAGGATGGTGGTTGTTGGTAAGAATCACCTGAATGGTGACAAATATATTGAATTATGATATTGTTTCTAACAATGTCTTATAAGGAAAAGTAAGTATTATAAATGTACAGGGATGGCTATACGACCATGGATAAGAATCACCAAGTGTGATAATTATATGCTTTACATTATGCTGGGTAAGAAATATATGTATGCTTTACTTCTGTCGGATATGAACTACTAATTGACCCTAAGGTAATGAGAAATACCACTTTTAATAATGTTCTATAACATGATTATTTAGTATTGTCTTCTTAGGTGAGTTGGGCTAGCACCGCTCGCTAGTACATTGATGATGTACTTACCCACATTATGGGCAATATTACAAGTGCTTGTGTATGGGGGAAATCGTTTGATCAGTGCTTGGCATCGATGATTCAGATGGGTCCACAAAAGCTCTTCTTATAAGATAATCTCTTCTGCTATACGAGACATAATATATGGAACATTGTGGCTCAGATGTATCAGTGTGATTGTAAGCAAAGTCAACATATTCAGTTGTAAAGCCTAATGGCAAGTATATATTCAGTTGGCTATTCAAGAATCTTGTAATCTATTATAAACTCTATATTCAGCTGCAAGTCATATAATCATTTGAGAAAACCAATAAAGAGAAATATGTCTTCACATCTTGTTGTGACTCCAATATATATGTTTGGTTTTGCTGCGATGTCGTTGTTTTCTGAGAAATACCAGGAATTATAATGGTTTTGCCTTATACAAGCACAATCTAGACTTGTACGACATCACGCCCAGTGGCTAGTTTTCGATCCTCGGGATCGGGGCATGACAGGTACCAGTCTGGAAGACTCTACCTTAGAGATTACCCAGAAGGACAGGATAATGTAGTCACTCCTTCTCCTGCATCCAATGTTCCACCGGCATCATCTTCTCCTACTCCTGATGTCCCTAGAACATCAGCTGCACCAGCTGACTCGGGTCCTTCTAAACCGACAACAGCTGATAAAGGCAAGCAGCAGGTTCGCTTTGATAAGAACCTCAAGAAGACAACTTCATTGCAAGGACTTGAAAAACCTATAATTTTTACATATTGGCTCAACTAGCCAATACTTCGACAAGATTATCGATTTTCGAACTCCTGCATCTCTCGAAGAAAATTCGAAAATATTAAGTGAGGCTTTGATATAAGCCGACGCTTGTTTGACACATCTCAAGAAACCAGACGAAGAACCTATGGCATGCTCTCATTGCCATAGCGTGATGGAACTGAATCCTAATATCACCTTCACTCAAGATGACATGTTATTGGAGGACAATCGACATGACCGACCTCTCTACTTTACAGAGTATGTCGACACAATGAAGGTCAATCATATTCTGGTCGACCTTGGATCCACACTTAGTATAATACTGAAGACTCTATTGGATGCGATGAAGATCCTGGTCCATAGTCTTTCCACGAGGATCACGATTATCCTTGGATTTAATCCCGGAAGAAATGAACCGTTAGGAAAATTCCGCCTAAAAAATCCAAATTTGCAATCTCTGTACAAAAGTCACCTTCTACGTGATTGACAATCATGTCTCCTGCAATGTGTTGTTAGGAAGACCGTGGTTGCACGAACATAACGTTGATGACAACGGAGAAGTCAAGAAAGAAGTTGCTTATCTCAATTGTATCTAGGCCTAATATATAGACTCTATGATGTACGAAGAAGAGTACATGAAGGTTGTATTGGCTATGGACACCGAAGAAGATCGGAAGAATAATCTAGATGAGGTCCTGGTAATTCCAGTTAAGGAACGCACTTCTCGTCCCTCGACCTCCTAGATGCTGACCATTAATCTCTCTCCTCCTGCTAAGCCTCCCCCACTAAAGAAATGTAACAAAGGGAGCTCACCACTTATGAGCCTCCTGTTATCAACCTTCGTCGTAACAAGCCTCCTACTTCCCCTCCTCTTGTTATTAACCTCGATAAGTCATCAGCCAAGGTTAAAAACATTATTGTAAATGTTGATACAAATATTAATAAAGCAGTTTCTCCTTTGCAGTATATTGATGTCAATTATTATACACATCGTTCTTTAGAAATTCTGGACAATTTTGAACCTCTTACCTTAGGGGCAGTTCAACCTTTCCAAGATGAGGTATCACTTGAACCAGTACAAAACTCGTTCTTTCTAATTACTTCTCGGAAGAAAGATAAGCATCCTATCCTCTTCAGTAAAGGATTGAATCAAAGGACAATGTTTAGTAGTGACTCTGAAAACGATGATAGTGAGCGAATTCAACTACATCGTTACAGTCAACAATCCAAAAATATTATTCGGAAGATGGGCTATAATTTCAAGTCTAGCCTCAATGGTGGTAAACGTAGACGAACTCCTATCCGTATACCTACCCCAAAAGGAAAGTCTTCGCAATATTATGACAAGACAAAACATGATTAGGCTATATTACGCCAATTACAACCCCAAATATTTCTGAGTCTGATAAAGAAGAACGGTCTAATTCTTCAGATTATTCTTCATGGGATTTAGATACCAAATATTTATGACATCTGAATTCTCAGAGGATAATAATAATTCAACTGAGGCTTATGAGCTAGAGCCTTGGGTACAATGGATGGATACTCAATAGGAGCTTCATTTCGAACAACGTGGACCACCCACTGAGGATGAATTAATTCAGATCGATGTCGGAGACAAAGCTTCTCCAAGGCCAATCTTTATTAGCAAAAGTCTTCCGGAAGCAGATAAAAACAAGAACTGCTCCAGCTCATTAGAGAATACAATGACGTATTCGCCTGCAGCTATAAAGATATGTCGGGACTAGATCCTCAGATTGATATTCACAAGCTCAACATTTTGCCAAATGCTAGACCGGTTAAACAACAACAACGACGATTCTGACCTGATATGATGGATGCCATAGAAGCTGAAGTAAAGTAACTCATCGCATACGACTTCGTTAGGGAGGAACAGCATCCGGACTGGGTAGCTAATGTGGTTCTGGTCATGAAAAAAAAGAATGGTCCAAGTTTGTATCGACTTTAGACACCTTAATGCAGTTTGTCCCAAGGATGAGTTTCCTCTTCCAATCACTGATGTCATGATCGACAACACCTGCGGTTTCGAACGAATGTCTTTCATGGACGAATTCTCGGGATATAATCGGATCATGATAAATCCTGAAGATGAAAAGCATACATCCTTTTGCACTCCTCTAGGAGTCTATTGTTATACAGTCATGCCATTTGGTCTCAAGAACGCTGGTGCCACCTATCAGAGGACCATGAGTACCATTTTTTGTGAACACTTATGGAAAATAGTTGAGTGCTATGTTGACGATATTGCTGTCAAAAGTCGTCTAAAAGACGATCACATCCAAGGCTTAAGGACAATCTTCGATCTAATGCATCAGCATCAACTCAAATGAATCCTACCAAGTTATTTCTGGGAGTCTCTAGTAGAAAATTTCTCGAATTCGTTATTACCTCTAAGGGTATACACGTTGACCCCGAGAAAGTCAAAGCCATTCAAGAGATGCGTCCTTCACACAATCTAAAAAAGCTACGAGAACTCCAGGGACGACTTGCATACATTAGGAGATTAATCTCAAATCTTTTTGGATGCTACAGACCATTCACTCAATTGATGAAGAAAGGTGTGTCTTTTGTTTGGACTGATGAATGCCAACAAGCATTTGAAGACAGAAAGTGGTACTTGATTAACCCTCTAGTCCTAGTTCCTCCAATCACAGGAATATCCTTCCTGATGTATGTTTGTGCAATGGATCACTCTCTGGGTGCCCTCCTAGCCCAGAAGAACAGTGAAGGCCTTGAGCAAGAAATTTACTATCTCAGTTGCACAATGATCGGTGCTGAATATCGATACAGCCTGGTAGAAAAAGAATGCATAGCCTTGATTTTCGTCATCCAAAAAATATGCTATTATATCACGGGCCAGACCATTCATGATATCTCCAGAGTCAATCTTCTATAAGTTTTGATGTAAAAACCTAGTACTCTCAACTCTAAACTTTCTATATAGGCGATACTATTAGCACAATATGATATGGTATGTCCCGTAAAAGTCTGATAAGGGTCAAGCCCTAGCCGACTTCTTAGCCGCACATCCAATTTCTGAAACTTCAAACCTCTACGACAAAATTCTTGATGAAACCCTAGAGACCTATATGATTTCAGAAGAAATATTCGTTTGGCGTCTATTCTTCGATGGTGCATCTAGAATTGGACCCAACGGTATCATCATTGCTGGAGCAAGGATTGTCCTTATATCCTCGGAAGGACTAGCTATTCAAAGAGCCTATTCTCTGGATGAGTTATGTTCTAACAATGTTGCTGAGTACAATACTTTACTCATCGGTCTCCAGTTAGCTAAATATCTGGATATCGACTATCTTGAAGTATATGAGGCACGTATGAAGTCCGGCATCAAGATCTCATCATATACCAAGAAGCAACAGTCAAACTGGATGCATCATTCAAAGGTTTCTTTATTGAACATTTATGCCGAGTATACAATACAGAGGCTGACACACTTGCTTATCTAGCAGCATTATTAATTATTCCTGTGAAACAGCAACAGTTAACGTCATCGCTAATCGGGAATTATTCTACATCGAGAATAATTTGAATGTTGAATTCAGCAATTTAGTTAAAATTTGTACTACTAGCGAAGACTGGAGAGATCCTTTCATCGACTTCGTGGTATATAATATTTTATCCGAAGACCCTAAAGAAGTAACGACAATCTGTCGTCGGTCGCTTCGATTATATTACAATCACTCCTCCAAAATACTCTACTAACGATCATTTGACGGTATGCTCCTACACTATCTTGCGGGAGATGAAGTAAAATAAATATTACGTAAAGCTCATGATGGTGTCTGCAGTGCACATCAACCCGGTCCTAAACTACAGGATCGTATCAGATGCATGGGATATTATTAGCCCACTATGGTGGTAGATACAATCGAATATGCAAAAAAATGTCGAGCATGTCAAATCCATACAGATTTTATCCACCAACCATCTCAATTCTTACATCCTACTACAGCATCTTGGCCCTTTGAAGCTTAAATTATGGATGTTATCGGTCCTATCAATCCGCTATCATCTCGAGGACATCGATTTATCTTAGCTATAACCGATTATTTTTTAAAATGGGCAGAAGCTATGCCCTTATCAGAAGTTAAGACAAGCAGTTTCTTCAGCTTCATTAAGCATCATATGATCTATCAATTCGGCATTCCTCGACGGATCATCCATGACAACGGACCTCAGTTCGTTAGTAAAACATTTACTCGATTCTGCGATGACAATCGGGTCAACAATGTCGCTTCCACGGCTTATAATCCCGCAACTAATGGTCTAGCAGAAGCTTTTAACAAAACAATTATCAAGCTTCTCAAGAAATTTGTTTCTGCCAATAAATAAAACTGGAGCGAAGAGCTTGGAGAATGTCTATGGGTGTACCGCACCACCGTACGTACCCCAACTAGCTGTACACCCTTTTCTGTGGTGTATAGATGCGAAGCAGTCCTACCATTGGAGATCCAAATCCCATCATTAAGGACAGCTGTCGCTAATGAACTCACAGTGGAAAACAATGACCATTTTTGACTTCAAGAGCTTGAAGCACTTGATGAGAAGCGGGTACTAGCTTAATAGCATATTGAGCTATACGAAGCCTGTATCTCGAAATCCTTCAACCGTAAATTCAAAGTATGAACATTCAAAAAGGCAAGCTGGTCCTTACTGTCAAACGTCCTATGACTATGACGTACATAAGCAAGGGCAAGTTCGAGCCAAAGTGGGAAGGGCCCTACGTTGTAAGCAAAGTTTTCTCTAACAGAGCCTACCAGCTGACCGGGATGGACGGTCGAATCGCTATGATGCCTATTAACGAAAAATTTCTCAAGAAATATCATGTTTGAAAGTGTATTTTATGTTTGCTAACAAATATTGTACATACACAAATCTTCAAATTATTATCTTTTATTCACTCTTTTCGTGAATAAACCCGCAGATAATAAGTCCCCTGAAATTCCTAGCGTTGTCTTAATCAAATTATGGTACATCCTCAAAAGATTAACCCATAATGTCGTCACAAATATCATCCTATTCTTGAGCCCCAGTTGGTTTAAGGATAATTAACTGATATACGAATTCACGTTCAACATTACCTCTGAATTCTACTATCTACATCAACAACTTGTCACACCCATATTACCTCTAAAAATTATTTTATCTATGTTAAACGACTCATCATTGGTAAATGTTGTTTTAAAAAGATAACATCACAGAAAGGTTCTTTACTTATTTCTCCATAAAAATGAGTAAAGGACTAAACTTGCAAAGAAGGGAACGCAAACTACATCTTAGAACATATAAAAGCTACATCAAAGCAAAAAATATTGAAAGCAAGAAAGATGTTTTTATTCATTTGCCCGAGGATGACCATGCTGGGGCAGGTACCACTCCCTCAACCATCATGCATTGGAAGGCCCCAACTGATTAACGTCATCCATATGAGCTGGGTGATTGGAGCTCCCGGTGTCACTGCCTTCTGAAGCCGGCTCTTCCTTTTCGGGAACTTCGACTTTAGGAATTATTTCTTCCTTAATAGTCATCAGTTCCTCTTTGATGAAAGGAGATAGCTCTTCCTCCCTGACGGCGACCTCAGCTTCTCGCGTTACCATAGACGCTGCGGAAAGGCCAAAGGAAACAAAAGTTAGAATCATGAAATATTATTCTTACAAAAATCAAGTGATTTTAACTTCGCACAAATCTTGCAATAACAGAGTGCTAGTCTCTAAATGGCACATACAGCATGGTAGTCCTTAATTGGCGCATGAGGTTGACATGTTCTTGTTTGGCGCATGCATCAAGACAGTGTGCTATTGACAAGATTTTGACACATAGTGCAACGCACTTTGAATGAACAAAGGGTGCACGATATAATTTTGGCCAACACTCTGAAAGAGGTGGCACATTTTGTAAATTGTGCAGCGCCGACTAATACTCTGAATGAGGCGGTCGATGTTGGCTTTAGTTCGTGCTATCAATGAATAGCGCCAATGCTGCTATTCGTCTTTTCTGACCGTTCATTCACCTTCAAGAGTGGGGTTGGCCTCCTTGGCTCTCGCTGACGATGGCGCCCTCAGTGGCGATGCTCGCGACGGAGCTCCGACGATGCCCTTGTCCTTCCCTGCGATGGATCCCCTTGGTGCCATTAACGAAGGTAAGGAAAGCTTCGTGAACTCGGAAGGAAAAGAAGAAGGAGATGAAAACTCGAGAGAAAAAAATTATAAGTAAATAACTCTCTCTCTCTCTCTCTCTCTCTCTTCTAAAAGGGCTATTTATAGACTAAGCCTACGTGTAACGTCTGTGCAAATCGCACATGGAACAGTCGGTCGGATGAAATTCTTGTCGTAAAATCTTCTGAAAATGCTTCTTATTCAAAGTATTTTAAATTTTAAAATTTAAAAACTTTGAAGGGGGCCTTATAGAAGCTTAAAATATATCAAAATATTGTAATGCGCCATTTACAGATAGTGTCCAACTAGATTTATCAAATGGCACACAGAGGCAGATGGCGCATCACATTAAATGGTGCTGACCATTACATAGTGCTGGCGGCCACGTGTCAAGCTTCCAAGAGAAGCCAAACGTCTGTCATTATTACTGACAATATGTCAGTCGAAGGAAATCTCTTTGAATTTTTAGCGCACGGCGCTCGAGAAGATCTATCAGAGTTATTATTATTAAGTTTGTCATTTACTTTACGCCATATATGGTTGGTGCAAAGCAACATATATTTTAACATTTTACAGTGCCTAGAGCTTTTCACAGATGGCGCTTACCGATAGCATGCGCTAAACAATCAACTATCATCCAGAAGCAGATGATGTGGCACGTATGCCACTAATCTCGAAGAACGTGTACATGACACTGGCTATGACCAAGCGCATCTCTCTCACAGAATACAATGCATCACATGCAGTTAAGCTAACCGTTCGCGCATATGGGTGATGGTGCGCCAATCGGGATAACTACTTAACGGTTATCTCATAACTCTATAAATAGAGTCCATAAACATTCCTTCAGGGCACTAATAATCATAATCTTCTGACCAAGTTGCTGCAGCACGTTCAAGACTTCTCTTCTTCAATGATCGCATCGTCCGAAGGATAAAGTGATCGTCTTCTGACCAGATTCCTATAATTGTACTTCCCCAAAATTAAATTGTACTCTTGTACTCTCTTTCTCAGCTTGTAACTTAGTCTACTCGAAAAACTTTTGTTTTTGCAAACAATATCATGTGGAATATGGCATGTGTGTCACAAGTGTCGGAGGAGAAAACCTCCAAATTGACTCCGTGTCCTAGAATATCACGACACGGCCTATTCGTATACATTTGTGGATACGTATCTAACTACACACAACAATTCAAGTCCATTTAGCCTATCAAACCAAATGACAAATACCTGGTGTACCATTCTTGGATTTACCCAAAAATGGTATTAAAAGCTCTATGTAACTTCTACCCAAAGGGTTATTAGAGCCTAGTTCTTCCTCCTATAGATACCCTTAGTCCATGGATGGTTTCCTAATGGTCCAATATATGCATTAGAGTCTAAATATAGGGAAAAGTTAGGTGTATACCTATTGGGAGATGGATTCCCAATGCAAATCCCGGTGGACACGATTCAGACACGGCTAGGACACAAGCTCCTAGTCCAAGCTCCCTCTCCTTGTGCTTCTTGCCTCCCATGATTCTAGAATTCTTGGATGAAGAATATGAGAGGATTGGGAATGTGTGGAAATTTGATGGACGAATGGAAGGATTTTGGGGAAGAGCACCAAACTTAGGAAAATGTGCATAAAATAAAAAAAAATGAAGAGACCACTCTCTCTTCTAGCTAGGGCCGGCCACTTAAAGCCCTTATTTGCTATTGTGAAATGTCTACAATGCCCTCCCAAGTTGTCATGATTGTTTGGTTAATCAATAGAAGTTTTTAATTTAATTTGGTAATTAATTTAATCCCTATTCATGACATGGAATGACTTAAATGAGTTTATATGTGGCTATCCTAATATGTTGGTCCAAGTGTCATGAGAAGTCTAAATAGGTTCACTAACCAAGGGTTCAACAAATAGGCTAGTCCACTAACACAATGTAACCATCACTTGTAATTTATTCTAATTGGCTAGCACACAACCAATATATATATATTATCATCACTAGTACAACTATCAAAAATTATTGAAATGACAAAAATACCCCTCTTCTGAAATTAGGTAGTTACAAGATGAGAAACGTGGTGAATGTCTTTGGGCGTATCGCACTACAGTACGAACTCCAACTGGTACAATACTATTTTCTTTGGTCTGCAGAAGCAAAGCAGTTCTTCCTCCGGATATTTAAATTCCTTCTCTCTGAATCGCTTTATCCAATGAATTGACAACTGAAGATAATAACCGTATACGGTTACAAGAGTTGGAAGCACTTGATGAAAAATGATTCATGGCTCAATAGAGTATTGAGTTATATCAAGCCTGCATTTCTAAAGCCTTTAATAAGAAGGTGAAAGAGTGAGTTTTTTAAGTCGGAGACCTAGTTCATTCAGTAAGGAGGCCTGTGGTGATGACACACAAAAGCAAAAGAAAATTTGCATCTAAATAGAAAGGATCTTTTATTGTCGAATCAGTATATTCGAGTGGAGCATACATGCTAGCAAAGCCTAATGGAAATTTGTTAATGATGTCTATTAATGGCAAGTTTTTTAAAAATATTATGTCTAAATTGTAATAGATGTAATCACATATTTCCCAGCAAGTCTTGTACATTGTTTTACATTTCCTTTCTGGAATAAGGAATATCTTATACCTTTAACCATTATTTTTATCCCAGATGTTCTGGATAAATTATAAATAATGGGTCCTCAAAAGTTCCCCAGTGAAATTATCTTTAATTTTTACAAAAAAAATTGTAAGAAATTACTAAATAATTTCTTCAATTTTATTAAAAAAACATCTTTAAAGCCAAGCTGCTTTGAAGACATCTTATTTTCAATTCCCCGACTGGAATAGAAATAATCTATTTATCAAAAGAATATTCATGTCCATATTACCTCTGAATTATTTTTCGACATCTACTTTCTATAGAGTTTCATAAATTTGCCAAGTTTATATTACCTCTGAGTAAATTTACCATGAAAGAATATTTATGTTCATATTACCTATGAAATATCCTATAGTTTTGACTCTCTCTATATAATTCTACAAATTTACCAAGTCCATATTACCTCTGAGTAAATTTATTCAGAAAATTTTTATCATGTCCATATTACCTCTGGTATAGCTCCTAATCATATCTTATTACTTGCACATAGTCGAGTGCGCCATAAGTAATAGGTCCCACTAAAATCTACTTGTCATGTCCATAATATCTCTAACAAAACGTCTTACTCTATTATTTATACCTAATCTGGTATGCCAAGGATAATAGGTCCACCTAAATATCTATCATGTCTACGTTACCTCTGATGGTATTAATTTTATAATCTATTATCTATGCTCATATTGAGTATGTTACAGATAATAGGTCCATAATAAACATGATATTTTTCTATGTCCATATTACCTTTACGAGAAATATTAGATTTCAAATATCCCCAGCAAAATGTAAAGTATTCTTTATTTTTAAAATTAAAATGAAGATACAAGATTCTCTCATTTTCTTTCAAAACAAAAGAAAAGAAGAAAAGTTACAAAGGTTTAAAGATGGTCAGGCATTTTACAGAGTTTTGTAATTTCCTTCTTTAAAATGTCTATCTCGGGTTGCTTTCGGTTAACCATCCGACGTTTTGCTTTGGCTTGCCTTGAAGCATCATCTTGAAAAGGTGTCAGCTCAACACGTTTCCCTTCTAGAGTGACAAATTCAAATTCAAGCTTCTCAACTTTATTCCTAGCCTCATTGGATTTAACAACAAAGACTTTCTGCTTCTCAATATTCTCAGCTAAGGTAGATTCCTCTAAAGCATAAGCGTCCTCAAGGACTTTGATTTCGAAAGTAAGCTCACTCATCCACATGATGTTTCTTTCTTACTGAGAAGCATACTTGACTGAAGAAGCAGAAATAAATTTGTATTCTTCACGGGTCTTGGTTATCTGTTCTTTAAGGCTCTCACCTGGTTCACCAAGATGGCCTATTTTTTATGAATATGATCATTCAGTTTGTTGAGCTCATCAGACTTAATTAATAAGAGATCACGATGGTTGGCTAAACCAAGCTTTGTCACATAATTATCATGTGTGTCAAGTAGCATGTTCAAATTCCTGGATATAGCCTCATGTCCCGAGATAAGTTAAAATCTTGAATCATACAAGTAGTCAGAATCTTGATCTAGGAATAAGGAATGTTCCTCTCTATAATTCCTTGGATCTCATTCCCCAAGAGAGAATAAAAACTCTGCACGCAAATTTTGGCTATACCGTCTAGGTGGGCCCCTGTCAGTGGTGTCATTAGCACAACAGTTGTTTGAGCCACCACTATAGAGGAAAGAGAAGGAGCCTCCTGAGCAACTATCATGCAAATAAAACATTGTTATATTAAAAACAAGAGGAACAAAAGTAAAATCTGTTCTGAAAGTTTAATATCTTTAGCCAGATCTTTATCCGTTGGTAATCTTACGACGGATGGCTCCTCTGCTGATCTTGACCTTGCTCCTTAGATCATCTCCTAACTCAGTTCAGGGTAAAAATATTGTGAAGGATGTGATTTGGTGGGAAGAGTTTCAAGTTCCTTCATTGATCGTCTGGGAGTTTGGCCTTTTTGGAGGGAACTGGATTCAAGTGATAATGGAGTGTCAATGGTTCCAAAAGTACTTTCAATAGCAGAAGTCTTTAAAACCGATACTTCGGTTTGTGGTAAAGTACCCTTTTCAGAATGTTGTTTGGAAGCTGAGGCGTCTGGCTCTATTCTAGGAGCATTGCAGGTCATTGATTATCTAAATACATGATCAACACAGGATCAATAGGTTCATTTTTGTTACCACTGTTCATAGGTAATATTGTAGAAGACTCACCCAACATTTGTAAACTGGCTTCAATCTCATTTAGATTACCCAAGTTAATATTCTCAAAAGTAGAGGCATTTTCATCAACCACATTTGTGGGTTCAGGGGCTACATAAGACTGGTTGTCGTCATCACCATCCCAGTCGTCCAATGATTCACTTTCTAGGACAGGCTTGGAAAGTTTGGTATCACTGCCTGATAATTTCATAGTTGTTTTGGAAGAGGTTCCAGTAGGTGAACCTACAATATCTACACTCTTACTGGTTTTTTGAGCAGTTCTTCAAAAACATCGCCTTGGGGATGTCATTCCAGATTATCTAAAATGGGGCTTAATGGATTCTTATGACCTGCACCCGGATATTTGGGCACAAGTACGCAAGCCACGCCCAGTCTATCCTACAGTATCGGTGGTAGAACGTTGTCCAGTACCCAATAAATATCTATAACATCTATATGATCCACAATAACAACAGGTACTCCAATCACGAACATCTAAGGGAGATAAGAATAAGAAAGATGGTAATATCACTGAAATAATCCAAAGTCTATAATGATCATAAATGATAAGAAAGTGTCGGAGGCAAAACCGATGACGAAACATGAATCTGAAATAAAGAAATAATGGCCTAGAGCTCCCAGAAAATAACTCACTGTAAATGGAACATCGAGATCTATCTCCGCTAGCATCGTCATGTCATCCAAGTATGTGAGGCATAACAACTCCTAAAAATGTTGGTTATCCAGTCAGGATTGAAACAAGCACATCTCTAACAATAGTTCCCAGTAAATAATAAGTGCTATGAGACAGTAAATAGAGAGAATATATAAGTGCAAATAAAAGGTACATGAAAGTAGCATGGCAAGGGTAAAATAGTAAACTAGAGCAAGAACAAGAGAAACTAATCATGGCATGGACAGAGTCAAGAATCATCTATCTATGTGAGTAAATATTAGCTTTGACATGTGGCCGGCTTGGGAACTTGCACAAGATCTACTGGCCTGGTTAATTACACGTGGAGTGTATGATTAACATTCCCAAGATCTATAATAAACAAGATGGGTGTTGACCATATGTCTAGACTAATATTCTCCTTCCTCCGACTGGTAGAGTGGATCTAACCATAACACGTTACGACATGGGATTCTCTGAAAAGGTAGCTAGCCTTTGAAGGAATCAGAATCCATACAATGTACAAGGACAACAAGGAGGTTTGCACAAGATACACCAAGATAAACAAGGAATAACATCTCATGATGGGATCCGTAAATACTAATCCGTGTGACCAATGTGTCAAAAAATAAGTACATCTACACTAAGTACAAGAAACATAATAAATATCATAAATGAAAAATTATCAGAGAATGTACTTACCTCAATTTAGTTAGATGTCGACTTGTACGACATGAACGTGTCGACACGGATTGGGTACCAATGTTATACTCCACAAGGTGGTCCTAGATAATGACACGACCAGTTCCATTGAGTCCAGAATAGTCCAAAAAGCCTAGTTTGATACATAAAAGTCCAGAATCAGGATTCGGCACGATAATCGAGATGAGAAATAGGAAACAACTATAATAGTCGTGACTTGCGATTTAAGGGAAAAACAATAACTGTATATACATATCTCTCTAAAAGTCATTTATAATATTTAGAAACTGTAATTCTTATTCATGAAATATTATTAGTTAATGCTAGAATCCCAAAAATCATTTAGAGTTTTACAAAATCCAATTATATATATATATAAGCTAATAATATGAATTGCAAGTTGTAGGCTATTAAAGTATCAAGTTTGTGCCTCGTTATTGGTACATTGAAACCTACGACACACAAATTGAAACAAGAAGATCAGCAGTAAGGTTAACAATCTTATCATAGCAATCCATATGGTCATCTTGTCAATTTTAGCGATGTGAGATCACTGGAATCGACTAATCTCAGTTTCGTTGTATGGATTCCAAATACGAACATAAATAAGAATTAATTATAACTAATGGTGATACATAAAGAAAAATCTACAAACATTGTCGGATGATAAAACAAACATCACCAACTTGTTCAGAATGGTCAAATTAGCTAGGTAAGCCTACCCATAAGTCCAATTTGGACACAGGGAAAAAGGTAATTTCTGGTCAAAATAATGTCCGCCGTTGGACCCACTTTGCACAAAAAATGTGTCAGGATACAATTCCACTAAACCTAACAAATTATAAGTCCACGAATCTAAAATAATGATATGAACCCAACGGTATATCCGAAATTGGATTTTGATGACCTGATTTAAAATAGTCCATTGACCCGGACATTGGAATGTGGTTTGCACGAAAATACGTACCAAAGCCAAAGCCTATTAAATTTAGAAAACTATATGTCAACAAGTCCAAAATGACGATACGAACCCATCGATATATTCGGAATCGGATTTCGATGAGCCGACCTCAAAATGACCCGTTGACTCAGACTGTGGGGTACGCTTTGCACCGAAAAATGTGTCGGAGCCCACGTCCTCCAAATCTAGCAAAGTTTATATGAATTTGTGGCAGAACGACGCTACGAGTATATAGGTGGTGTCAGAATTTGAATCCAGGGTCCCGAGGCCAAAATTAGAATTTTATAAGTTGAAAATTACGAATTCGGACGGCCAACTTTGCTGTCAAATTCAACCAATCAAACGAGCTCAAAATGAAACAAAACTTTAGGGACAAGAAGTTGGTTAAACCACCTGTGCACAAGAACTGGTGGCACATCAAATGGAACTACGATGGCGGAGATACAAGTCCACAAAGTTGGCTAAACAAAACTATCCAAAATAATGTAATTATTCGGGCAACTTGGCGGCCGATTTTGACATAACAAATGAACGAATTAACGGCTAAAAATTTAGCTGGAGGTAGAGCTATATATCGAGATTGAAACGGAGTAAAGTGTTCGTCTATCCAACTATCAAATTTTTCTAAAAACATGCACAAAGTTGCTGTCATGAAACGTACATCTGACTTTGCGTTCTTCGTGCGCGGCGACGGGATCCCGTACGAAACGCACAAATAGCCTGTGTATCATGTCGAAGAGGAAGATAACATACCCAGAGGGGTCGCTGGGGTTCCTTGGTCACTCACACGATGGTTAACGACGTGCGCGGCTGTGTTCGCACGTGTGGGAGGTGCACGCTGCGGGCTGTTATTGAACGTACGGAGCGCTGTCACAGCAAGGGTGGGCGAAGAGTCGGGCGTGGTCAGATGCAGACGGCTGCGATACTTAGGGCGGTCGTCGGGAGTGACTATACGACGTTCTCTCGTGCTAGGACGCTAGTCGAAGGCTCGCGGGTGCACTGTCACAGTGGCAATTGCTCACAACAACTGCGACAGCAGCAGCAGCAAAATATGGTGACACGCGGCTGCTCAGTGGCCTGGCGGCGAGGGGGGCTGCCCTGGGTCGTCGCAGGTAGTGGTCGACGGCTGGCCTAGTTGGTGCACGACTGCATGGCTGGCGGGGTACGGGATGCTGCTGTGCTAAGGAGGAGAAGAAAAAGAAAATAATGATGGTGATGGAGATGATGGTGTGATGGTGATAGTGGTGTTGAGCTTAGGGTTAAGGGAGAAAGTTGTCGGCTAAAGGAGGTGAAGGAAGAAGCTACTGTTGTATTGGTAAGGAGAGAGAGAGAGGTTGAGTGAGAGAAAGATAAGTGGTTGTGAGTAATAGTTAGAAAGAGAGAGAGAAAGAGAGAGATAGAGGAATCTTTACAAAAGTCGAGAGAGAAAAGTTTGGGGATTAGGGTCGGCTGCTTGGAGTGGGTATAGGATTGTCATAAAGGGATGAGTGGAGTGGATTGATTAAGGATAAACTAATGGCTAGGATTTAGAGTAGCTATATGATGATGCATAACACCTATGCAAAGAGGGGAAAAAATTGGTATATGGTGTTTGTCATGAGGGAAAAAGTTTGTGTGGAGTGTTCTTAAGGGGAATGACATGAAGCTTGGGTTGGGTTCAGTTGAGTCGGGTCGGGTCAAAATCGGGCTTGGTGCAATAAATGGCTTAATTTAGTCATTTATGATCACGAATAAATAAGTAGCATGCGGGGGATCAATTGAATAGGACACAAGTGTCATGTGTATAGTAGGCTTAATGTGAGTCGTGTCCATATTTTGGGTTGACAGGTTTGGGTCAAAATGGTGTCCCCAATTCTAGTCAGAAATAAACGTGACTCCGTGGGATGAATTAAGATCGGGTCTTGTGTCAGGAATGTTGTGCGATAAAAATGAAACACAAGGTGTGTATGAGTGGAAAAGAATGGTGTTGTGTGTTTGGGTGGGTCATGAGAGTGGCCACAGGAAATTGGGTTGGCTGTTGGATCGTGTTGGGTTAAGTTTGGGCTAGGTGTGATCAACGGCTACAAATTTAGTCATTTAAAATTATCGAGGGAATAGGAGCATGAGACAGATCAATTGGGTGGCACGCAAGTGGTATGTGCATAGTAGGCTCAAAATAGATCAAAACCATATATTGGGTCAATTAGATTGGACCGATGTCGAGCCCCGAAATTAAATTGAAAGTTAGGTCAGGTTTTACGGTAGAGGATTAAATGGCCTAAATTGACCCAAAAGTTGCGCGACACAAATAGAATACAAGGAAACAAGTTTGAGTGGGACATGATATATTAACATGAAGATAATCTTGCCTACTACAAAACTTATAAAGAAAGTTTTGAGATATTGACATCCATGGTGCTCCAAAAATCAATATCACGGTAAAGAACATTTAATGATAAAAAATAATTATATAAAAATATTTATTGAAAGTAATTCATTTAGAAAATTTTAAAATAAACCCAAAAATTCAAATGGCTCACATCCTACCCACCTTACAAGAATTTTGTCCTCAAAATTTAAAATCATCCAATAGGTCAAACTATAGCATGCAGCTGCTACGGATACAGTACTTAATCTGCTACCCTTGTGATCAGCTCTTCTATTTCTCTTTACAATTATTTTTTATTTAAGTTAACAAGATTCTTTCATTATAAAATATGTCATTTTACCCTCTAGAATCCTTCATGCCAATATAGAATCTTTACGTATACTCTAAAATATAGGTCATCCTTGAGATATGTATATATATGTCAACAATGCTTGGGCATCAACCACATTTTCCAATCTCAATTACAAATAGTTTGTACCCTTACCCTATCCTAAGTATCTTTATCCTATCAATCACAAGCTCCTTGTATTAATTGCCTTCAGTCCTTCTCTACAGCTTCTCCTTGAAATTATATGTTCAATACCTATTCTTGGCATATAGCCTTCTTCTTTTTAATCAACAACTCCTTTGAATATAATTCCTCAATTTCAAACTCTCGATTCATTTATTGGTTTATTAATTACCAATTTACCTATGTCTTTGCTTTGTTCCTTGTTATTTTAACTGATATCTCCCGATCTTGTACGTAATATTATATCTCCTACTAACTTATCCTATATCATTACACATCGATCTACCCTCTAAGCATATGTAATTAGCTTGTAGATAACTATTAATTACTTGGTCATCAAGTCCTACACATGCTCAACCCTCAAACCCTAAGCATAAGATTCTAATCCTCAATCCGTAGTCACAATATTATAATATCTCATCACTCCTTCTTAGATACCCTATCATCAATTTATACTATCAATGCAATCATTCTTAATGGTTTCTAAGTCTACTATAGTCAGTCACTCAAATCTGTCCTATAAGCTTAACGTAATCAACCTCTAGGAAAATTACTCATTACAATCACACAACATATTATAGTTATACTATGGAATCTATTAACGAGGTTGTCTATTTATTAGAAGGTAGCAAGGGCCGAAGACTGGATTGACAATCCATAAGGCATTTCTAATAGTTACCAAGAAGGATGAGAAGAATTACCCGAGAGGTTAACGAAGAAAAGTTTAGTCAAATCATAGGAAGGATGGAACACAAAAGCAATTATGTCAAAAAAAGATAACATGAAAGCAATCATGTTGGAGAGTTCTAGAGAACCTATAATCCAAGTTGTGGATGTAGATAGGACAAAGTTAATCAAGACAGAGAAGAATGATGATAAGAATTTGTTCTTACTCATCTGGTCATAACGAAGTCGTGGTCCTTTCCTTTTCTTGCACTTGTCCAAAATCACAAAAGTGAAATTTTCAACCTCCAAGATGTTCACCTTGTCTAAAAAATCATTCTTCCTCACTATGTCCTCTTCGTGACTCCAAGTCACTAATTATCCACTGCGGATAGCCTTGTCTAATCCCATACCTAGGGTCACTTATCTACTTGATACTCATATAAATTCTTCTAAACCTTCAAGTCTAAATTTGTCGCTCTCCTAATATCATTTTTTTTATCACTCTTATCATCCACCAATATTTACTCCATGTATGAAAATTTTAAATATGAGATGACAGAAATCCAGTTCCAAAATTATCCTTTATCCCATTAGCAATCTCAATTTTATTCATAGTCAAAAATAAATTTGTCAAGGATCCCATAAAAATCAGGAATCCTATATATATAACCGTTCTTAAAACTTTATGTATCAGTAACTGTTCAAAGTTGTATGACTCTGACTTTGCCCAATCCTCTATATAAGTTGTAAGCCTTAAGTATCCTTAATCCAATTCTCAGTCATTACTCCTGTAAATTTATTCAATTCTTTCTACTATTTTCATCTTGGTATTTGTCACGACACGTACCAGCTTTTTCGGATACGAGACATGTCCAAGCCAGCCTACGCCGCAGAGTCGGCGGTAGAACGCTGTCACGGCCAAGATGCTTAAAATCACAAAATAACATTTATTGCTCATTCACATTTCTAAAATTTATTACAACATTTACAAGATTTATATTTAAAGAAAATACAAAGTTCTCACAATTAATGAAAATGATACAACTGCTATCTATTTTTAGGTTTCTGTCTGCAAGTACACCTGTATCTCTCAAAGCTAAGTGGAGCCACAGCTAACCTAAAAATGTTGGTTTCCAGTCAGGAATGGAACAAGCACACAAACCGACGACAATACGAAAATATAATAGAATTAACAAGACATGAAAATAACATATGAGAGAGGAAAACTAGAAAGTAACTGATGACATGGCAAGCGGTGAAAAAAACTAGGAAACAAATAAAAGACAGCTATCTATGTGTTTTGAAATATCCTTTTCGACATATGAACGGCTAAGGGGTAAATACGGTACCATGCACGTATCGTGTGCAGTTGCTATCAGTCAAGATTAGACATATTTATATGGGTAAGCGATAGTTCACACATCTACTAAGATATTTCCCCGTCCAGCTAGTACTCATGGAATCAGGTGCAAGCATGGTAATCATGAAATGACAGTCAAGAATATATAATAAATCCATGATACTAATCTCCATGTGACGAGCGTGTCAACAAGTAGCAAGACATATGTATAAACATAAAATGAAAAGGCTACTATGAATCAAAAGCAATCAGAAAGTGCACTTGCCTGAGGTACTTCGCTTGTGAAACCGATAGTACAACCACTCAGATGAGTCACTAAAGTCAACATATGCAAAAAGTCTCCGGATGCTGAAATAAACATTACCAACGTTCTCAGAATAGTAAAATTAGCTAGAATTGTCTGTCCTTAAGTCCAATTCTGGACACAAGGGCAAGACGGTAATTTTGGGTTAAAACAGTGTCCGTCGTTGGACCCGCTTTGCACCAAAAAGTGTGCCAGAGTCAATGGTCTTTAAACTCGTCAAACTACACGTCTACGAATTTGTCTTGATGATACGAATCCAATGGTATGTCCAATTTTGGATTCCGGTGGGCCGTGTACGAAATTGCCTGTTGAATCGGACCGTGGGGCCCGTAAAATGGTGATCAGATCAACTGTCTCAGAATCGGACCAAACTTGGTATACAGGACCAGAAAAATGATACGGTCCTGTTGGAGCAAGTTTTGTCTCGATCTGACGAACGTGCACAAAGTAATTGGAAAATTTTTACAGAGGTCGATACGGTAAATTTTGACGGATACGCATCAAATTCATCGCACACACGCAACCAATTTGAATTCCGTCAAAGTCCACACGTCCACGAAGTCGATACCCACCTTTTGATGCTTCCGGTTCGCGACCACGTCGCCCGGATTGGCGGGACGCACGTCGTATTGAAGGAATTTCTAGTTTTTAAAACAGTTTTTAGTAAACTTTGGGATTTGATTTCTCGACACGTAGTCGATGATTTCTAAATCCACAAAAAGGGTTATAAAGTCCTATATGTTGTCTATAACTGCCTTTAATTGGTTTTCTAAAATTCCTAACATACAGATCATAAAATGCCTTCCAAGTTGGGTCTTTGGGACGGGTTCTTGTCCTGTTTTTGGACAAGTTTTTCCATCGACTTTGGGTCGATTTTCTGGGAAATGTAGATTTCCTAAAATCAGACTAATTGCTGGGAATCGAAGGTGTATATATCAGGATTTTACTGAAGAGATAGCTCAAAAAATGATCGAACGACGAGTATGGATTTCGACCACGAAGTTGAGGTCGACTCGGGCTGCTGCTGCCGTTCCTTTGTCCGTGCGCGCATGCTGCCTCTGGCGGCTTCGGCCACGTGAGGCGGTGGCGCCAGCGGTGGGTGGCTGCCCAGGTGACTGGAGATGGGGCGCGGTTAGGGTTTCCCTCTCTCTCGAGCATATATATGTACAGCCGTGGTCGAGTTTGCGTTAGGGACTCGGCCGGATCGGGTTTGGTTTATGGGGGTGCTACTGCTTCTTTTGCGTTCTTTGGGAAGTTGGGCTCGAGCCTGGGGGAGGTGAGACCCTAGGCTGGGCTGGAATTTTTTTTTTTTGTATTTTTTTTATTTCCTTTTTCTATTTTAGCAATTTATATATATATATATATATATATATATATATATATATATATATATATATATATATATATATATATATTTTATATATATATATATATATATGTATAAAAAATATATATATATATAAATATATATATATATATATATATATATATATATATATATATATATATATATATATATATATATATATATATATATATATATATATATATATTATTTATTTATTTATTTATTTATTTATTTATTTATTTATTTATTTATTTATTTATTTATTTATTTATTTTTATATATAAAAAATATATATAAAAATATATGTATATATATATATATATATATATATATATATATATATATATATATATATATATATATATATATATATTTATATGTATATATATATATATATATATACATATAAAAAAAATATATATATATATATATATATATTTTATATATATATATAAAATATATATATATACATATATATATATATATATATATATATATATATATATATATTTTTATATGTATATATATATATATATATATATATATATATATATATATATGTATATATATATATATATATATTTTTTATTTTTTTTATTTTATATATATATATATATATTTATTAGATTACATCTTGGTGATGACTCTTCGAATATTTTCTTTGAGAGGTGGTTAGAAACAGGTTATATTGAAAGATCTCATTCTAATGGGTATCTAGGATGTATTCGGGAGTTTCAATCGACTGACGGAGATTGGGACTTACCAGCGATCTAGGAGCTGCTTGGAGAGGAGGTGGTTGACGCTATAACTCGGGAAGGGCTACGTTTCCAGGAAGGGACGGATGTTCACGTCTAGGCTCCGAATCACTCTGGCCATTTCTCTGTATCTTCGGCTTTGGAAACCTTCGTGTTCATCACAACATAGATCGCTCATTCAAGCATATATGGAGTACCTGCTTGCCCGTAAAGTGGTTGATCTTACTATGGCGTATCCCACATAATAAGCTACTGACGGATGATAGGGTTCAAGCTCTAGGCTTTTTGATGGCGTCTAAATGCCATTGTTGTTTGATAGGGGGGAGTGAAAATGTCGAGCATATATTCCATGAAGGCGAATTGGCAGTGGCTATTTGGAGCTTTTACAACAAAGCTTTTGGCGTCAAAGGGAGATCAGCTTTGTTGATACAACGAATGAGAAGATGGTGGCGAAATAGTCAGCAATATGTGAAGAAGACGATAGTGGGGGCGATTTGCTAGGTTATCGTGAAAAAACAAAATAAATGGCGATACGAAGGCTTCAGATTCTCTAGTGACAGATTGATCTTTGAGGCTAAGAGACAGCTGAGATAAGCTCTTACTAATTATAATCATTCAGTATAACTCTACGTTTGTATAAGTTATATATATATATATATATATATATATATATATATATATATATATATATATATATATATATATATATATATATATATATATATATATATATAATTTATATATTTATATATTTATATATTTATATATTTATATATTTATTGTATTCATTCAGTGATCCCTACGGGATTATAACTCTACGTTTGTATAAAATAGTTGTTAGGTGAAATATACATATATATATATATATAAATATAATATATATATATATATATATATATATATATATATATATATATATATATATATATATATATATATATATATATATATATATAAATATATAAATATTATATATATATATATATATATATATATATATAATCCCCTCACTTTTTCATCACCCAAGCATCCCCTCTTTCACATCCATTGGATCTTGTTTAAGTCATCCAATCATAACCGTTGATTTTTCAACGGTTAAGATTAGATGACTTAAATAAGATCCAATGGGTGTTATCATAGGGATAATTGGGAAATGCAAAAGTGATATATATATATATATATATATATATATATATATATATATATATATATATATATATATATATATAAATATATATATATATATATATATATATATATATCCCTAGGCTGTAGCCCATTGGGAACAGCGAGGCACCCCGGCTTGGAGGGCACAGGTCGAGCCTCCTTGGGAGCATGCTCCCAAGCTCCATTAAGAAGTGGACATATATATATATATATATATGTGTGTGTGTGTGTGTGTGTGTGTGTGTGTGTGTGTAAACTCATTTCAAAGAAAGCTTAATGTTACAAAAAAAAAATACACAACTATGACAACATCACCAGTAGACTCACTATTGAACCCATTAGCCCAAGTTTAGGAAGAAAATATAAATTTTGTTCTCCAATCACAAATCCCTATATAGCCCGTAGGATAACAAAGTTGTAAAGGAGCTTCATAAATCTATGAAAAGAGAAAAAGGCCTCCTGAAAACACCTAACATTAATGACCAATAATTAAAACCTATTTAAAAAGGACTACACCGATCTCATTGCTCGTAGATAAGTTCATCCAAAAGAGAGAAAAAATTATTACTCCCTAAATTAGTGAACATCATTGGAGTAAAAATCATATATATAATCCCTAAACTAGCTTTCTAGTTATTTTTAGCTAAATAAATATTTTTATTTATCTTTAAATTTGGGAGCATCTTTAAAAGAACCCTAAAAATGGCTTTCTACTTTTTTTTAGCTAAAATATAATTAAAAAGTAGAGAGCATCATTGGAGATGCTCTAATATATAATCTCTTATCTTCTCTCATGTTCTCTATATTATGATATGACTTATTGTAACCCCCTAAAATCATTTTATAAATTTAGCTAGAATTTTATTTCCTAAAATTCTATTTGGATATCCTGATTTTCTTTTCTTAATAAAATATGGTTATAAATAAGTGATTTTGTTTTATTTAATTTTTAATTGTTATTCACTAATGGTTAATTAATTTAATTGTGGGCTGAATTTATTTTAGACTAATCATTTTCTGTTAAAAGCCTACCAAGCATTGAGCTTTGAATTGTAGGCTATAGCTTACAAATTTCCTAGTGATGGGTTTAGAGTAATTCCTAATTAATGTAATTTTTGAACTAATTATTGGCTGCTATTAATTAATTAAGTTAGTTATGATTAGTTACTGATTAGTTAGTAGTTTTCACTATTGCACCTAGATCTATTACATATTATAGGTTTGCCACTAAGGCTCGGAGAGCACTCCATTATTTTACTATATATATTGGGGACTTCTTAATTATTTTATTATAATTAATTCAACTCTGCCACCATTGTTCATTACTGTTCACCACTATCCACCACTGCCACCGACCGTCGTCGTCTGCCATAAGCCACCATGTCCGGCCACCGGAGTTTTACCGGAGCTCCGCTAGTTTGGAGCCCCGTCTGATCTGGACCGTTGTCCAGATCCGTAGTCCACCGCCGGAGATCTCACCGTCAGCTACCACCTGTCGTGTATAGATTAAACAGATCTGTGTCACCGCATTAAGCCCGAGCTACAGCTCGTCGTTGATGTATACCTCACCACTACCAGAACCGGTCAAGAACTCCTCGAAACGTCGCTCGACAAGCCGCCAGTCACAGTAGTCGCTCGAGCCACCGTGTCTCGAGTCTACACCACCATCACTGTGGTGTTTCCTTGCCAAAATCCCCTCTAGATCCGGTCGTCTACTCATCGTGCCACCTCGACACCACCTGAGTCGAGGTCAAATCCTCCAGATCTGACCACCGCTGAACCTTACCGAGCTTAACAGCAACAGTAGTAGGTGGGCTAGTCCAGTGGGCCGTTGGGCCAGTGTGTTGGCAGCAACTGTTGGGCTAGGGCCAGGATGGGTTATTGGGCTGGATGTATTAGGCTGGGATGGTGTTATCCTTATTATGTATTATCAGTCATATTAAATAGTAATTATATTTGTTAGCAATATTTTAACTAGATTATTAATGTTCTATTATAAAATATGTTACTAATATTTAATAAACTATTTTCTAGTAGATTCAATTCTAAATAATAATTTAACTAGCTAATATGTTGCTAGTAAATATATTATAGTTATTAGTTAAATAATATTGTTTTACAAATTATTTTCCTGTTAGTTAGTATATATAATATTGGCTAGTATATATAATTAATTAGTATTATTCTATAATTAATTAGCTAGTTAGTTTATAGTTAAAAATAAATAGTTAAACTCGTTAGTAATGTTAGTTAATTGTCATTGTTTAGAATCTAACCTAAATTTTCAATTTATTCTAGGTGGACATAGGGACTTTTATATTTCTATTATCAATCTTTCAGGACAAGGCAAGTACTTCTATAATTTTGATTTATTTACTTCATGTAGTAATTTTTTCATGTTGGACACATTGTTACATGACTTGATCATATATTGCTAGTTCTTGTTATCGATCTCATACTTGTATCTAAGGAGGGAAAATACTACGGATATGTGACCAAAGCCCAACTTAGGTATTCATATTGATAGCCTAATCGCACACCTGTGCACGTGTGATTAAGTCATAACCATATACTTATTCTTATTCATGATCTTTATCTAGCCGGTCACATATCGTTTTATGTATTTGAAATTCACGTGTCCTGATATTTTGACTACATATCTTATATTCTGTTAGATTATGCACTTACGGTTCATGTTCATTCTACTTCATTGTTCTTTACTGGTTCATATGTTGTACTTGTTTCATTATTATAGAATATACTTTGTTCCGCTCCTGACTGGATATGTTGCAGGTGAGCTTGATGCCATTTGCTCAACCTTCTATGGACAGGAGCCCGATGCCTTAGTTGAGCAGGATGACACCATGACTCAGGAGATAGGAGTTACTGCAAAGATCTAGCTCTTGCTTCAGTACTTAGATTTGTTGGGTGGACTTTTACTTTTGACATTGTATTGTGAGGGTGTTTGTGGTTATGGATTGACACCTTTATTTTTGTTTTCGGATTTGTCTCCGACATAGTTGTAAAAGGTGTAATTGATAACTAGGAATGTGGTGGTGTATATGGTACTGAACTTTGGGAACTTATTAGTTTGTTGTCACTATTAGAATGAGTCATATTAGCGACGTCCAAAAACATCGCTAATAAGTAAAAATACGTTGCTAAATTAATTTAGCGACGGAATAACCAGGTCGCCGAAAAGCTAGTCGCAGATCAAAAGTTCGTCGCCAATCGACGCTGTTGTGACGAATAGTCTACGACGCTAAAACGTCGCAAACTTAGCGACGTCCAGCGACATTTATATTACGTCGCCAATTTAGCGACGTCTATTCGTCGCATGTGGTGACATGGCAAGGTTTGCCATATCAGCATGTTGGGTGACGTTTAGCGACGGCCCGTCGCAGTTAGCGACGTCCAGATACATATTTGCGACGTACTTCCGCGTCGCAAATTCGTCGCCAAACGTCGCAATCCGTCGCTAACATGCTGGAAAATTTAAAAAAATACAGTTTTCAAATCCTGCACACTGCACTTTATATACAGTTTAAACAAAAATCTTGCACTTTATATACAGTTTAAACACTAATCCTGCACACTACACTTTATATTCAAATCCTGCACACTGCACACTACACTTTATATTCAAATCCTGCACACTGCACTTTATACTTTACACTGCACTTTATATCATCACAAACATCATCACAGACACATCATAGGGCCAATACATACAACTCGTAACAAACATCATCACAGCACACATCCCGCGTCACAAACATAAATATATTCAAATCCTGCATACTACACTTCACCGACACAAATCATCACAAACATCTAATAGAGTCAAATAAAAATGGAAGATGATAAAAAGTCTCCCACCAAGTGTATAAACAAAAGTGTACCAATAAACAATTTGCCCATAGGGCCAATACATATAACTCATAAAAAATTAATAAAATCACTGAGGACCCCTGCTGCGCATCTGAGATAGCATGTACTCATACTGCTCCTGTGTGAGCTGCACCGTAGGGGCAGTAGGAGGCAGTGCAATGTCTGGAGTCGGCGTCGTCGATGGACCGGGAGGACGTATCTGCTCCAGCTCTCGTAGTCACTCAGCATGCGCAGCAAGGGTACTCACCATCCTCCGAGTACTCTCCTTAATCGAAGTATGTACCTGAGTGAGTGAGGCAGACATGGTCCTCTGCGATCCCTCCAGCTCGACCTGTCTACGCTCTGTGCGCTACGTAGACTCGGTGAGCATGTGCAAGCTGATAGCTGTAGCCTGCTGCAGACTCATCAGCTCCTGTATACTGCGCTCGACCGCATCAAATCGTCCGGTGATCATCGGATCGTCGGATCGTCGCTCTTCGGTATGGTGATCAGAAATCTGCTGCTGTAACTCGCGATGCATCTCGTCGATCTGACGACCAATATCCTGAGCTCGTGATGACGCCTGCGAAACTGGAGACTGCGCACTGACAGAGGGGGCCCGGGATGACTCTGAAGCCAAATAGGCGCCGTAGGATCCCGTACCGTAGTACGTACCCTTCTGAAGACCACCAATGGCGGTCATCCAGAGGTCATCCGACGATGGAGCTGTAGGTGGCTGGGAGAAAGTACCAGCCCCTCCCTCTGCTGGCGCACTAGCAGCAGCAGCCGCCTCCTCTTGTAGCTGAAGAAACTCGGCCTAGAATAATGTTTGCTAACGTCTAAGTGTTTGCTAAAGTCTATATTGATATCTATTTTCCTGTTTTCTAAATTATAATAAATTAATACAAAGAATAGAATGTACATATGCCTACGTCGCCCTCTTGTCAATGAACTCCCCAACCCTCCGATGGATGACCAGGAAGACGGTCACCATGTTGGGGTCCTCACCCTTTTTTACCTGTTAAAATATATTATCTATTATTAGTATTAAGCATTCTATCCAACTATATATAAAATTATGTCCGTCATAGGAAACGTACCAGACGAGAAAATGCTCTGTCATCGGAATGGAGCCACCACACCACTTACTGGCGTTCGACCATGCCACATTGGCCTTGTCAGACCACTCCTGGTACTTGGCCTCGCCAAATCTAGCCTTCATCGCAGTCCACTGCTCTGGCGTGATCCAACCATGGATCGGCTTTCCGAAGCGATCACGAGACTTCTGGTCGTGGATCGCATCACGGATGAGCTTGCCTGCGACGGCAGAAAATTGGGCCTCGATCTTCGCCACCCGGTGTGGTGGATAGAAATAGCTCCTCTACAAGAAGTAAAATAGAAAAGTTGTATAATATACACGAATGATTATTAAAATTTAAAAATAAATAAATTTTTTACCTTGAAGTGGGCCAACCAAAAGGCCTTCCTATCTGCGGGAGCATCTAAGTAGTTAATCCAAGGCCCACCATAGTTCTGCCTCAAAAATAACCCCAGCTGTCTCTGTACTGCATGAGGCCGATATCTATACAATAATAAATTTTATGAATATATATGTACATATAATCATTTAAGAAATATATATTAACTAATTAACTTACTTCGTAGGCCCGTCCGTCCAAATCTTCATACGCGTCTCGTCTGGGGGAGCGCATGGAGGGTCGTTCTCATCTCCTGTCTGGGTAGGATCAGTCTGATCGCCGTCCTCCATATGCTCGATGTTGGCTCTCCCCATGGAGCCGTCGGCAGAAGGAATACTGGACGCGGGATCAGGAATGCTGGACGACGAGGGAGGAGTCGCCAACCTGCTGGAACTGCCCTATCCCGGTAATGGATCGGGAACAGAACGGTATACTGGCGTACTCGGAGATGAGGATGAAGGTATGGAATCTGCATCCCCAGCCCGAGGCAGACGGGACTGCCTAATATAATATCCTCCGCGTCGTCCTCCTAGTCAAGTCATACATGATAATAACATATGACAATAAAACAAATATACATATTTATATGGTAGACATCACAGATTTATGAAAAATATCATAGTCACAGATAAAAGTGTCACTAAAGTGTCACAGATTTATATGATAAAAGTGTCACTAAAGTGTCAAATATGATGATAAAACAAATGTACAGATTTAATCCTCTTCTGAAAATTCATCTAGTTCGTTTAGCTCATCTTCTTCTTCTTCTTCCTCTACATCCTCACTTTCATCTACATCTTCCTCTTCAGATAATTCTACTTCTTCTACATAATTAGATGTGTAATAAGGAACTTCCGTCGTGTCCACTTCTATAATATTTGTTACAAGAGGTAGTTCATCCTCTTGATAAGCTATATCGTCAACCTCAAAGGTATTTCTAGCTTTGGTCTTGCATACTGCCCACCAGTCCGACCTTGTTGTTTCCCGTTTAGGATAACTTGTGAAGTTCACGAGCTGAGCCTGACTTGATAGGACAAATGGTTCATAGGCTTGATATCGACGCCGATAGTTTATATCCACAAGACCGTGCTTGTCTACTTTCCAACCTTGACCTTTAATCAGATCGAACCAATCACACCTGAATAACACCATCTTAGCAGGCTCTATTCCATAACTATATGTTAGCTCCACAATCTTCCGTAGGACGCCATAGAAATCGTCGCCCGCATCAATATTTTTGTAGTTCGAAGATTCGATACACAAACAGCTGTTTTTGGTGGAATCGAGATCCACAAAGTTGTCTCTGATCGGGCAAGTTGTTGACTTGAACCTAAACCCATTAACACAATAGCTTGGCCATATTTTTGCAGCATAAATTGGTTCCTTGGCTAGCGTTCTAATAGACTCATTCTCAAGTCTTGCGTATGGACGATCGACCTAAATACTACGAAAAAATAAATTAAGCTCATTCTCAGTGCATATACAGAAAGGTAATTACAGAGTTCTTAAGTCTTACATATGCACTCAACCATGATGGAAAATAATGCCTCATTTCTTGTTTTAGTTCTTCTTCTGTTATGTGTGGCCTACCTGACCTCACATCATCATTAAATATGCTGAAAATAACATCGTTCAATTAATGTAATAGTATAATAATCAACACTATTAAAATAATATAGACGTATTAATTACTTACCCCTCCAGCTTCTCTACTTCATCATCGTCGCAGTTGAGTAATACATACCTGAGCAGCCCTTAGCTCATCATCGTTCAGATATCTCTTCTTTATTTTACCCGATGGCTTTCCTGGAGTATTGAATACCTTCAGTATTGTATCATTACATTCATGATCTCCATCGTCGTTTCTGGAAGCTCTCATTCTATTAGTTGCAACATGAGGCTTGAAATACATCGAACAAAAGTTTGTAATCTCCTCGAGAACATAGGCTTCACAAATAGAACCCTCGACCCGTGCCTTATTTTTCACCTTTCTTTTTAGGTGATTCAAATGTCGCTCGAACGGGTACATCCATGGATATTCGATGGGTCCACCAATACGTGCCTCATAGGATAGATGAATCGGCAAATGCTCCGTAGAGTCGAAGAATCCAGGAGGAAACACCCTCTCTAGCTTGTACAGTGTTACCGCAATGTCCTTCTCTTGCTTTTCTAGACGATCAACGAGCAATTTCTTATAACAAAGATCCCTAAAGAATATGCTAAGCTTCGTCAATGGATCCCAAACTGCCTGCGGTAAGAATTCCCGAAATGCAATCAGAATTAACCTCTCCATGAATACGTGACAATCGTTGCTCTTCATACCCGTCAATTTGTTTTCCTTCGGATCGATATCTTCTCAGATTTGACACATATCCATCTGGAAATTTTAGACCCTGGATCCACCGACAAAGTCTCACCTTATCCTCCTTGTCCAGTGAGAAAATTAACTTCGACAGAAACTGTTTTCCATTCTCCTCTATCAAATGCAACGCAGGGCGTTTGTATATTTCTTCTAAGTCCAACCTCGCCTTGGGATTGTCTTTCATTTTTCCCTTTACGTCCATCACAATATTAATTATGTTATCAAACACATTCGTCTCAATATACATGACATCAAGATTATGTCTAATCAGATTGGTACTCCAATATGGCAGATCCCAGAATATGCTCCTCTTTGTCCAGTTATGATCTCTACCAAATCCATCGCACTTGTACCTAGTTGTAGGATCTTCAATAGCACTTGGAAAATCTCTAACCTTTTACCATATCGTGGCTCCATACCACCTTGGTGGTGGATCAACCTTCTCTACAACGCCGAGACGGAATATATTCCTGTTCCTTCTGAACGGATGATCTTTTGGCAGAAATTGCCGATGACAATCAAAGAAGCACGATTTTTCTTCGTATTTCAAGCGGAAAGCCTTAGTACGGTCCATGCAATACGGACATGAGAGACGGCCATGAGTGCTCCATCCAGATAACATTCCATAGGCCGAAAAGTCGTTGATGGTTCACATAAGGGTTGCCTTCATCTGAAAATTCTACTTCCTGGAAATATCGTACGTGTTAGCGCCTACTTCCTATAACTGATTCAACTCATCTATCAAAGGCTGTAAGTTGTAAGTACACATCAATGTTCCTCTTGGGATTGTTCGGACCAGGAATTATAACGGTTAGAAACATGTACTGAGTCTTCATGCACATCCAAGGCGGTAGGTTATACGGAGTGACAATCACAGGCCAGCACGAATACTAGGATCCCGAAAGATCAAAAGGAGTAAAACTGTCAGAAGCTAGCCCCAACCTGACATTACGCGGATCTGAAGCAAAATCAGGATACACTCGATCAATGTGCTTCCACGCTTCTCCATAGGATAGGTGATCTAACACTCCTTCAATCTGTTCTCGCATGTGCCAACTCATATTTTTGGCCGTCTCTTTCACCATAAATAATCTTTGTAACCGCGGCGTTAAAGGCAAGTAGTGCATTAAATCGATCGGTCTTCTTGCACCGGTAAACCTTCCTGTACTAGTTGTCTTATAGCGATCAACACCACAAAGTCTGCATACATCTGCGTCCTTGTCATCTTTGTAGTACAGCATGCACCCATTGCGACAAGAATCGATTTTTTCGTATCCCATCCAGAGCGATCTCACCATCCTCTTAGACCGATAGAAGTCTTTAGGTAACTTAGCACCCGCCGGCAAGATCTCTATAATCAACTCCAACACTCGGTTGTAGCATTCTTGAGACATATTAAAATCTGACTTAATGCTCAACAATCTTGTAACCACCTCCAACAGTGAATGATCCTCACAACCAGGATACAATGGAGTCCTTGCATTCTCCAGCAACTCCATGAACTTTGCAGCATCGACATTCGATGCCTCCTCAGCTGCTTCATGAACTAAACTAGGCCCCGCAGCATCGAAAACCATGTTTACGCACCCGTCGTCGTATGCATGATTATCTGAAATAAAATTAGGTCCCGCATGCATATACGGCTCAACATAAGGCTCCGGCTCTGATGCTAAAGACACAAGTTCTCTGTGTGCGGTCCACTGATAGTAATTAGGCGTGAAACCCCTCGAGTATAAATGATATATCACTTCCACTTCTAGATAATATTTCACATTATGACATTTCACACACGGACACTTAATTTTGGTGCCGTCCATGTACTAAGGGAACGCCTTAACAAACTGCAAGAACTGCTCTACTCCCGCTATGTATTCATCCCGCACACCATACATATCATCAGGACGACGATTGTACATCCATGAACGATTTCACAAGTAGTAATTCATATCCATTTGGAAATAATTCTGTAAAGATGGATACACATGTTCAGCGCAGTAACTAGTCAAACTGGGTGAAGTTGAGTTGACTAAGTCAATATCTTGGATAAACTAGTCAAACTGGGTGAAGTTGACTAAGTCTAGACAATTATCCTTCAGTAGACATAGACATGGAAGAAACACCGATATTTGCAGTATCCGAACTTTCTAGTGTATATTATAGTAGAGAGACATGGTAACCGTGTGTAGGGGTGCAACTCGGGCGGGGCATGGCTCTGCCTACCTGAGCTCACTGCCTACAGGGTAGTTCCCCTAGCCTGCCTTGACCCTTTTCTCCCCTTCATCACTTGCACATCAGTGCATACCAGTGCACATGAGTGTACATGACCTATTAGCCTATGCCCTAAGCCAATTCCTCTACTCGACTTGATATCATATCCTCTTCATATCAGATATTTGATACCAAGATATGAAAGGTTGACTGATACTTGATTCTAAATCCCCCCTCTTTACCTATCAACTGATACCAACTGATATCAGTTTTTTCTAACACTCATATAGGGGCTGATCCACTTCATCAAACGACTGATACATCCTATTAAAAGACTGATACTATAAACCTTTTCATACTTCATATGGCTGGTACTAATATAACAAGTAATGGACTAAACTTTAAAGGGAATGGGATTGAATCAATAATGTAACAAACTGAACATTTAGGACTGACCATTAACAAATGGGACTAAAACTCAAAGGCATTAGACTGAAAAAGATAGGAATATTAGACTGAACTAATTATCCTAAACTAATACCATACTCCAATGGGTCTGAACTGGATGTAAGGGGGACTAAAAATGATACATACAACTATACAACTGAAGACTAATAATCTATCTATTTAACTAATATATGGCACCTACTCTATGTTTACATCTCTGTATTGGGCTAACCTCCCAATCCTTGCTTAAGTACAGGCAACCTACTGCTGCCAAGTGTAGTCCCAGCACTTTCCTTCCAAACCTGCTATCTACAGGAGCTCCCTGTCACGACCCGGTCCTAAATTGTTGGGTCGAATCGGATCATGCCCAGCCTGCACCGTTATGAGACGACGGCAGTAAGCTGTATCCAATTGCAGGTAATCACAACAACACAATATATTTGTCACAACTTCTAAATTATGAATATTAAAACTTGTCCAACAAAAAGATTCATTTGATACATCTGATAAAATAAAACTGTCTTTTAATCCAAACATCAAAACAAAAAAGAAAATGTTATCATCTAGAAAGTTGGTTCATCAGGCCCGAGATCAACATCGTCCGATTGGGACTCTGGCAACACAGCTGGGTAGAGCTCAGGATCGTAATAGCTATTAATCAATAGCTCAGCCTCATCAATGGAACCAATTGGGGCTGGGGAATCCAGTCAGGAAAGGAGCAAAGTACAATTATAAAAATCTAACAATTCAACTAATAATTAGAGATTTGCAATTTTAAATAGTTTGAAATACTTGAACAATATTTTCCAGTAATTTTTCACAATTGAAAATAATGTGATTTGAGTATGTAATGCTTATGACCGGCTTGGGTTGTACAATAGTATCCTAGTGATACGATACAGCTTATCCTCGTGTGAAAAGGAGTAAGCTCGTACAATTATGCAATATGAAGGTATTGGTCATAGAACACTACACTACTCCCCCAATCCCACAATCAATAACAATCAATACTCTAGGAGAGAGTTCCGTGTAGCAATGTGGTTTATTCTTGCAATATTATAATTAACAATTAAATTGAAAAATAAACATAATCGTACTTGCCTTAGTTTATAACTGGATTTGAAATCGGTACCGGGGAAGAAGTCAGACTTGTCCTCGAAATCCTACAGTTGAGAATCCCTTCTTAGAAACATATTTGAACCATATCTAGGTGTTGTAGTTATAATCTCTAAAATTTGATCCTGGTCAAATTTTATATTATTCTATCATAATACGCGTATCGATGCGATTTTATTATTAATAATTTACGAAGTAAAAGTCAATTTAATATTTTATTGGAAACAATGGTAGTTACAGGTTATTTGGAAAAACTTGGTATTTTCATAATATATATAAAACTAGTCTTTATTTTTAATGAGAAATCATGAATTTGTTAAATTACAAACTTGTAATTTTACTATCTATTTAATATGAGAAAATCTTATAAATTTTCTATAATTCAAAATAATATTCTTTTAATATTTTACACGTCTACGACAAAACCAATAAAACCAGAAAAGAAAGTTAAAAAGCTATGCTACATAAATACAGGGTCACGGAAATAAAGATAAAAACTAGGCTTATGCCCTTACAAATTATTACATCAATTAATTAAATAAAATACTTGTGAACTCTGAACGCCGGAAAGCGGTCCATTCAGCAGGCCGAGGCCCTGCACTCAAAAATACTATTGGCCAGTAATATGTTCTAAAATAATTATTTAATTTAAAGATATAAAAATACGCTAAGTCTCAGACTTGGTCCAAAATATCATGTTGCATTCTAGCTTATGCCTCAACGTCCGGAAATTCCGGTTTCGTTTGTATTTCGCTAGGGTCTACAGACCGATACGGTCATTGTCCAAAAATGATACAAAAATTATATTTAAAACCAACAATTCATGTTGTAATTCGTTTTACAAAGGCCGGGATTTGGAAATAATTTTATTCAAACTTTAATATATTTTCCAAAAATTTGGACAGCACCTCCTCTATAATTGGGATAACCCAATCCTGGGAAAATGCCAATCAACACCAATACATATCCCAAACCAGAGATTATAAACCATAAAATATAACTAAAAACTACAGAATGTTTCCGAAATAAAATTTGAAAAACCCGAAATGAAATTCGGAAAACCGAAAACCACATAACCAAACTAAGAAGAAAATGGTCACAGAACCATATACAAAGATAATCTGGGAAAAATCTTAATTTAACTCAGAAATTCCGAGAAACCACAAAAATACAGAATCAATCCGAAAGGAAGTTCGAAAAATCTGAAACCATGAATCGATCTGATTCCCATAGAGGGATCGGGGACCATATCATCATCGACACCATGAAAGTAACACGGGAATACGGAAGATACCTCAAGTGCTCGGCTAGAGCTCTCAGATGAGTAAAATAGGAGAAAAAATGAATCTCGTGTTTCGAGAAAACTCTAGAATACGTGAACAGCTAATATCGGCCACAAAAAAATGGATCTGGAAAACCCGCGGGGTCACCGAAAAGCCTTGGGTCAGGAACAGCAACGGGGAGGCGCTGGACCAGGGCACGGGGCACGGACATGCGAAGGGACGCAGCGGCGAAGGGGGTCGCCGCTCGGGAAGGATCGGCGGCGGGGAGGCCGCGCGGGACAGGGCCCTACAGGGGGTCGGTGGCCGTGTAGTCGGCCTGGGGCCGCGGGAAAGCTAGCGCGCCGAAGGAAGACGAAGGAGGGTCGTCGTGCAGGGGTCGTCGAACTTGGGCGGAGCCGACGGGATATTGGGCGGCCGGGTTCGGGTGGGAATTTTTGGGGATAGGGCTTTGGGGATGATGGATGAGTTGATGGAGAGGGAGAGGGCATTATATAGGATAGATATTTGGGGGTTACGGGAGGGGAAAGGAAGGGTCGAGAGTTTCGAAAGGGGAAGGGCCTCGGCCGTTGGCCATTTGGTCGGGAACAGAAGGGAAATGGAAAGGTCGGCTGTGTTAGAAAAAATGAGAGAGAGAGTTTAAGAGTAATTTTTTTTATAAATCTAATTTTATTTATTAAAACTAATCTGGTTATAATTATAAATAATCTTTAAAATGAAAACCGAGTTGGTTTTGGTTTCGGAAATGGATTTGAGATAGGTTTAGGACGGGTCAGGCCAAAATAAATAAAATTCCATTAATAATAAATTTTTTTCTAAAAAAATACGATTTTACCTGATTTAATAATTAATAATGATTTTAATAATAATTTAGCTAATAAAATTATTCAAATAAATTAACCAAAATTTTACGGATTTCACAACCTTCCCTCCTTAAAAAATTCTGTCCTCGAAATTAAAGGATAGGGTTAGGAATTACCTCAGGTCTCAAACAAATACGGATACTGCTCCGTATCTCATCTTCTCGCTCCAAGGTAGACTCGCCTGGAGAATTGTGCCGTCATATCACTCTGACTATGGGCGTCACAGAGTTTCTGGTTTTTTTCTCACCTCTGTCTAACATCGCCACTGGCTTATCTGGTACTGTAAGGCTGGGTCCAATCGCCAGCTCTGAATGGTCCAAGATGTGGCTCAGATTCGAGATGTAGCGTCTGAGCTGTGAAACGTGGAAGACGTTGTGCACGCCTTCAAGATTAGCTAGTAGAGCTAATCGGTACTCTACTTCTCCAACTCGGCTCAAAACTTCGAATGGGCCGATGTACCGGGGGCTCAGCTTTCCTACTCTGCCGAATCTGATAGTTCCTCGGGTAGGGGAAATCTTGACGAAGACATTATCTCCTGCTTCGAACTCCAGTAGTCGACTACTGCTGTCAGCCCAATGCTTTTGTCTATCATGAGCAATCCTGAGCTTGTCTCTAATCACCTTTACCTTCTCTGCTGCATCGGTCACCATCTCAGGTCCAAGCAATACCCTTTCTCCTACGTCATCCCAAGCAAGTGGAGTGCAACAATAACGTCCATAAAGTGCCTCGAACGGAGTCATACCGATGCTAGCTTGGTAGCTGTTGTTGTAGGAGAACTCTACCAAGTGCAAGTGGTCTTCCCAAGACCCTCCAAATTCCAAGACGCAAGAACTCAGCATGTCTTCTAGCGTTTGGATGGTTCTCTCCGATTGTCCGTCAGTCTGGGGATGGTAGGCAGTGCTGAACTTCAATTGTGTTCCCAAACTGTCATACAAGCTCTTTCAGAAATGAGAGGTGAATCTGGTATCTCTGTCAGATACAATACTTACTGGAACTCCATGAATCCGGTATATATGCTGCATGTACAGTGCTGCTAACTTCTCAGTGGATAGACCAACCTTGAAGGGGATAAAGTGAGTTAACTTCGTCAGTCGGTCCAGAATTACCCAAATGGCGTCCTTTCCTTCTTGGGATCGAAGAAGTCCTGACACAAAGTCCATCGTTATGTGTTCTTATTTCCACTCCGGGATGTCTAGCGGCTGCAACAGTCCTGCTGGTCTCTGTCTGCTGGCTTTCACTTGTTGACAAATCAAACATCTAGCCCCAAACCTGGATACGTCCTTCTTCATTCCCTACCACCACACTACAGTACGCATATCCCGATATATTTTATTAGCTCCTGGATGTATGGAATACTGCGACTGGTGCGCTTCTTGCATCAGCTCATTCCTCAGTTCGCCAGTTGGTACGCAAAGCCTTGTACCATGCCTCAGTGCTCCATCGCTGGCGATTGAGAATCCTTCAAGTGTTCCTGCCAGCACTTGATCTCTGAGTTTATAAAGCATCTCGTCTTGGAACTGTGTTTTCTTGACTTTATCCATCAGACTTGAACGCACTTGCAACTGCATCATTGATGATTCAGCTTCTGGTACAATTACTTCTCTTCACAGCTTCTTCATTTTCTCTTCAGGCAGTACAATCTCTAGTCCAAGCTTCTCTATGTCTTCCAGCAAATGCCGCTTCTTGGTCAAAAATATTGTCATCGGGTATCGACTAAGTTCATCTGCAACCATATTAGTCTTACCCGGATGGTACTGCAGGTCGATGTCGAAATCTTTTATCAGCTCAAGCCATCGCCTCTGTCTCATGTTCAGCTCCTTCTGAGTGAAAACATATTTAAGACTTTTGTGGTCTGTAAATATTTCTACTCTCTCTCCATAGAGGTAATGCTTCCACAGCTTCAGTGCAAAAATAACTGCTACAAGCTCCAAATTATGCGTGGGATAGTTCTTCTCATGAGTCCGTAATTGCCTAGATGCATAAGCAATTACTTTCTCGTATTGTTGAAGAACACAATCCTTTACCAGAAGCATCACTGTAAATTGAGAAACTGTCGGTACCTGCGGGTAGTACAAGTATCTGTGTCGTTGTAAGTCTCTTCTTCAGTTCCTCAAATGCTGACTGGCAAGCTTCAGTCTACACAAATTCTTCATTCTTCCTTGTGAGCTTCATCATCGGCTCAGCAATCCTAGCGAAGACCTTCACAAATTTCCGGTAGTAGCCAGCTAAGCCCAAGAAACTTCTGATTTCAGCAACTGAACTTGGTGTACTCCACTTCTCAATAGCAGTTATCTTCTTTGGATCCACCGAAATTCTTTCTCCTGTGACAACATGGCCTAGAAAATCCACCTTATCTAAGAAGAATTCACATTTAGATAGCTTACCATAGAGCTTCTCCTTCCTTAAGGTTCCCAGAACTTTTCTCAGGTGCTCTTCATGCTCTTCTTCGGTCTTCGAGTAGATCAGGATGTCATCGATAAAGACAACAACAAACTGATCCAGATATTCATGGAAGATCTTGTTCATAAGGTTCATGAATATCGTAGGGGCATTCGTCAATCCAAACGGCATGACCAAAAATTCATATTGACCATATTTGGTATTAAACGCCGTCTTTGGAATATCCTCCTTCCTGACCTTGATTTGATGGTAGCCAGATCGAAGGTCTATCTTCGAGAATACCTTAGCTCTACTTAGTTGATCAAATAGGTCATCGATCCGGGGCAGAGGGTACTTATTTTTGATGGTGATGTTGTTCAGCGTCCGGTAGTCATTGCACATCTGCACAGTCCCGTTCTTCTTGGGTACGAACAAGACAGGTGCTCCCCAGGGTGAAGCTCCATCTCTGATAAATCCAAGGGCCTTCAGCTCATTGATCTGGTCCTTCATCTCCTTGGCCTCCTTGGGGTTGACTTTGTAGCATCCTCGAAAAATAGGGGCAGAGCCGAGAACTAGGTCGATGGTGAATTCTACATCTCGATCTGGAGGTAATCCTGGAAGACTATCAGGGAAGACATCCATGAATTCTTCTATGATAGGGTGAGGAGGTCCATATTCTTTGGTGATAGAGGAGTAGGTAATATCCTCCATATCTTTCGGAGCTCGAGAGATTTCAAACTCCGGCTCTCCAGGTGGGCTGAAGACTACACATCCTCTGTGACAATCTATCAGCGCATGCTACTTACTTAACCAGTCCATTCCTAGGACTACATCATAGTTAGGTAAGGGCATCACAAGTAAAGGTGCTAATAAATTATGTCCTGAGATAGTTATAGGGCAGTCACAGGTCTCAGTGATGGGTATGGGTCCACCACCAGTCATAACTTTACATATCTTCTTGCTAAATCCTATAATTAGGTGGTGTGTAGAGATGAATTTTATTGCTATAAAACTGTATGAAGCACCCGAATCAAATAATGCTAAAGCAGGATGTGAACGCACATAAATGGAACCTGTGATGACATCAGCGGTGGGTTCCTGCTCTGGCTCTTGCTCATTTGCTGTTAGGGCAAAAGCTCTTTCAGTCTTCTGTTGGTGTTGTCTAAATTGTTATTGCTGAGTGGGTAGAGGAGCCTTCTGCTGTGTAGTTCCGGTCCGGTTGAATGCCGTGGGGCAGTCCCTCACTTGGTGGGTGGCAGACCCATAAACTATGCAGTGTCCTAGCCTCTTCCTGCAGATGTTCGCCTGATGTCCTGGCCTCTTGTAGAAATCATAGACAGGAATCTGCTTTTGAGGCACTCTGTCATTGGTCCTCGCCTGATGGTGCTGCTGCTGGTGGTGAGAAGGCCTGTTGTTATTGTTGTGGTTGGGCCTCTTCTGGTTATTCTGGAAGTTGCTAGTTCCAGAATACTCCCTCTTTGAGTGAGCAGGCTGACTCTTCTCTATATCCTGAGATCGTATTAAGATCCTCTCATACGTCTTGGCGTCGCCTGCGATCACAGGAGTGTGAATCTCTTCCCTCGGTCCATACCTGAATCTTTCAGCACGATCAGTGGGGTCGGCAACTAAGTTCTTGGCAAAGCGACTAAGTTGACCAAACTCTGTTGCATATTCACCAACTGTCATGTTCCCTTACTTTAGATTATGGAATTTTCTTTTTATCTCTCGTAACTCTTATGTTGGGAAGAACTTCCTGCGGAACAACCTCTTGAAGGTGTTCCAGTCAAGCTGCCTGTCCTGGAGTCGGGGTTCATTCCGATACCAGGTGTTGGCTACATCTAGCAGTTGGAGTCCCACAGCTTCAACTTGAAGGTCATCTGGAAGTCGAGCAACGCTGAGGAGACTCTCCATACTGTCGAGCTATTAGTTAGCATAGATAATCCCCTCGGTTCCTTTGAAAGGTCGAGGGCCCAGCTTCTTAAATTTCTCAATATCGCCGACTTTAGCAGGCCTTGGTTCAGATTGGGTTGTTTCTCCTCTCTCCAATGCAGCCATAGCCATATTGTAGGCATTCTTCATGCCTTCTCTCATAATCGCAGTCTGTTCACGATGAGCTTCAGCTTGAGTTCTCTGTGCCTCAAGCAGTCCTCGTAGCAGGCTTACGAGATTGGTGGGGTTTACGGGCACTGGTAGGGCAGCTGGATCAGGCACTTCCATAGGAGCTTGATGTTCAGTCCGAGAAGATGTTGGATCGGTCACTTGAGTAGTAGTGTAAAATCCACGGGGTGCTGGTGCATTATGGGGACGATCTGTCAGCTGCCGAGGTGTAGGATCCGGACTTGGTTGAGGAGGTGGGGTGTGATCGGGTGATGACAACCCATCGCCAGCAGATGTTGGATCGTTCCCTGCTGACCCGCGTCAGCCCCGCGGATCTGCCGAGCTCGCTGCCCCTTTGGTGAGCTTTCCCTGTTGGTTCCCCGCCGTGCCCTAGCTTCTGAGTTTTTCGGCGTTGCTTCGACGATGCTGGTTCCAGCACCGCTTCGGGGATTTATTCGCTGTTCTGGATTATTTTCTTTCTATTATTCATCTGAGAGCTCTAGCCGAGCAATCCGAGATATAACCCCCTGTCCCGCTCATTTTATTATTTTGTCGATGATGAAATGGTCCCCAATTCCCTTTGGGAATTCGGTTTTAGCGACGTCATAATTTTCCGGGACTTTCAGAAAGGTCCTGTGAGTTATTTTGGTTTCCCGGAATATTTCGGGAATGGATTTTTGGTATGTGTTAGCTTTCCGGATTTTTCCGGGAACGTTCTGTGATTTGTGGATTTGAAATCGGACTTCCGAAATAATTTCGGGTCGTCCCGATTATTCTGTGGATTGGTTGTGGACTTTAAATATATATAAATTTAGGTTTTTCCCTGGTTTGGGATTTGCAGGAAATTATCGGCACCAATTCCCAGTTTTTGGGTTGACCAAAAACAGAGGAGATGCTGCCCGATTTTTCCGTAAATCCTGAATTATTTTTAAAATGAATTTAAAATGATTTTCGAAATTTATTCGATATTTGATTTTGGGTGACGACCGTATCGGTGAATGGACCCGGCTAAGTGCAAACGAAACCGGCCCCGCCCGGACGTTGAGGCAATTAGCCAAAATGAGGATCGGACCATATCTGAGACTTATAATTTACCTTTATTTTTATATTTAATTTCTGTTTATATTTATTTAATATTTCAGTTTAGGACTAACGGCAGCTTGTCTTAATTCAATTTATGTAAATAAATTGTAATGGGCATAAGCCCAGCTGGCTGTGGTCTGTGACTGTAATAGCTTAGATTTTCTTGTAATTTTTTGGTTTTGCGAGTTTTCTATTTAACGATTAAATTGACTAAAAAGTATTTTCGTATAAAATTAATTAATATTTTCTCATCTTAAAATTGACCAGTTTATTAATAATTAAAAAGTCACGTATTTCTCACTAAATAAGAAAAATTAGTTTTATATTTATATTTATAAAAATTACCAAGTTTTCATAAATAATCTGGCATCGACGATGTTTTCCGAATTCAAAGTTAAAATGACATTTTGCCCTCGTATTAAATCAACGCACCAAATAATCGTGTTTTCTGTGTTTGGTTAATTAAAGAATTAAAATTGGACTAGGACGCAAATAGAGATTTCAACTAGTGTAGCTAGATTGGTTAACCTGAAATCTGAATCAATTTCTCGAATGTAGGAATTCGAGGACGATCCTAATTCCCATCTTGAAGTCTTCAACTTTCCAGTCCAGTCCATTTTGAGGCAAGTACATTTTGTGTTAGTTTACAATTATTTAGTAATCGTTTTAATGCAAGTTTAAACCACGATGCAACACGGAACTCTCTCTGAGAGCACTGACTGTAACTACTATAACTATTGGGGACTGGGAGAGTAGTGTAATGAGTATGACCACATCCAAACTACTGTAACTACTGTAACTATATTAGCTTACCCCTCATACACACGGGGATAAGCCGTACCTTACTGTAACAAATCCAAGCCGGTCATATTTCATTGCCTATTCATATCACAGAACTGTAACTGTTTTAAAACTGTAACTGCTTTATTGTGGATTTCAAAACTGTTTAAAAGTGCATGATTCTATTATTATTTCAATTGTCAAATTAGCATGAATTGTACTTTGCTCCCTCCTGACTGGAGACCCAACATTTTTAGGTATCACTGATGAGGCTTTGTTCTGCGATATTTCCAAGGTCCCAACTAGAAGACGAGGATTTCGAGACTGATGAGCTGTTTGCCTAGTGTTTTCTTTCCTTCTTGATGTATGTAGAAAATGGTTTAAGTTGTATCTTTCATTTCATTGTAAAAGTTTAATAAAGTTTTAAATTTTCCGATGTTGAGTTGTGACAAATATAGTGTTGTTCAATGGTTACCTGCTACTGAACAGCTTACTACCGCCGTCTCAACAACGGTGCAGGCTGGGCATGATCCGACTAGACCCAGATTATTAGGATCGGATCGTGACATGTTTTTAGTGGTGGCCCATGCAGGTCATATTCATACAACAACTTAGAAAAACATATTTAGAAACAATTAGAACACTAGAACATTGATTTGTCACAACATAGGTCCGAATTATATATAAATAAATATTTTCGATTGATTATAGACTGGTAGGATACCTTGCTTATGTTTGCATCCTACATCTTCCAGAGAATGACCATTGACAAGACCAATCCTGCTGGCGATGAGGTGTCATCTCCGGATCATACCCCATCTCCTCAACCAAGTCCAGGGTTTATTCCCTCGCGGCTGATTGACCGTCCTCATAAATGCATCCAGTGAAGTTTTTACTACACTGGCATTTCCTACCTCTTCTCAAACTGAGTTGCATTTCCTTGGTAGAGTATCCATTCCTGTTGCTCCACCAGTACCAGCAAACGCCTCCCAAATGGTTGTCCCATTTCAAGAAATCATGGAGTTCCAGAAAGCTCAAGATGAAGCCCAGCAGGAACAGATGAATATCACGGAAGAAGACATGAAGAACGTCAATGTTGTAGCCTTAGCTATCTTAAACCAAGTTGGAGCAGAACCTCGTCCTAGGAGGGATACCCCTGAATCTAGAAGACATTTTTTAGCCCTATCCGGCAGTTATATCGTAAGAAGCTATTGGTTTGTGACTACTGTAAAAGGACTGGTCACCAAGCCAATATTTGTCGTAAGAGATTGGGGAAATATTTGGTATGTGGGTCTACTGAACATCGGGTAAAGGATTGCCCCTTATCTTTCCATCATACCAGAATACCTATCCCAGCAACACCTATTAGGCCATAACCTAGGGACTCTCTTCCTATCCAGCAGACCCTGTCTCCTACAATAAGGCATGATGCATACTCGAGGTTCATAGAAGATGAAGCAGTTGGAGACTGCTCATGCAAGAGCCAGAACCATGAAGAATAGTACCTAGGACTGCTGTTTAGCATTTTCTATTTTTGTAAGAAGTTGTAACAGGATGTCCTTAGATCAATCATGAGAGTTTTTGCTGTAATTCTCCACATGAATAAATTCTTAGTTACACCTTTATGGTAGATGTCTTTTCTGATAGTCTTTCCGGATTATCCCAGATCTAGACATAGGATTCACCATTGACCTAGTCCCCGGCTCTTTCCCTATTTCTAAAGGATGTTACAGAGTCAACCCGAAGGAGGCCAAGAAGATGAAGGACCAGATCAATGAAGGCTCTAGGATTTATTCAGGGTAGAACTTCACCTTAGGGAACACCTATCTTGTTTGTGCCCAGGAAGGATGGAACAACGGATGTGCATCGATTACCAGACACTAAAGAACAAGTACCCTCTGCCCGGATCGAGGATCTGTTTGATCTGTTTGTGTGGAGTTAGGGTGTTTTGAAGTTTGATTGAAGATCTGACTACCATCAAATCAGAGTCAGGAAGGAGGACATTTCCAAGACGGCATTCAAACACCAAGTATGGGTAGTTTTCTTTGGTCATGACGTTGGACTGACAAATGCTCCTGCTGTGTTCATGAATCTCATGAACAGAGTTTTTCATGAGTATTTGAATCAGTTTATCTTCTCCATAGATAACATTCTGATATATTCGGAGATTGAAGAAGAGCATGAAGAACATCTGAGGAAAGTTCTGGAAACTTTAAAGAAAAAGAAGTTTTTTGGTAAGTTATCTGAACGTGGATTTTCTTTGACAAGGTGGACTTTTGGCCATGTTGTCAAGAGAAGAAATTTCGATGGAAGATAGCTGTTGTTGAAAAGTGGTATACCCCAAGTTCAATTCGGAAGTACCTTGAACTTGGCTGGCTACTATCAGAAGTTCGTGAAGGATTTCGCCAAGATTGCTGAGTCGATGACGAAGCTCACTTGGGAGAATGAAGAGTTCATCTGGACGAAAGATTGCCAGGCGGCATTGAGGAGCTGAAGAAGAGACTTACCACTACACCAATCCTTGCGCTACCCGCAGGAACCGGTGGTTTCTCAATTTACAGTAATGCCTCTGGAAAAGGACTGGGTCGCGTTCTTCAACAACATGGGAAAGTAATTGCTTACACATCTAGGCAACTACAGACTCATGAGAAGAATTATTCCACACCTAATTTGGAATTTGCTGTAATTATCTTTACTTTGAAGCTATGGAAGCATGATTTTTATAAAGGGAGTAAAAATATATACGGACTACAAAAGTCTGAAATATGTCTTCACTCAGAAAGAGCTGAATGTTAGACAAAGAAGATGGCTGAAGCTGATGAAGGATTTCAACATCGACCCGCTATACCACCCGGGTAGGGCTAATGTGATCGCTGATACACTTAGTCGATACCCAGTGGCGATGTTCTTAACCAAGGAGTGGCACCTACTAGAAGACGCCGAGAAGCTTGGACTGGAGGTTATACTACCTGGAGATAGAAGGACGGAACTGGATGCTGATTCAGTATTGATGAAGTTCGAGGCTGATGGACAAAATCAAGAGGACGTAGTTTCAAAATGAGGCACTTTGCAGGCTTAGAGATCAAGTGTTGGCAGGAACACTTGAGGGTTTCTAAATTGATCAGCAGTGGAACTCTGAAGAATGGTACGAGACTTTGCGTATCGGCCGACAAACGAAGGAACGAGTTGATGAAAGAAATGCACCAGTCGCAGTATTCCATATATTCAGGAGCTAATAAGATGTATCGGAATATGCCTCCATTGATTGGTACTATGGAATGAAGAAGGACAATTCGAGGTATGGGGATTAGATGTGAATTTGTCAACATGAGGAATTTAGCAAGAGAACAACAAGTTTGTTGCAGCCGCTGGACAATTCGGAGTGGAAGTAGAAGCATATAACAATGAACTTTGAGTAAGAATTGCCTTGTTCCCAAGGAGGAAAGGGCACCAATTGGATTATAGTGGACCGACTGACTAAGTCAGCACACTTTATTCCCTTCAAGGTTAGTTTATTCACCGAGAAGTTGGCAGCATTGTACGAGAGGCACCCCTACCGGATTTATGGAGTACAAACCGGCGGACAATCAACGAAGATAATCCAGACGCATGAAGATATGTTAGATCTTGTGTTTTAAAAATTAGAGGGTCTTGGAGAAGATCATTGGTAGAGTTTCCTTACAATAGCTACCAAGCTAGCATCGGTATGACACCGTTCGAGGCACTCTATGGACGTCGTTGCCGCACTCCACTTGCTTGGGACGACGTCGGAGAACAAGTGTTGCTTGGACCTGAGATGGTGACCGAAGCAGCAGAAAAGGTAAGGATGATCAGAGACAAGCTCAGGATTGCCAAGACGGACATAAGCATTGGGTTGATAGTAGTAGTCGACCGGTGAAGTTGAAGAAGGAGTGTCACGACCCGCTACCCAAATTGTTGGGCCAGGCCGAGTCATGTCCAGCCTACGTTGAGATAAAACGTAGTAAGCTGTTCTAAAGACAACAGGATAAGACTAAATGTACTAACAGTTCTATAAGTAAAGAAGAATCATAAATGCTCCAAACACAAAAGTCGTCGTATATAGTAAAATATCTAAGTACAAGTGAACTGAAATATAAAACTGGATACATGTCCAGTTACAAAATGATGTAGTCTAATACATGTCTACTCTAAAAAGTCTAAGTAAACAAAAGACAACTAGGCAAGGTTCCCTGCAGGAACATCCTCGTAAAGCAGAGCCGGGTCCTCGGCAGTAATCCCATAGAATGAGTCGCAGAGTAACTCCTCCTCAGTAAGGACACCTACAACGTTATCCTGTCAGGACGGGAGAAAGTACTAAATCTAGCAAACTAGCATATGAAACATGGAAATGAACATGAGAGGAATAACTGTAAAGCATGGCATCACATAGTCTATCATGGCAAGGACACATATGTCATAGAGACAGATGTATATGTAATGTTTAAAACTGTAGCAGGTACGTGATCGGTCAATAGATGTACAATGCGTTGTGAAACATAATGAAATGTACATACGTACAAGTAGACAAGCATAGGTGTACATCCGTACAGAAAATGCGGGATATTTACCTGCGGCAAGGTATGCATATAAAATGCGACCAAGCTCGCTACTATAGGGGGGTCGTGATCACGTACACTACTATCAGTTTCCCCAAAAACCCATATTCTAATCATGTGAGAGATACATCAAGACTGTTCTAAGCATGGTAGCAACTGGAAGTGCAACATGTAGAGATCTAACTTGCTACCCCAAGGATCAGCATATAACATGGTGGGGTTTGCAGTTCATTTATGTGACAATATGTAAAGTTCGTAGAAAGTACTTGCCTCTAGCAAAGCAAAACAAAACAAGCTGCGATAACAATGCTATGGATGTCCAGTAACTCGTCGCTGTAGAAGTAAAATATAATAACTTAGTTTTACACTAAGCTAAATCACTAGGACACTAATTGGTGCAACACGACTTGTGACTGGGCACCTAGCCAAAATGATGACTTGGCATAGGAGACCAATGTGGGGTGACACACTATGTTAACTAACTTCCTAGGGTCTTTACACTAGTGAGGGATGGGGTTCAATACGACTAAAACTCCAAATAACACAAAAAGCTACAAGTCGTAATTAATCAATAAATAAATCAAAAGATCATTGTGTTCTAACAATTTTTAAAGTAGACAAAAAGCCTAGTTTTTCTTAAAGTAAAGTACTAAAGTGATCCTTATTAATCATAGAAATTTATTATAATTTTTCTGGAATTTATTATCCAGTACAAATATTTTATAAAAATCAGTTTTCCTAAGTATACAGAAAATGAGTTTTGGTTTCATATGCCAACCTAGTGGCAAAACAGTAAATTAAATACTACAAAAATTATACTATATTAGCTAACTTAACAAAGTATCTAAAAACTATTTTTCCATAATTTTAGCAATACTTTAAGTATTTTTAGAAAATCAAAAACAACAATGCACACAATAATTAATTATCTGCGTATTTTGTCCATGTATATAATTTGAACCAAAGTTCAAATACAGGACCCAAGGCCATGAATCAAGTCCAATATGACTTGTACAGGTCTTGAATGTGTGAAAACACATTTGAGCCCAAATACCCATGCTAGGCTTGGACACCAAATGGTTGCAGTAATTTAAATACAATAAAAATACAGTTTGGTAATAGTTAAAATAAATATTATTATTTTAATAAGGTAAAGTTATGCATAGTGAAAATATGCATACATATGTTTTAAAAGTACATATATATACGTAAGAGAAAAATACTTAATTTATAAAGTATATATATATATATACAAATATATATATATATATATATATATATATATATATATATATATATATATATATATATATATATATATATATATATATATATAAGAACACACTTAATAATATAGTGTATATATATATATAATATATATACATAGGAAAATGTATATATAAACATATATATATAAAATTTACTAACTATAAAATATATACATATATATTAAATACTGTTAATAAAAACAGTATATACATATACATATATATTAATATATATACATATATATATATATATATATATATATATATATATATATATATATATATATATATATATATATATATATATATAAATACAAAACAGAAAAGAAAAGAAAAAGAAAAAGAAAAAAGAAAAACAAACAGAAACAGAAAGGGGGCTCGAACTCGAGCTGCGCAGGGGGGAGGGATTTAACACTGCAGTCGCTGGCCAGTGGGCCATTTTGGTCCGTCTGTTAGGATTAGAGTTAGGCTAGTTTTATTTAGGTTAGAATTAATTAAACATAATAAAAAAATATATAAACCATCCTGTGTCCTGACAGTTAAGGACACAGGGTTTTCTCGTGTCCGTGCTACGCACGGCACGCATGACCACTGATTCTCGTGTCCAGCTACTGGACGAACATCCCCGTGTCCTGGCGAGCAACATAGGTCAAAACGAGACACGTACGACACAAAACGAAACTGTAACCTACGTGTCCGGCGAAGAGGAAGGGTTTCGAACGTGCTGTGCGGCGGAGGAGGTGATGGGGAAGCGGCGCTCGGGTGGCGCTGGGCACGGCTCAGCGCGGCGAAGCGATTGGTGGTGGTGGCGATCGATGACGACGGCCGGTGAGGTGGTGGTAGGGTGTCGTCGGAACTAGGGTTCAGGCGGAATTAAGTGGGGAAGAACAGGGTGGTGGTCGGTGGTGGTGGGGTTTTAGGGTTAGGGTTTAGTCTGGGGGAGAGAGGGGGTCATTTATAGGGGGCTAAGGCAGTCGATAGGTCGGTCGGGCAGCCGGAAATGGCGGGGGCTGCCCGTCGGCGTGGCGGTCGTCGGTCGGGGGGGGGGGGGTAGGTTTAGGATTACCGTTTAGGTCCTCCTAGTTTTAGGTAATTGCAGATAGGTCCTAACAGTGGGTAGTTGCAAATAGGAATTTGCATAACCCACCCCGCACAGTATATGTGCAAAATAAAATTTGCACATAACAAATTTATAATTGCAAAACGATATTAAGACAATCTAATTAATTGCAAAAGTTAATTAAAACATTTTAGAAAATTGCAAATTAATATTTTAATATATAAAACTCATTTATAAATCATTTAAAAATTCTAGAAAAATTTCTAAAAATTCTAATAATTATTTTAAGGCCATAAATGACATAAAAAATTAATTAACACTAATTTAACTAAAATTTGAAAAACAGGGGCTTACAAGTCTTCCCTCCTTGAAAAATTTTGTCCTCGAAATTCACAAGGATTGAAGACCCGACAATATTCTAACATAGCAGTATTGCAATCAAATGACTAAGGCTATGATCGAAACTAACCTCTAAGGTATCAAGCGGGAACGGGTGGTTCCCTCGCAGCGGTTGGATCGAACAAGTAAGGGTATCTCTCCCTCATGTCCGACTCCCTCTCCCAAGTAGATTCACCTGGGGAGTGACGGCTCCAAGCTACTCGTACTAGGGTATAACCTTGTTCCTCAGCCTCTTCTCTCTCCGGTCTAATATCTCCACTGGCTGCTCAGAAACTGTAAGGCTCGGTCCGACCTCCAACTCTGAATGATCTAGCACATGACTGGGGTCTGGAACATATCTCCTCAGCTGAGATACGTGAAAGACGTCGTAAACTCCTGCTAGGTTGGGTGGAAGTGCAACCCTGTAAGCTACCTCTCCGATCCTGCCAAGCACCTCGAACGGCCCGATATATCTGGGGCTCAGCTTCCCTCCTCGTCCGAACCGGATCGTCCCTCGAGTAGGTGATATCTTCACTAGCACCATATCACCGTCTGCGAACTCCATCGGCCTGCGACTAGCATCAGCCCAGTATTTCTGCCTGTCCTGAGCTACTCTGAGCCTGTCTCTGATCATCCCGACTTTCTCTGCTGCATCCGTGATCATCTCTGGCCCAAGCATAACTCTGTCTCCGACATCATCCCAAAAGAGCGGTGTCCGGCACCGTCGTCCATAAAGCGCCTTGAAAGGAGACATACCAATACTGGCCTGGTAGCTGTTGTTGTATAAAAACTCTACCAAGTGCAGATGGCTCTCCCATGATCCTCCGAAGTCCAGCACGCAAGTCCTCAGCATATCCTCCAGTGTCTGTATCGTCCTCTCGGACTGTCCATCTGTCTGTGGATGGTACGCCGTACTGAACTTGAGCCTACTGCCCAACTCCTCCTGCAAGCTCCTCCAGTAGTGGGATGTGAATCTACTGTCTCTGTCCGACACGATGCTCACCGGCACTCCGTGTAGGCGAACTATCTGCTGCATGTATAGTTCCGCCAACTTCTCGGTAGAAAGCCCCACCTTGAAGGGTATGAAGTGCGCACACTTCGTCAGCCTGTCTACGATGACCCAGATGGCATCCTTCCCTCCTTGGGAACGAGGAAGCCCTGAAACGAAGTCCATCGTAATATGTTCCCACTTCCACTCAGGAATGGGTAACGGCTGCAACAAACCAGCTGGCCTCTGGCGCTCCGCCTTGACCTGCTGGCAAACTAGACATCTCGAGATAAAATGCGATACATCCCTCTTCATCCCGTGCCACCAAAGATGTTCCCGCAAGTCACGATACATCTTGTTAGCACCAGGGTGAATAGAATATCTCGATCGGTGCGCCTCCTGCAAAACTGCCTCTACTAGCTCTCCCTTCGGCACGCACAATCGGCTGCCATGCCTCAGGGATCCATCCTCCGCTATAGTGAAGTCGTCCAGCAATCCAGCTAATGCCTGGGGTCGAAGTCTGCGAAGACTCTCATCTGTAGACTTCCGGATCTGCTCCATCAAACCTGACTGAATGTCAAGCGCCATCATCTGTATCACTGATCCTGGCCGAACTAGCTCGATACCGAGCTTCTCCAGATCCTCCCGCAAATGCCGATCAATCATCAGATACCATGCCATCGGATGCCTGCTCAGCGCATCCGCCACCACATTTGCCTTCCCGGGGTGATACTGTAAATCGATATCGAAGTCCTTCATCAACTCCAACCATCGTCTTTGCCTCATGTTCAGCTCTTCCTGCGTGAACACATACTTCAAGCTTTTGTGGTCAGTAAAGATTTCCACACGCTCTCCGTATAAGTAATGTTTCCATAACTTGAGTGCAAAGATCACCGCAGCTAACTCTAGGTCATGGGTAGGATAATTCCTCTCATGAGCCCGCAACTGCCTAGATGCATAAGCAATTACTTTCCTATGCTGCTGTAGAACACATCCTAGCCCCTTCCCAGAAGCATCACTGTATATGGTGAAACCTCCAGAACCTGAAGGTAAAGTAAGAACTGGAGCGATCGTCAGCCTCCTCTTCAGCTCCTCAAATGCTGCCTGGCAGTCCTCTGACCAGATGTACTCTGCGTCCTTCCGCGTCAGCTTCGTCATGGGTTCAGCTATCCTAGCAAAGTCCTGGACGAACTTTCTGTAATAGCCTGCTAAACCCAGAAAGCTCCTGATCTCTGAAACTGACGTCGGAGCCTTCCACGTCTCAACTGCAGCAATCTTTCTGGGATCCACCGAGATTCCATCTCCAGTGACTACATGGCCGAGAAACTCTACTCGGTCTAAAAAGAACTCGCACTTCGGCAATTTGGCAAACAATCTCTCCTGTCTCAGAATCCCCAAAACTATCCGCAAGTGCTCTGCATGCTCCTCCGACGTCTTCGAGTATATCAGGATGTCGTCGATAAACACTACGACGAACTTATCCAGATACTGGTGAAATGTCTTATTCATCAAGTTCATAAAGATAGTTGGCGCATTTGTGAGACCAAATGGCATCACCAGAAACTCGTACTGCCCGTACTTCGTGTTGAACGCCGTCTTCTGGATGTCTGCTGGCCTAACCTTCACCTGGTGGTACCCGGATCTCAAATCTATCCTGGAAAACACCTTCGCCCCGCTCAATTGGTCGAACAAATCATCTATCCTGGGCAGAGGATATTTGTTCTTGATGGTGATGGCATTCAAGGCCCGGTAATCAATACACAACCGGACCGTACCATGCTTCTTAGGCACAAAGAGCACTGGTGCTCCCCATGGAGAAGCACTGGATCGAATGAAACCCTTTTTCAACAGGTCATCAATCTGCTCTTTTATCTCTATGGCCTCCTTGGGATTCACTCTATAGCAAGCCCGGGATACTGGTGATGAACCCGGCACTAGATCTATAGTGAACTCCACATCTCTGTCAGGCGGAAGTCCTGGAAGATTCTCTGGGAATACATCCATAAACTCCCTAATGATAGGGTGTGGCGGTGCTGCGTCCCCGACTGTAGCACAACAGTTCGGCTCTAGGCTGATCTCCGGCCCTGTCCTCCTGACACTGAATGGTGCTGTGCCTGGGGGACTGAACACAATACTACCCTCATGGCAATCTATAGATGCATGGGCATAGCTAAGCCAGTCCATCCCCAATATGATATCATAACCGGGGAGCGGCATCACAAAGAATCGCCCTCTGAACTCTCTCCCGGCTATAAAAATAGAACACCTATAGATAGATCTAATAGGCACTGGTCCTCCTCCCGTCATCACTCTACTAATCTCTGCAGTAGGTGTAGCTACTAGATGATGTTTATGCATAAACTCTAATGATAGGAAGCTATGAGATGCACCAGAATCAAACAAACATACAGCTAGAAAAGTATGCAAATAAACATGACCTGTGATGACGTCAGCTAAGTAATCCGGCTCCGAAACCTGCTCCGGCTCCGGCTCAATGGCTAGACTATAAACCCTCCCCTGAGGTCCCTTCTGCTGCTGCAGATGCTGCCCGAACCTCTGCTGCTGGGTCGGAAGCGGTCCTCTAGGTCCCTTGGATGCTGGGCAGTCCCGAAGCTGATGGTTGGCAGACCCACAAATCAAGCACTGCTTCAACCTCTTCCTACAGATGGAGATGTCGTGCCCTGGTCTTCCGCAGAAAGAACATATGGCTCCCTTCTGCTGCTGCTGTCGGGGTCCCGGGGCTCTAACTGGCGGGGTCTGATGATGTGGTGTAGGGGGACGGTAAGTCTGCTGGGGTGGCGTCGGCGCTCTCTGCTGGAAAGCCTGACGCTTGGACGGACCCTCATGGTGTACAGAAGCCGGCCTCTTGCATGACAGAAGACGCTCCTCAATACTCCGGGCCAACTCTAGGCTCTGGTAGTAGTCAGTCGTACCGTTCGCCACTATAAGAATGCCAATGTCTGGAACTAGACCATGGCAAAACCTACGGGTCATCTCCTCTGGATCAGCAACCAGACTAGGAGCAAAACAGCTCAGGCGACTAAACTCTTCCGCATAGTCATCAACAGAACGGTTCTCCTGCTGGATGTTCTGGAATCGTAGCCCCATGGCTACTCTAGCAGTGGTCGAAAAGAATTTCTTCTTGAACTGGGTCTTGAACTGGTCCCAGGTGGCTCTACCTCTCGCGAACAACGGCTCATTCCTGAACCAGACTCCGGCTAAGTCTATCAGCAGAAATCCTGCTGCCTCGACCTGAAGGTCATCCGGCATCCTAACTCCCAGAAGCTTCCTCTCTACGGAATCTAGCCAGTCATCAGCTACTACTATGCCCTCAGTCCCTGAGAACTCCTTGGGATTCAGACCCATGATGTCCTTGACCGTCCCTGCTCTTTGTCGTGGCTCTACATGTGGTGGGACCACGGGACGTCCCTCAGAACGCTCCATGCTCTGGCGGAGTAGGGTAGTCTGCTCCTAATGGGTCATTAGGAACCCCTGGATCAGTGTGAGCAGCTGGGTCCCGTCGAGAGTGACGGAAGCCTGGGTGGGTATAGTGATAGGGGGTGGTGGAAGTATCGGGTCCTGCTGGGACTGGGATGTGGAAGGTGGTATCTGGGTCTGTGGATATGTGGAGTGGGGAAATGTGGTAGGTGGAGGTGTATCAGTCAACCGGTCAGCTGACTGGATATGGAGGGCCCCATTCTCGGGGGTAACATACTGGGACGAGCGAGTAAGCACCATCTAAATTACACATAAAAAGACTTATAAGGACTTATTTAAAGCGAGCAATCATATGCAAGAAAATCTAATTATAACAGCAAATATGTGATGTATTTCCTATGTTGCAATCCTAGCATTCCTCTAAGTGTTCTAAGCGTCTTTCCTAATGTTGTCTAATTACCTTAAGTTTCTAATTGCAGGCATGCTTGGTACAATAACGTAACCAAACAGTTTAGTCAGGACCTGCATGGGCCACCACTAAAAACATGTCACGATCCGCTACCCAAATTGTTGGGCCAGGCCGAGTCATGTCCAGCCTACGTTGAGATAAAACGTAGTAAGCTGTTCTAAAGACAACAGGATAAGACTAAATGTACTAACAGTTCTATAAGTGAAGAAGAATCATAAATGCTCCAAACACAAAAGTCGTCGTATATAGTAAAATATCCAATTACAAGTGAACTGAAATGTAAAACTGGATACATGTCCAGTTACAAAATGATGTAGTCTAATACATGTCTACTCTAAAAAGTCTAAGTAAACAAAAGACAACTAGGCGAGGTTCCCTGCAGGAACATCCTCGTAAAGCAGAGCCGGGTCCTCGGCAGTAATCCCATAGTATGAGTCGCAGAGTAACTCCTCCTCAGTAAGGACACCTACAACGTTATCCTGTCAGGACGGGAGCAAGTACTAAATCTAGCAAACTAGCATATGAAACATGGAAATGAACATGAGAGGAATAACTGTAAAGCATGGCATCACATAGTCTATCATGGCAAGGACACATATGTCATAGAGACAGATGTATATGTAATGTTTAAAACTGTAGCAGGTACGTGATCGGTCAATAGATGTACAATGCGCTGTGGCACATAATAAAATGTACATACGTACAAGTAGACAAGCATAGGTGTACATCCGTACAGAAAATGCGGGATATTTACCTGCGGCAAGGTATGCATATAAAATACGACCAAGCTCGCTACTATAGGGGGGTCGTGATCACGTACACTACTATCAGTTTCCCCAAAAACCCATATTCTAATCATGTGAGAGATACATCAAGACTGTTCTAAGCATGGTAGTAACTGGAAGTGCAACATGTAGAGATCTAACTTGCTACCCCAAGGATCAGCATATAACATGGTGGGGTTTGCAGTTCATTTATGTGACAATATGTAAAGTTCGTAGAAAGTACTTGCCTCTAGCAAAGTAAAACAAAACAAGCTGCGATAACAATGCTATGGATGTCCAGTAACTCGTCGCTGTAGAAGTAAAATATAATAACTTAGTTTTACACTAAGCTAAATCACTAGGACACTAATTGGTGCGACACGACTTGTGACTGGGCACTAGCCAAAATGATGACTTGGCATAGGAGACGAATGTGGGGTGACACACTATGTTAACTAACTTCCTAGGGTCTTTAAACTAGTGAGGGATGGGGTTCAATACGACTAAAACTCCAAATAACACAAAAAGCTACAAGTCGTAATTAATCAATAAATAAATCAAAAGATCATTGTGTTCTAACAATTTTTAAAGTAGACAAAAAGCCTAGTTTTTCTTAAAGTAAAGTACTAAAGTGATCCTTATTAATCATAGAAATTTATTATAATTTTTCTGAATTTATTATCCAGTACAAATATTTTATAAAAATCAGTTTTCCTAAGTATACAGAAAATGAGTTTTGGTTTCATATGCCAACCTAGTGGCAAAACAGTAAATTAAATACTACAAAAATTATACTAAATTAGCTAACTTCACAAAGTATCTAAAAACTATTTTTCCATAATTTTAGCAATACTTTAAGTATTTTTAGAAAATCAAAAACAGCAATGCACACAATAATTAATTATCTGCGTATTTTGTCCATATATATAATTTGAACCAAAGTTCAAATACAGGACCCAAGGCCATGAATCAAGTCCAATATGACTTGTACAGGTCTTGAATGTGTGAAAACACATTTGAGCCCAAATACCCATGCTAGGCTTGGACACCAAATGGTTGCAGTAATTTAAATACAATAAAAATACAGTTTGGTAATAGTTAAAATAAATATTATTATTTTAATAAGGTAAAGTTATGCATAGTAAAAATATGTATACATATGTTTTAAAAGTACATATATATACGTAAGAGAAAAATACTTAATTTATAAAGTATATATATATATATACAAATATATATATATATATATATATATATATATATATATATATATATATATATATATATATATATATATATATATATAAGAACACACTTAATAATATAGTGTATATATATATATATAATATTTTTTTTTTTTAGGAAAATGTATATATAAACATATATATATATATAAAATTTACTAACTATAAAATATATACATATATATTAAATACTGTTAATAAAAACAGTATATACATATACATATATATTAATATATATACATATATATATATATATATAAATACAAAACAGAAAAGAAAAGAAAAAGAAAAAGAAAAAAGAAAAACAAACAGAAACAGAAAGGAGGGCTCGAACTCGAGCTGCGCAGGGGGGGGATTTAACACTGCAGTCGCTGGCCAGTGGGCCATTTTGGTCCGTCGTTAGGATTAGAGTTAGGCTAGTTTTATTTAGGTTAGAATTAATTAAACATAATAAAAAAAAATATAAACCATCCTGTGTCCTGACAGTTAAGGACACAGGGTTTTCTCGTGTCCGTGCTACGCACGACACGCATGACCACTGATTCTCGTGTCCAGCTACTGGACGAACATCCCCGTGTCCTGGCGAGCAACATAGGTCAAAACGAGACACGTACGACACAAAACGAAACTGTAACCTACGTGTCCGGCGAAGAGGAAGGGTTTCGAACGTGCTGTGCGGCGGAGGAGGTGATGGGGAAGCGGCGCTCGGGTGGCGCTGGGCACGGCTCAGCGCGGCGAAGCGATTGGTGGTGGTGGCGATCGATGACGACGGCCGGTGAGGTGGTGGTAGGGTGTCGTCGGAACTAGGGTTCAGGCGGAATTAAGTGGGGAAGAACAGGGTCGTGGTCGGTGGTGGTGGGGTTTTAGGGTTAGGGTTTAGTCTGGGGGAGAGAGGGGGTCATTTATAGGGGGCTAAGGCGGTCGATAGGTCGGTCGGGCAGCCGGAAATGGCGGGGGCTGCCCGTCGGCGTGGCGGTCGTCGGTCGGGGGGGGAGGGGGGGTAGGTTTAGGATTAGCGTTTAGGTCCTCCTAGTTTTAGGTAATTGCAGATAGGTCCTAACAGTGGGTAGTTGCAAATAGGAATTTGCATAACCCACCCCGCACAGTATATGTGCAAAATAAAATTTGCACATAACAAATTTATAATTGCAAAACGATATTAAGACAATCTAATTAATTGCAAAAGTTAATTAAAACATTTTAGAAAATTGCAAATTAATATTTTAATATATAAAACTCATTTATAAATCATTTAAAAATTCTAGAAAAATTCCTAAAAATTCTAATAATTATTTTAAGGCCATAAATGACATAAAAAATTAATTAACACTAATTCAACTAAAATTTGAAAAATAGGGGCTTATAAGGAGATAGCATTCCTGTGAAGTTTTCTCCTACCAAAGGAACAATCAGTTTTGACGGAGCTGGGAATTGAGGCCAGGTACATCAGGCCATTTGAAGTTTTAGACGAGTTAGAAAAGTAGCATACCGGTTAGCTCTACCAGCTAATCTTGAGAGTGTGCAACGTCTCCTACGTATCACAGCCCAGGCGCTACATTCCGGATCTGAGTCACATTATGGATAATTCTGAGTTGAAGATTGGACTCCACCTTTCAGTACCAGAGAAACCAGTTGCAAGCGTAGTCAGAGGTAAGTAGAAGATCAGATTTTGAGCCATCACTTAAACTTCTACTTCTTATCTTTTTGTTCTAAACTTGACTGATGCTGCTAAATTAGCCTAGTTTTGCAAGCTATCTTTTTGTCAAGCTTGATCATGACGGTATTTTATTGGGTGCACCCACTAAAATATTGTCTAATCAGGACCGGTGCATGATGGTCTGATCAACCTCGTGTACTTTGGTTCGCTTTTGTATTTTTCTACATGGATGATATCATAAACCGTCTCATCCACGACTGCCTTGGAAATTCTTATTGTTGGACCTGAGTTACGAGTGTAGTACCCGTACCTGTTTGATTCTCCTACCCTGCCTTTAATTTCGAGGACGAAATTTTCTAAGGAAGAAAGATTGTGAAACCCATATTCTCGTAATTAATTATTAAATAGTGTTTTAGTATTATTATTATTAGTATTTCTAAAATTATTATTATTATTAAATATTTTTGGAGTGCAAATGATTTTGAAAATAATAATAACATGGACTTTTGGATTTCAGACCCAGACCCGAGTCCGAACCCAGACCCAGGCCTGAGCCCGAACCCAATCTTTTTTTCTCTATTTAAAATCTGGTTTTGACTTGGTTAAGTAATTAAAAAGAATAAAAAAAAGAATACTCAGCTGGTCCCGTAGAACCAGCAACTACTCTCCCTCACGAATTGGCCAGTACTCCCCATTCCTATTTTTCCTCCCTTTCTTCACTCCCTTCCACACGACCAAACCCCCACCTCTCCTTAATGACTTCCCCAACTCCCCAACTCTTCTCCTCACGTCAGAATCTAAATCCCACATTTTCACCAACTCACAGAACAAAAGCTCTCCACTCCATCCCTCCCTTCCCAACTTCACAGAAGCAAACTTCTTCACTCTCTTCATCTCTCCACCAACTCCTTCTCCAACCCCAAACCCTCTCCTCCCCGAGCTCCACCCGAGCGCCCCCACCGACCCACTCCGACGCCCGCCGCCGTCGAGCGCCTCCTCCGGCGTCCGCCCCGACCAGCGCGCCCCGACAGCGCCGCCACCCTCGCGCGCCCCCGTGCGACAGCACCCCCGCCGGCCTCCCTAGGGCTGACCGCCCCCGCGGATCCGCCACCTCTGTTCGGCGACCCCCTGTCCGCGGCTCTCTCCCCGCGCCCCCGACTTTCTCTGGCCGACCACTTCTGGCCCGCACCCCGTGCGGCCCACAGCCCTGACGCCGAGCTTTTCCTTCGGAGTTCCCTGCCGACCCGCGTCAGCCCCGCGGATCTGCCGAGCTCGCTGCCCCTTTGGTGAGCTTTCCCTGTTGGTTTCCCGCCGTGCCCTAGCTTCTGAGTTTCTCGGCGTTGCTTCGACGACGCTGGTTCCAGCGCCGCTTCGGGGATTTATTCGTTGTTCTGGATTATTTTCTTTCTATTATTCATCTGAGAGCTCTAGCCGAGCAATCCGAGATATAACCCCCTGTCCCGCTCATTTTATTATTTTGTCGATGATGAAATGGTCCCCGATTCCCTTTGGGAATTCGGTTTTAGCGACGTCGTAATTTTTCGAGACTTTCGGAAAGGTCTTGTGAGTTATTTTGGTTTCCCGAAATATTTCGGAAATGGATTTTTGGTATGTGTTAGCTTTTCGGATTTTTTCGGGAACGTTCTGTGATTTGTGGATTTGAAATCGGACTTTCGAAATAATTTCGGGTCGTCCCGATTATTCTGTGGATTGGTTGTGGACTTTAAATATATATAAATTCGGGTTTTTCCCTGGTTTGGGATTTGCAGGAAATTATCGGCGCCAATTCCCAGTTTTTGGGTTGACCAAAAACAGAGGAGATGCTGCCCGATTTTTCCGTAAATCCTAAATTATTTTTAAAATGAATTTAAAATAATTTTTGAAATTTATTCGATATTTGATTTTGGGTGACGACCATATCGGTCAATGGACCCGGCTAAGTGCAAACGAAACCGGCCCCGCCCGGACGTTGAGGCAATTAGCCAAAATGAGGATCGGACCATATCTGAGACTTATAATTTACCTTTATTTTTATATATAATATCTGTTTATATTTATTTAATATTTCAGTTTAGGACTAACGACAGCTTATCTTATTTCAATTTATGTAAATAAATTGTAATGAGCATAAGCCCAGCTGGCTATGATCTGTGACTGTAATAGCTTAGATTTTCTTGTAATTTTCTGGTTTTGCGAGTTTTCTATTTAACGATTAAATTGACTAAAAAGTATTTTCGTATAAAATTAATTAATATTTTCTCATCTTAAAATTGACCAGTTTATTAATAATTAAAAAGTCACGTATTTCTCACTAAATAAGAAAAATTAGTTTTATATTTATATTTATAAAAATTACCAACTTTTCATAAATAATCTGGCATCGACGATGTTTTCCGAATTCAAAGTTAAAATGACATTTTGCCCTCGTACTAAATCAACGCACCAAATAATCGTGTTTTCTGTGTTTGGTTAATTAAAGAATTAAAATTGGACTAGGACGCAAATAGAGATTTCAACTAGCGTAGCTAGATTGGTTAACCTGAAATCTAAATCAATTTCTCGAATGTAGGAATTCGAGGACGATCCTAATTCCCATCTTGAAGTCTTCAACTTTCCAGTCCAGTCTATTTTGAGGCAAGTACATTTTGTGTTAGTTTACAATTATTTAGTAATCGTTTTAATGCAAGTTTAAACCACGATGCAACACGGAACTCTCTCTGAGAGCACTGACTGTAACTACTGTAACTATTGGGGACTGGGGGAGTAGTGTAATGAGTATGACCACATCCAAACTACTGTAACTACTGTAACTATATTAGCTTACCCCTCATACACACGGGGATAAGCCGTACCTTACTGTAACAAACCCAAGCCGGTCATATTTTATTGCCTATTCACATCACAGAACTGTAACTGTTTTAAAACTGTAACTGCTTTATTGTGGATTTCAAAACTGTTTAAAAGTGCATGATTCTATTATTATTTCAATTGTCAAATTAGAATGAATTGTACTTTGCTCCCTCCTGACTGGAGACCCAACATTTTTAGGTATCACTGATGAGGCTTTGTTCTGCGATATTTCCAAGGTCCCAACTAGAAGACGAGGATTTCGAGACTGATGAGATGTTTGCCTAGTGTTTTCTTTCCTTCTTGATGTATGTAGAAAATGGTTTAAGTTGTATCTTTCATTTCATTGTAAAAGTTTAATAAAGTTTTAAATTTTTCGATGTTGAGTTGTGACAAATATAGTGTTGTTGTATGGTTACCTGCTACTGAACAGCTTACTGCCGCCGTCTCAACAACGGTGCAGGCTGGGCATGATCCGACTAGACCCAGATTATTGGGATCGGGTCGTGACAGTAGTTACAGGTTATTTGGTAAAACTTGGTATTTTCATAATATATATAAAACTAGTCTTTCTTTTTAATGAGAAATCATGAATTTGTTAAATTACAAACTTGTAATTTTACTATCTATTTAATGTGATAAAATCTTATAAATTTTCTATAATTCAAAATAATATTCTTTTAATATTTTACACATCTACGACAAAACCAATAAAACCAGAAAAGAAAGTTAAAAAGCTACGCTACACAAATACAAGGTCACAGAATTAAAGATAAAAACTGGGCTTATGCCCTTACAAATTATTACATCAATTAATTAAATAAAATACTGGTGAACTTTGAACGCGGGAAAGCGGTCCATTCAGCAGGCCGAGGTCCTGCACTCAAAAATAATATTGGCCAGTAATATGTTCTAAAATAATTATTTAATTTAAAGATATAAAAATACGGTAAGTCTTAGACTTGGTCCAAAATATCATGTTGCGTTCTAGCTTATGCCTCAACGTCCGAAAATTCCGGTTTCGTTTGCATTTCGCTAGGGTCTACAGACCGATACGGTTATTGTCCGAAAATGATACAAAAACCATATTTAAAACCAACAATTCAAGTTGTAATTCGTTTTGCAAAGGCCGGAATTTGGAAATAATTTTATTCAAACTTTAATATATTTTCCAAAAATTTGGATAGCACCTCCTCGATAATTGGGACAACCCAATCCTGAAAAAATGCCAATCAACACCAATACATATCCCAAACCAGAGATTATAAACCATAAAATATAACCAAAAACTACAGAACATTTCCGAAATAAAATTCAAAAAACCCGAAATGAAATTCGGAAAACCGAAAACCACAGAACCAAACTAAGAAGAAAATGGTCACAGAACCATATACAAAGATAATCTGGGAAAAATCTAAATTTAACTCGGAAATTCTGAAAAACCACAAAACTATAGAATCAATCCGAAAGAAAGTTCGAAAAATCCGAAACCATGAATCGATCCGATTTCCATAGCGGGATCGGGGACCATATCATCATCGACACCATGGGAGTAACACGGGAATACGGAAGATACCTCGGGTGCTCGGCTAGAGCTCTCAGATGAGTAAAATAGGAGAAAAGATGAATCTCGCGTTCTCGGGAAAACTCCAGAATACGTGAACAGCAAATATCGGCCACGAAAAAAATGGATCTGGAAAACCCTCGGGGTCAGCGGAAAGCCTTGGGTCAGGAACAGCAGCGGGGAGACGCTGGACTAGGGCACGGGGCACGGATACGCGAAGGGACGTAGCGGCGGAGGGGGTCGCCGCTCGGGAAGGATCGGCGGCGGGGAGGCCGTACGGGACAGGGCGCTGCATGGGGTCGGTGGCCGTGTAGTCGGCTTGGGGCCGCGGGGAAGCTGGCGCGCCGAAGGAAGACGGAGGAGGGTCGCCGTGCAGGGGTTGCCGGACTTGGGCGGAGCCGGCGGGAGCTTGGGCGGCCGGGTTCAGGTGGGAATTTTTGGGGATAGGGCTTTGGGGATGATGGATGAGTTGATGGAAAGGGAGAGGGCTTTATATTGGATAGATATTTGGGGGTTACGGGAGGGGAAAGGAAGGGTCGAGAGTTTCGGAAGGGGAAGGGGCTCGGTCGTTGGCCATTTGGTCGGGAACGGAAGGGAAATGGAAAGGTCGGCTATGTTAGGAAAAATGAGAGAGAGAGAGAGAGAGAGAGAGAGAGAGTTTAAGAGTAAAAAAATTTATAAATCTAATTTCATTTATTAAAACTAATTTGGTTATAATTATAAATAATCTTTAAAATGAAAACCGAGTTGGGTTTGGTTTCGAAAATGGATTCGAGATGGGTTTAGGACGGGTCAGGCCAAAATAAATAAAATTCCATGAATAATAATTTTTTTCTAAAAAAAATACGATTTTACCTGATTTAACAATTAATAATGATTTTAATAATAATTTAGCTAATAAAATTATTCAAATAAATTAACCAAAATTTTACGGGTTTCACACTCCCCGAGCCTCCTGCAGTGAAACTAAGTCCCCTTGATGCCTGCACTCAAGTGGGCATCACTCTACTGCCCCAAAACCTGTATACAGGCTCCAAAGCCAGCCTTGGCTATGCAAGGTCAAGCCATACTGCCAAGGCCAATTGTTGCTAAGCAAGTAACATTGCTACTTCTACTAATTTACTGGGCCAAACCCGAGCCTTTTCCTCACCACTATCATTGCCCATCTATTTTGATCCCCCACAACCTGAGCCCTATCTAATATCAGTTAACCGATATGTATAGATAGGGCTCTACACAGGGACTTGGACATGCTAAGTCCCCTTAGCAAGCTTTATAGCAGTTTTTACTGCTTACAATTATTTAGATGGTCAAAACGATCAACCGGACAAGCCATCGGACTTGGACATGAACCCGACACATGAACCCGAGCCCAACCCGATTGTTGATCGGGTTCAAATATTTTAACCCAAATTCGAGCCCGAACCGAAGTATCTTCAACCCTAACCCAACCCATTAACGGGTTTATCCGATTGGGTTCGGCCCGCGTGTGTGTGTCCGTGTGTCCGTGTGTTCGTGTGTGTCTGTGTGTGTGTGTGTGTGTCCGTGTGTCCGTGTGTGTGTGTGTGTGTGTGTGTGTGTGTGTGTCTGTGTCCGTGGGAGAGGAGGAAGAGGAGGGAGAGGAGTTAGGGTTTACCGGCGGAAGAGGAGAAGGAGCTCGGATTGGGGGAGGAGGAGCTCGACGGGGGGGTAGGGGTCGCCGGGGGGGAGGGAGTCGCCGGGGGGGAAGGGGTCACCGGGGGGGAAAAGCTCGAGGGAAAATTCTAAAATTTTCGAGTGAGGAGAAAAAAAGGAAACAGTGTGGCCTAAGTAAAAATGTTAGCGACGTCAAGAGTCGACGTCGCAAACATTTTAATATATGGCAAATATTTTAATAATATGTCGTTGAAAGTCGCTATTCAGCGACGTAATTTATCTCCTGTCGCTGAACGTCGCTATTCAGCGACGTTTTGCGATGTCTATAGAAAGGAGTCGCTATATTCCATATTTAGCGACATTATTTTATGCCGTCGCTAAATTACGTCGCTAATAGATCATATTTTAGTAGTGTGTGATGTTGGTTTCATCATATTACTTGGAGTTCCCTTAGATATTTAGTACAACTTACTACTTTGTGTCTATAACGTAGGTTGGACGTTTCCGACTCGTATCTGGACAAGTTTGTAACTGCCTTTTACCTTTGTAACTGCCTCTTCTGCACAAGTTTTTGTTGATCTACTAGCGAAATAGTAGATTTGCATGATAAGGAATTTTATGTGTAATAAAATATTGACGTAAATTTTCTTTTCTTGCATTAAATTTTGTTTGTTGAAAAAGTTGTTTTACAATTTTGTGTGAAAAAATCGTGTTAAAAGAAATAATTTTTTTGCACATTGGGGGTTACCTCACCCCTCGAAAAAAAAAAATTAACCATATATATTTCTCACTTCCACTTCGTTGGAGTAGCCAAACAAATCATGAACTAACTTAAGACCCACTTTTAACTGTCATCCAAATAATCCATCTCTATATTTTTCCACTTCCAACTTTCACAGTTCAACTATCTAAACAATAATGCTAAGTCAAAACTTATGCATACACAATGGATAATAAACCTCACTTTAATACTTTAACACTTTTTAGATTTTAAACCAAAACTGAAAATTTTAATTTTACAATACTTAGGTAGTGTTTGATTGGGCTTTTTTTCATGGAAAATATTTTCATTACAAATTTTTTACCAATTTGTAGTGTTCGAAAGCTTATATTTTTTATGCAATTATTTTCCAAAAACCTTTTATCTTATTTTTCTTCTGAATAGTGAAAATAGAACTGATCCAACTTATAAATATTATTTTCTATGAAAAATAATTATTTTTTATGAAAATAATGACAATTAAACATCCAAATTAAAATTTTCATTAAAATTTATATAATTTTTCACGAAACAATCATTGCAATCAGACAAACTCACTACAAAAATATTTAAACTTCTATAAATAAAAAAATTATAGTAAACTTTTTTTAATTAATTTTTTTTTATATATATTTTCTACCAACAATCAAACGCACTTTATATCCTTACAAACATAAACACAAAGAATGCCAGCTCAACATGGGTCCATGAAAGTGCCAACAAAGAGATTCCCCATGCATCAATCAATCTCGACACCAGTCTGACGGGTCAAAATCTATTTTGCATGGTTAACGGGAATAGTGATCCGCAAGTTGTGGCTAAGAAAATAAAATAAAATAGAATAGGTGTCCATAAAATAGAATAGGTGTCCATATCAACATGGGTCACATGAGCTTCATCCGACCCCACCACTTACTCCTCTCCTCCAATCGAAATCCGACACGTGGCGGGAGTAAAGGGGTTGTAAGAATTTGGTTGTAGGCATAGCATTGCTCTAAAATAAAATAGAATAGGTGTCCATATCATTCTTTTCTTTTTGAAATTACGTGGACCTAAATGGGACCGACTGGGAAGGACCGCTGGCGTGTCTGTACTCAGCTCATCAGCATCATGAGCGTCGGTGCAAGTTAACCTACGCTTCCTTTGTCGTCAGCAAACACGACAAAAGGGCCTTTCGGTACTTTTAGAAACTATTTATGACATCACTCATGCGACTGCATGATGTCATAACAGGAATGGAAATTCAGGTCTGCCATTTTAAAGGTGAACCCTTTAAACTTAGTTACTTAAACGGTATTAAGTTGAGAGGTACAAGGCATCTTTAGTTGTACCAAATTGTATATTTTTTTCATTTAATGTTTGATATGCGTGATACAATATAACCCAAAAAAATTATTTTATATTCCCATGCTTTTTTTTTAATTTTATGAACACACAATTGGAGACTTGAACATTGCCGATCCCTCCGGATGTCCGCCATAATACAACTAGACTAGAGAGCTCGAATTATTCCCATGAGTCAAATAACCAATAATAAATTTTTCTGAAATTATATTCTCATATTTGGTGAAAATGTAAATATTTTAGTAGAAGACATTGAAACCAAAAGAAAAAGGAAAAATGAAAACTTAAAAAAATGAAAACTTTAAAAAAAAAATAATAATCAATTTTAGGAAAACAAAAAATCTAAATATTGGGATAAAACAAAAATATAAGAAGCTAAAAAAAATCGGAAAAAAAAAGGAAAAAAAGTAATTTTTTTAAAAAAAATTGGAAATATACCAACAAAACCTTTAAAAATCTTTTTAAAAAAGAAAAAAAAAAAACGTTAAAAATATGAAAAGGAACAATAACATAAAAGAAAAAACAAAAAATTCTTAAAAACTGAAAATATAACAAGAAACCATTAAATAATGAAAAATGAATAAAAAAAAATATGAAAAAACTGAATAAAACAAAAAAAAAACATTGAAAAATTGAAAAAAAAAGAACAAAAAAATAAATAAAAACTTAAAAATTTGATACAATATTATAGAATGAGAAAAAAAAAATGAAATATCTTAAAAATAAAAATAAAAGAAACAAAAAAAAATTGGATAGAAACAAAAAATTGAAAAAATATTATAAAAAGCAAAAAACCTTAGAAAAAAAAGGAAAGCTGAAAAAAAGACTTAAAAACTGAAAAATGGAAAAAAAAAAAAGAAGCAAAAAAAGACGAATTTATTTTTAAAAAAGACAAAAATACCAAAATAACTTTAAAAATGAAAAGAAACCTAAAAATCAGGCAAAAATCTTAAAACATGAATAAAAACCAAAAAAACCTTTAAAAATAAAAAACAAACAAATCTTAAAAATAAAAAATCCTTTAAAATAATGAAATAGGAAACAAAAAGAAAAAAAATATTATGAAATAAAACGATTAGTAAACGAAAAATCAAAAAAAGTGAAAAATAAGAAAAATAAATTGCGGAAGAAAAAATATATCCACCTATCCTGAAGGGATTGGATTGCCATATTTTGTGGGTAAATTATATACCATAATATTTTTTATTCCAAGAATAAATTTTTTAACCTAAACAAACATAAAAATAGATTTCTCATCCTTAATTTTCCAGAAAATAAAATAATTCTCATCAATGTCAAAAAATTAGAAGGAAACACTGAATTTGTATTCACACCAATATATGAAGCAACCAAGCATCCTAGTTAAATCAATAGTAATAATAATTTTATAAATTCCATGAAATTATTTACATTCAATAAAACAATGTAATTGTAACATCAGTCACTTATAGAAATAAATATTCATGTAAATTTTTGTGTGTAATATTTCTATATACAAACGACCAAAAGTTCTTAAATTAATTCGTGTAAGGAATATCTAGTCAATTTAATCAACTTATTAACTTTGGCTATGTTGTTCTCGTCTTCCTGTTTTCAACTAAAAAAAGTTATAAGCAAGTCTTCTCATTTAGCTAGAAATGAAAGAAAAATAAAATACAAAAACTCATTGTTTTGGAAGATAGCAAAATGCTAATTTGCATCTTATTTTTGGAATGATCATTTGTGAACACAAGTTTTACCATAGCACTTTGCTTATTTAAAAACAAGAACTACAAACGTCCACTATGGGGCTAAAGCAGAGCCGATGTAAGGCAAAATGAAGTCCTAGACTAAAGTTTAAAAATGGGCCCATCGTATACACAATATGACCATTTAATTTAATTAACTGAATTACTTTCTTGGATTAGATCAATCAGATCAAGCTAGCAAAGATGTCGTATGGTTCAATGAACACTATCGAACTGTAATAGAATCTTACAAAAATTGCAAAAATTTGAATTATTGCTACAAAATAGAAAACAATATTTTTTTTGTCTTCTTAAAAATAGATAAAAGAGTGTTGGCAAGAGTAGAAAAGTTTTTTTTTTTTTTGGGTTGTCTTCTTGGAACAAATGGGAGAAGGGAAAAAAAGAGAGGAAAAGTAAATATATTCTTTATATAATTATCTTTACTGTAGGTGCCGGCAAATGGTAATCGTTTTGGGTATTGATAAAAGGTTCAAATAATAAATTAGTTTACTAAATTATGATGAGGTCATGACATAAGATATAATAAGTTGATTAAAAATATTTTAATTTTGAAAGATAGTTGGCTTAATAAATTGACTCAAATATTTTAATTTGGAACGCGTACCAAACATAAAAAGTTGATCAAAAATCTTCAGTCAGCAAAGTAGTTTTCAAATATTTTATTTTGAAGGTCTCTCCAAACAATTTGCAAAGAGTAGAACCCAGTTAGTGTTATTGTCGGGACACAATTTTTTGATGGAAAACTGTGAATATGAAACAATTGTAAGAACAATGTTCCAACGCAACACTTCTAGGAAGGTTGCGCAAATATGACGAAGATCTAAGAAGATCTCGTTATTATATTACGAGAATCAAAAAAGATTTCGTAATCCACAGCAGCATATGATATACGAGAATCTAAGAAGATTTCGTAATCATAACAGCGAAAAAGATGACAGACGAAAGATGGAAGATGGCCTGCTGGGGTGAATGATCACCGTTGCTCAAAGCTATATTCGTCCCACACGAATAGCTTCCAGGAACCAGCAAGTTCGTCGGAGAACTTTGGAACACTTCTGCTCTTCTGACTCCTCGGATCGTATACGGACTCCCGTGCAAAAGCAACGCCGGTACAAAGCTTCTCTTCTCTCTCACAGACTCTGTTTACTTGTGTTAAGAAACACTTGTAAACTTTCGTGACTCTCTGAATGTGTTCTGTATTGTATATCTGCCTGTGAGAGAGAGGAGACCTTATATATGCCCGAGTAGCAACTGCCCGGTTAGCACAACATTCGGGACGTGGTAATAACCACTCCGAACGTGCAGTAACCGCTCAGATCATGCACAGGCACGATCTGAAGCAAGTTGCGCCACTCTGGCAACCTGCGTGCCTTGCATACTACGCACTGAGCCACTTGCGCCAACCTGCGCCACTGCACACACTGCGCCACTGCGCAACCTGCGCGACCTGCGCCACCTTGCGCCACTCGTGCAACGTGCGCCACGCGCGCCACTTGCGCCACGCACGCAACATGCGCAACCAGCGCACCCGGCACAACCAGTGCGCAACCTGCGCGCAACCTGGCGCAACCTGCGCGTAACCTGTGGCGCGCAACGTGGCAGCGCAACGTGGCTCGCGCAACGGGCGCAACTAAAGCGCACTATGTGCCTAGCGAAGATGCTGACGTGCAAAGTGCAAAGTGCACCAACAAAATGCCACATTACGTCTCATGAGCCCATCAGTCCGAGTCCGTTTCCGAGTCCGAGTCTGAGTCCGAGTCGCTAAGCCCCAACGGGGTTTAGCTCCCATGGAAATAAATTTTCCAAGAGCAAAAAGCATGAATGCTTTCAATTGTTTATTTAGCTTTTTTTTCTATTAGAAAAATAACCCCACATGGCACACCCATGTGCACCTCCACACCACATGTGCATCTCTAAACTAGCAAAGCTAATATATAGAGTTACAACTCCTTTGGTCTAGCCGATGTGGGACTAAAATTCACTTTAAAAAAGACCAAAACCCAACAATCCCCCACATATCTCTATATATGGGTATAAGTGTTCCCCACAGTAACTGTCCATCATGCATTAGAAGAGATGTCGCTGACGACTTGAATCTTCCCGTATGGGTCAAACAACAGACTATAATACAAGAATGGACTAAGCCTTGAATTCTACATCATAGCTAAAATTCTTTCCACTCACATAATGTAGTTACATGTGCTTCTGGCTACACATTAAAGTCCCTGTGCCAGCCTGGTTTCAGTGTATAATTTTGGGCGTCTACAAGTTTACCCTCAAGAGACGGCCTGATATCTCTTTGTCCATACACTATAGGTGAGTTCATTATAAAGAGACATGGCATGAAGCGCTTTGCGCTTCCCTTGCGGTGCTATGTCGCTATGACATGGCTTAAAGCCGAGGCCTTACCCCATACCGGAAACCTCATCGTAGTGTCATACTACTGTAGCATGAGGCAACCGCCTCTTTGTAGTGCCAAACTACCCAGCATGAAGACTTAGGCTCCCTTGCGGTGTTACGTCGCAACGACATGGCTTGCAAGGCCGAGGCTTTATCCCTAACCGGGTACCTCATCATGGTGTCGTGCCACTGTAACATGAGGAACTCCTCCTCTTTGTAGTGCTGACTATACCCCTCTTTATTTTAACATACATCATTAGGCTAACTGCCTATTTGCGGTGCTACGCCGCTGTGACTTAGCTAGCAAAGCCGAGGCATTACTCCATGCCTGGGAACCTCATGGTGGAGTCACCCCACAGTAGCATGGAGTTTCACTCCTAGTAGTGCTGTTCTACCGTGCTTCCTGTAAAGCACACCAGGCATTCACTCTGCCTGTGAACTCATTAAGGCATTTAAGCCAACCTTCCCACAGGATCCGTTTTCCGCAGAAAACATCAGTAGACAACAGTGGTTGTAGGTCCGTAACCTCTCCATGCCCAATAAAATATGTACCCACCGTTCCTAATATTCTTTCGATTAGTGGCCTCTCTTGAACCAAAAGCTAGATACCTAGTAGATTTCTCTTTGAACTATTAGCATAAAACTTTATGGTAGGAATACAATATCAGAATGCCTTCAAGCCCATTTTACAAGCTGTGTCATCGACCAGCTGGCGCTTGAGGCCCTTGGTGAACGGATCCGCCAGGTTCTCCTGACTCCGAACATCAATCACTGCAATAACACCTCTCTTGATAAGATCATGTACTGTCCTGTGCTTCAACCGCACAGTCCTCTTCTTTCCGTTGAAGAGGTCATTTGATGCCACCGTCGCAGTCGCCTGGTTGTCGCAGTATATCGGTATCGCCGGTATTTGAGCCCCAACCACTGGAAGATCATACATGAGCTTCCGAAGCCATTCTGCTTCTTCGGCTGCGGTATCAAGTGCAAAGAACTCAGATTCCATGGATGACCGCGAGAGCATAGTCTGCTTCTTCGACTTCCACGATATAGCAGCTCCACCCATTGTGAAAATAAATCCACCTGTGGACCTCTCGCTCTCCACCTCTGAGCACCAGCTGGCATCACTGAAGCCTTCCACTACCGGCGGATCTCCGCTGTAGTACAGTGCATATGTCTGAGTCTTCTTGAGACATCTCATAACCCGTTTCATAGCTTTCCAGTGTTCAACACCTGGGTTGCTCGTGAAATGACTCAGCATTCCCACGGCGAAAGCTATGTCAGGCCTTGTGGCAATAATAGCATACATCAAACTTCCGATTACGCTTGCATACTCCAGCTGCCTGACGCTTTCCCCTGAATTAGGCTTCAGCTTCAGATCACTCCTGTACGGCGTATCGATCCCTGGAAGATCCCGATACCCATAACGAGTGATCATTTTCTCAATATAATGAGAATGTGACAGCGCTAGTCCAGTGTCTGTTCGGATGATCTTGATCCCTAAGATCACATCAGCTTCCCCCAAGTCCTTCATACTGAACTTGCTCGAGATGAATTTCTTTGTCTCCGTGACACAGCTCATATTCGTACCTAGGATAAGCATGTCGTCCACGTACAGACAAACGATCACACCTCTTCCATTAGCGAACTTCGTGTAAACACACTTGTCCGTCTCGCTGACCATGTAGCCATTTGACCTTATAACTTTGTCAAATTTCTCATGCCACATCTTGGGAGCCTGTTTAAGACCGTATAAAGATTTCACCAACTTGCAGACTTTATCTTCAAGACCCTAGACGACAAATCCCCCTGGCTGTTGCATGTATATCTCTTCGGTCAGCTCGCCATTTAGGAAAGCCGTTTTCACATCCATCTGATGTATCACCATCTTATGTATTGCTGCAAGAGCAATCAATATTCTGATGGTGGTCATCAGGGCTACTGGAGCATACGTGTCAAAGTAGTCAATCTCCTGCTTCTGAGAAAACCCCTTGGCTACCAACCTAGCCTTGAACTTGTCAATAGTTCCGTCTGCTTTCATCTTCTTCTTGAAGATCCATTTGCATCCGATGGATTTCGCTCCTTCAGGAGGATCAACCAACACCCAAGTGTTATTTGAGGTGATGGAATCAATTTTATTGTCAATCGCCTTCTTCCAGAAAACCGTATCTCTAGTCTTCATCGCCTCATCATAGGTAAGCGGATCTGCTTCCACATGATAGGTGACAAAGTCACTTCCGAAGTCCTTCGGCCTCCTCATACGCTTAGCTGACGGCTCAGCTTGTTCTGGTTCAATCGTTGTTTCAACAACATCTTCTTGGACCACATCTTCATTGAAGACTTCAGTTTCCTGCGCACCCTCAATGTTCTCCGGTACATCCGCAAGAATAATATTCTTGTGCCTTGCAAACTTGTCTTCAAAATATTCTGCGTCGCGAGATTCAATGATATGATTTGACTCAATATCAAGAAATCTCCGAGCATCACTCTTCTCGGCATACCCTAAGAAGATCGTCTTAGTAGTCCTTGTCCCAAGCTTCTGAATCTTCAGATCTGGAAGCTTGACATATGCCAGACACCCCCACTCTCGAATGATATTCAAGTTAGGTCTGACCTTGAACCAGTGTTCATAAGGAGTAACGTCTGAAGTTGCATGAGACACTCTATTTAGAATAAAAGTAGCCGTCAATGCAGCTTCTCCCCAGTAGCACTTAGAAAGACCCGTAGTCAACAGCATTGAATTAATCATTTCTATTAACGTTCTGTTCTTCCTCTCTGCTACTTCCGTTTGATTGAGGAGAGTACGAAGCCGTAGTCTCATTGACAATTCTATGTTCTTTGCAGAATGATGCAAATTCATGAGACCTGTACTCCCCACCTCAATCACTTCTTATTCTTTTGAGTTGTTATCCAGTCTGCCGCTCAGCTTCGGCTCTGAACTCCTTGAACTTCTCGAATGCTTCGTCTTTAGCCTTCAGCAAGTAGACGAACGCATACTTTGAGAAGTCATCGATGAAGGTTATGAAATACTTCATACTGGCCTTTGTAGAGAACTGTTTGAAGTCACAGATATCGGAGTGTACCAACTCCAGAAGATCTGTACTTCGATTAACCCGAGGAAAGGGTTTCTTTGTGATCTTTGTTTGAGCACAAACTTCACATTTCTCTACCTTACCCCCACACTTGGAGATAAGTCCTAGACTAGACATTCTGTTTATTCGTTTATAATGAACATGTCCTAGCCTATTATGCCATAACTCAATAGTATAAGCAGAAGGAGTGATTGCATTAATTACATTAATTACACTGACTGATTCATAAGCTGAATTTTGAACATCCTTTCGGTATAAAAAGCTTTCCCGAAATATGTTCCCTTTATAGACATCACCATCTGGCCAGCATTGATGTCCATCCTGAGGCCTGCGTTGCATAGTAGGCCTCCTGAGATCAGGTTCTTGGCGATAGCAGGTACGTGCTTCACGCCTTGAAGCGTCAGAGACTTCCCCGAAGTCAGCTTCAACACCACCGTCCCGATCTCGAGCACATTAGCTTGTGCCTGGTTCGCCATCATAACCACTTCAGAAGTAGGTGTGTAGGTGGTGAACCACTCCTTACTGGAGCAGACATGGCAGGAGGCTCCAGTATCTATCCACCAGTCAGAGTCAGTCCTTACCGCATCAACCTGCGCAATCATAGCAACAACGTCTGTGATCATAGATACCTTACTAGGCTCTCCTTGCTCTGATTGCTTGGTCTTTTCTTTGCATTCATTCTTGAAGTAGCCCTTCTTGCCATACTTGAAACAAGGCATCTGAGACTTTGCCTTCTTTCGCTTGAAGGAAGTCCCCTTCACGTTCAGATTGTTAGGGTCCTTTTTGCTGTGGAAAGCCGCCTGCTTTCCCCTTGGTTCCTTGGTATGAACCAGATTGGCGTTAGCCAATAGCTTGGACAGTGTGTCCACCTTCAGTTGAGCCCGCATCTGGTCTTCAACATAGATTTCCTGCAAGAGATCTTCAAGGTTGATCTCAAGCTTTTTACTATGCATGTTTGCATAGAACTTATTCTACCCAGCGGGGAGCTTTGAGACAATCCCTCCAACAACAAACTTGTCGGGGAGGGGCATTGTCTCGTCTTCTAACTTCTGTCGCAGCTTCAAAAATTCTTTTACCTGCGGTAACATGGACTTCTCGTCCTCAAAGAGCCATTTGTGATATTTTTCAACCACAAATATCTTGCTCATGTTCTTGTCTTCTTCGTACAGTTTCTCCAGAGACTCCCATATGTCTCTGGCAATTGGTTTTTTACTATAAGATTCTGCTAGAGATTCCTCCATAGCATTCAGGATAAGCAGCCTGCAAATGCTATTTTCCCTTCTCCACTTGGCCTAAAGTTTAGTAGCCGCAGCGATTGCAGCAGCAGACCTAGTATCTGGAACAATAGGTTCCTCGTCAAGAAGCACGTGATCAACGTCTCTGAGTTGAAGAATGAGATAAACCTTCCTCTTCCAGACTTGATAATGCTCTCCATCAAGCTTTTCTAACTTACAAAAGTCAGTATTGAGGAGTGAAGCATTAAAGTTTTCCATTGTAGCAATATAGCTTTGAGATTGTTATTGCCGGGACATAATTTTTTGATAGAAAACTGTGAATATGAAACAATTGTAAGAACAATGTTCCAACACAACACTTCTAGGAAGGTTGCGCAAGTATGACGAAGAACTAAGAAGATCTCGTTATTATATTACGAGAATCTAAAAGGATTTCGTAATCCACAGCAGCTTATGATATACGAGAATCTAAGAAGATTTCGTAATCACAACAGCGAAGAAGATGACAAACGAAAGATGGAAGATGGCCTGCTGGGGTGAATGATTACCGTTGCTCAAAGCTATATTCGCCCCACACGAATAGCTTCCAGGAACCAACAAGTTCGTCGGAGAACTTTGGAGCACTTCTGCTCTTCTGACTCCTCGGATCATACACGGAATCCCGTACAAAAGCAACGCTGGTGCAAAGCTTCTCTTCTCTCTCACAGACTCTATTTACTTGTGTTAAGAAACACTTGTAAACTTTCGTGACTCTCTGAATGTGTTCTGTATTATATATCTTCCTGTGAGAGAGAGAAGACCTTATATATGCCCGAGTAGCAACTGTCCGGTTAGCACAACATTCGGGACGTGGTAATAACCACTCCGAACGTGCAGTAACCGCTCAGATCATGCACAGGCACGATCTGAAGCAAGTTGCGCCACTCTGGCACCCTGCGTGCCTTGCATACTGTACACTGAGCTACTTGTGCCAACCTGCGCCACTGCGCAACCTGCGCGACCTGCGCCACCTTGCACCACTCGCACAACGTGCGCCACGTGCGCCACTTGTGCCACGCACGCAACGTGCGCAACGTGCACAACAAGCGCACCGAGCGCAACCAGTGCGTAACCTCCGCACAACCTGGCGCAACCAGCGCACAACCTGGCACAACATGTACGTACCCTGGTAAAGCGCACTATGTGCCTAGCGACGATACCGACTTGCTAAGTGTAAGCTGTGCCAAAAAAATGCCACATTACGCCCCATGAGCCCTGTAGAAGCATGGAAATGAATAGGAAATCCTATACGGCTCAAGACTAGGAGAGTTTCATGCGGCTCAAAAATTCATTAGAGTTCCATGCGGCTCAAAAAGTCCATTAGAGTTTCATGCGGCTCAGAAATCCCCATAGCTCCATGCGGCTCTATGAAGCGGTCTCATTTAATGCCACGTGGCCCCATGCGGTTCGCCTCTACAGCTGGCCATCAAGCAGCGGCCTCATTTAATGCTCTGACATAACAAGATAGCTCTGACATAAATGTGCATTGACAGCTCTGACATAAAGCTGTAATGATGACTCTGACAGAATGACGCGCTCCTAGGGAAATGAAGAAAATCTCTATAGCTGGCATAAATCCACCAATTCCAAAGCTCATTATGCAGTTACCTACTTTAATGCGGCCGCTACCTTCATGCGGCCTCCATCTCCATGCGGCTGCCACTCCCATGCGGCCGCCACCCCATACGGCTGCTACCCCTATGCGGCTCAGATCATAGGGCCACCCCATGCGGTTCAGATCATAGGGCCACCCTCATGCGGCTCGAATCATAGGGCCACCCTCATGCAGCTCAGATTAAAGGATTGCCGTGCGGCTCAGATTAAAGGATTGCCATGCGGTTCAGATAAGGCCACCCTTATACGGTTCTGACACGAGGCCACACTCATACGGCCCAACCGTGACAGTCCTCCATGCGACTTGCAGCAGTTAGGACACGTGGCGGAAGCGGATCGAATCTCAATAATTTTTATTTATGAAGGACACGTGGCAGGAGTCAATCAAATTTTAATAACTCAGATTTGCTGCAATCAACATAACCGTCCCGATTTGGTCAAATCCCAAACAAATCAGATTTATTGCAATTATCATAATTACCCGGATAAATCTCCAACAAATGATGCAGATTTGTTGCAATCAACATAAAAGCAAGCTCAGGGCGAATCTTAACAAATCCTTGGCCGCCCTCTGTTTAAAGTGCAATCATTGCAAACCCTAATGATCAGGCCCCACTCCTATAAATAGCAAGGTGCCATTCCCTTACAAAAGAGAGCAGAGAGGAAGGAGAGAAGCTGGACACATAGAGTAAAGAAGATATACGCACAAAGCCAGACACAGAGCGATCCACATTCGAGCAAGAGCATTTCTTCCCCGGAGCCGAAGCTGCGTCCGATCATCCAAGGAGTAAGGCAGAGCTGCCGTCGCTTTCCCGAGCCTCTACCGTCACCCCCCAGAAAAAAACAATTGTACTTAGATTGTTGTACCTAGGTTTTCGTCCCTAGGCTTTCTTTGTACGAGCGAGTTTATGTTGTGAAGTAAAAGTCCAGTCCTCCCATAAAACTGTTCTGTTTTTTATAATCAATGGCAAACACGATGGCGACTCTGCTGGGGACTAACTTCTCCACGGCTGAGAAGTTGGTGACGCAATCGGACGCAGCCAAACTTGGCTCCACTCAACAATTGCTGGTCGCTCGGTTCGACCAACAGGCGTTTGAAAAAATGCTTTCCGACGGGAGCGCTGGCCCGGTCCAGCAGCGAGCCCGTACGAAGAAGGCCCGCAGGGAGTGGAGGCCCAAATCATTCGCTCCTCCCCAAGCTCTCGAAGGAGTATTCTCTGTTGCCCAAGACGGCGGAGAAGACTCTCTTACGGCCCCATTTCATACCATAGAGGACTCTACTGTCCCCAAGTCCGGCAGAGGAAAACACTACGATACTGGACTTGCAGCGGCAAAGGGTAACTCTACACGGTCCAGGAAGAAGCCGCAGAAGGGCGCTAGCCGCATGAAGACTCATGCGGCCACAAACGTTTGCCGCAGACAGACGGCTCATGCAGCCAGAATTGCCAACCGCATAGAGGATGCTCATGCGGCCACTATGACTTCCATCCGCATGGAAGAGGCCCACGCGGCCACTACAGCTCCCGGCCGCATGCAAACTGCCAGCCGCATGTGGGCTGCTTATGCGGCCACAAATGCCAGCCGCATGCAGGCAGGCTATGCGGCTAAAAATCTCAGCTGCAGGCCATCTGCTTCATATGGCTCGGGCTCAGTCTTCGACCGCCTCTCAGGCGATCCTGATCCCAGATGCTCTCATGTGCTAGTCTCTGTGGACTCTTCCTACTATACACTCTCAGGTGCTAGAAGAAAGAAGTCTTGAGCAGCGCGGGCTCGTCGAGCTCAGACAGCTGTCCCAACTTCTGACTATCAGGGCGTCCGGCTGACTATTACGCGGGCCCCTGATGGAAAGTTGTATAAAACTATCCGTGTCCAGCCCCCCTGTGGCCAACGAACGGGATAGTTATCAAAAATCTCCCAACAATGATCAGGGGCAATTACTCGTACTACCCCCACATCAGGAAGCAGATAGGATGCCAACACACTCATGTGCTCAGGACTCCCGGGCCCACAAAGCGAGTGACTTGCGTAACGTGATTCTTCACAAACGCAAAGAAAGAGACGAAAACTTGGTGTGCAGAGAGTCCTTTCATGGACATTACTGCACTCAAGTCATTGTCAACTGCTGCTGCTGTAAGACGGCTGCACAAGAAGAGCGGCGATCCGTCTTCCAACGACTGCAACACCCAAGCTCGAAAGACGAGGCGCTTCATGTCGCCTCCTGCAATTCTGCTCACAACATCCCTGGCAGCGGGAGAGGGAAGAAAATAAATGTCTCCAGCCCAAAAATCTCAACCAAGAAACCCTCTTCTAAGCAGTTGTCCACGACCATTACGGGAGGAGTTTTCCAAGGTACTCGCTCAAAGACGAAGTCTGCCACACTCGAAGATTCGTCGTCCACATCTCTGGGGGGCGTTAGAGCCGGGGATAGCACTCCTCTAAACATTCGCGACAATCCGGTGTTCCAAGAAGATAATCCAGGCGAAACGGTTCCTCCAACAGATACAGCAGGTTCCGACGTCCCCGAGGACGTCCACAACTCTCAAGACGAGGCAAGCTCTGAAGCTGGGGGTACCACTCCTTCTGAGTCTGTTTGCCATTAAAATCTTTTTATGTAATTTCAATACAAACAGAACAGTATTACAATATAGGACTTAGACGTAGTCCTAGGAGTACACTTTTGTTTATCTGGGTCCCTTGTGCCGATGCAGCGAGTGGTAATGCATTGACTCCGTTGACGATCTGACGACGGTTCTCGGTTCTCTGAAGGTTTGAGTTGCTCTGGGTACTGGAGCTTGCGGAGAGAAAGAAGACGTTGAGTGTCTGTATCTGCCTCTCTCTATATGTTGTTGGTGGTTGTGCGATGTGTCTCTGTCTGTCGGTATGTGTGTGTACGTAAGAAGGAAGTGATCCCTCTATTTATAGCTTTGCAGGCTGGCTACTCATGCGCGTATGTAGGATGCGCCTGTACGCAGGGACGCCATGTGGTGGTTGCTGATGGAGGCGCATGGGCGATGCGCTCTGGCTGAGGAGTTGAACCCTTCTTGTTGCTGTCGTGGGCTGCGGCAGAGTTGACACGTAGCAATGGAGAGGATCTTTCAGTTGCTGAGATCTTGGGTGATTAGCACCCCTTCATAGGCTGAATCAAGTCAAAGGACGCGTGTCGTAGGTCCATGGCTCGAAGATCTCGGATTTGGTGGAGAGTGATCTGATAGGATGTGCCTGGGATTGGGCGCATGAGGAGGCTTTGGCTCGTAACCTTTAGGAGTCACGAACCAGTCAGGGCGCATAGCTTTTGAGACGCATGCGGGGCTTCAGTAGTGACTTTACTTCTGTCTTTAGGAATCAGGGAAAAGTCTGAGGCGCATGGCTTTTGAGGCGCATGTAGAGATTTTGGCGCATGGCTGCAGAGGCGCATACGAGATGGTTGGGCAGCCACGTGGCTTGTAACCGCCGGAGCGGAGCAATAATGATGCTGATGTCGGCAACGCTTCGTCTTCTGAAAAAGCTGTCAACTGTTCAGTCCTCGGAGGACGTACTGCCAACTCTGTCAGACTTCAGCATTTAATGTTCTTGACAGGTAATGGGCTGTTGAGTGGGTGCATCGATCGGCGTTCTACTAGGCGCATGGGGACGCATAGGAGCGTATCCCTATGAGGCGCTTGGAGCTAATGGGCGCGTTAGTATGATGCGCGGTTTGGCCGGCACATCCGCTTTGTATGACACGTCTTTATGGGCTCGACTGTTACGTTCTTCGAGTGCTTTAAATAGCCGTCTTTGACTTGGCTGAATTCGAAGCGTCAGGTTCATCACCATTCAATGCAAATTCATTGCACGGGATTCGGAGAGCCAGTCACTTGGCGCATGGGTTTGATTTGCCTGGCCTATAAATAGTGGCATGGAGAGAGTTTGCTTCTCGTTCTCTCACGTCCTCCCGAAATGAACTTGTTTGCTCGAGCACATTCTGTTGATGAGATGCTTCCGAGGGTGAAGATGCGACGCAATATCTTCATTGATGCACTTGAAGGTGACTGTTACATCCAAAAGTCGGAGTCGAGGGCTTCTGAGACAGGCAGAAGGTGCCTGTTGCATCCAAAGATCGGGATGCTCGAGCCTCGTCTCTGTTATGCTGGAAGAGCCGTAAATCGAAATTGCGGTGCTCCAATCATCTTCCTTGGGCTTTGGGAGAGCTCTCCCGCTGGAGTGGGTGTTGCCCATTCTGGTTGGGTCGAAAGCTGCTCCTTTAGCCGCAGGTTGATTTACGGTGCTCTTCTCTTCCTTGGTTTGAAGAGCTCTTCCTCGAGCTAGAGGGTTGATTGCCACCCTCATTTTGCTCAATAAATGCTTCATTAGTCGAAGTATTTGATGGCGCATATGCGGACACTTCATGATGCGCCTGATTGGGACGCTGAAGGGCACCACATAACTGAGCTGCTGAAGGGATACACATAACTGAGGATACATATAACTGAGCTGTTGAAGAGATTTGTCTGGCTGAGAGTGCATGGCGAGATGCGCATGGCGAGATGCGCCTGTTTGAGAGCACATGGCAAGATGCGCCTGTTTGAGAGCGCATGGCGAGATGCGCCTGTTTGAGAGCGCATGGTGGTTGCTGCGCCTAGCTGTAGACTTAGGGTCTTTTTTTTGTAGAAATTCTCCTTTGTACAGCTCTTTTTAAGACATGTAATAGACTTTTATATGAAATAAAAATCTTCTTTTAATGTCTATGCTTTGATGTGCCAAGTACTTTGTCTGAGCTCCCTGGCGTATGTGGTGTTAAGCGTATAGGATTTCTGGTCCTGAAATTCCATGCTTCTACAAGACCCCCTTCAAAGTTTTCAAAACTTTTTGTCAAGTTTTGGAATACTTTGAATAAGAAGCATTGTGGCGTCTTCTACGGGACGCATGACTGTTCGGACGCATGGATACTCCGCGCATCAGTGACGGAGGGCATGCTCCTCTCAGTAAATGCAAATGATAATGCTCCGATAACCAAGAAGATTAATGATGATCTTTTTTGGATTTATTTGCAGTTATCAGCTCGCAGAACCCGAGGCGGCGGCTGAGGTCACACTTCATCGGTTCGCGCGTGCAATTGGGCCTATAAATAGGCGTGAGATGAGAAGAGAGAGAATTATTCCTCTTTTTTCTTTCTTTCTTTCTTTTTAGAGTTCTTCCTTTAAAAAACCCTAACTTCCTTCTTTCAAGAAATGGCTCCCAAGACTTCTCGTGGCGGTGCTGGCCGAGGACGAGGCAAAGGGAAAGAGCCTGTAGAGGCTGCCGTAGATGATGCCCCCCGGCCGCTCGTCGACGTTCGACCGGCGGTGATTGGTAGGTTTCATCATTCTTTACCATCATTTTTAGAACTCACGTACGCCGACACGCATGGACCTTGAGTCCTGATGATGTGCTGAGGTTTTTCCGTCGACGCGCATGGGTTTAAACCCTGATGATGCGTCGAAGCTCCACTGCTGATGCGCATGGGTTTAGACCCTGATTATGCGCCAAAGCTTCTTTTCAGGTGCGCCTGGGCCTTATGCGCTTTTGATGAGAACGTGGCTCAGATTCTTTTGTTGCTTCTAACATCTCTGAATCTTTGCCTTCTTTTGTTGACCACCAGTGTCGATGACCGTCCCGCTCTTGAATGAAGTACTTCTGGACGCTGCCCTCTGTCAGATGGGGGTGGATTATAATGAGGAGGTGATAAATCCTGCCCAAGCTGCCATTATGCTGGATCAGCATCCTGAAAGAATGACTCAAATCTGGGAACAATAGCATAGGTTCCTCCAACGGATGATGGAGCGTGGCATTTTGAAATCTGCCACTTCTGATAATGTGACTTTCTTGAAGCCTGAGTTCCTGCTTGGGGACCGCCTTACTTCTATTGAAGCAAAGGTGTTAAAGGTCAAGGAAGATTGGTTCTTTTCAGCAAAACGGGTGCATATGACTGTTAAGCAACTTGAACATCAATTGCCTTTGACGGCTTTCTGTCGTCTTGCTTTCAAGAGGAGGATGTCTTAGGAGCTAACCCCATCTCAGGGGGGAGCGGTGGCAGGCATCATCAAGATTGAATCTACTTCCGATTAGAAAGATACTTTGGCCGCAGTGTGGGCTGGGCCTTCTTTCACCTGGCGGACTCTACGTCCTGGTAGCATTTACAGTGACGTTCCCATCAACACATTTGCTTGCAGCGCTTCGACTTTTGCAAATCGAATGCTGTTGTTGGAGGGGTTGTACCCGAAAGGTGAATTTCGGGCAGAGGGTTGGTGTCACTATGTTTCCAAGTGGAACAAGCTGACGATCTGGGTTCTAACGCAGTTTCGAACCAAACTCCGAGAGATTGGGCTGACTGCTGCAATCCGTGCTACCCAGGCAGGCGTCGAGATCAACAGGCATATGTTCCTCGCACTTTTGGAGATATTTAACACCCAGACCGGGACTTTCTTCACTCCGGTGGGGGAGCTGGGACTCGCACTTCATGAAATGTACGAGGTGTCAAAGCTCCCTTGGGGATCAGAACCTTATGAGGAATACTTTCCGACCAACGAGGGGTTCCAAGTCATGGGGGACAAAGCGGAGGAGATGATGGCCATCTTTAAGAAAGTGGCGAGTCATCATTATTATATGCAGAAAAGAGAAAAGGGCGGGTCACAGCCTCATGTGAGTGCTTGGAGAGATTATGTCTTTAAACAAGACAAGGAAGATCCCTCTCGGTTTACAGCTCCGCCAGCGCTTTCCAGTAGAGAGGTGCTCTCTGAAATGAGCAGGCTAAATGAGAAGGATCCCTCAGAAAATGAGGACCGGGTGTCGGATGAGCGTTCCTATAGCTGCTTCTGGCACCTTACTCATCGGATGTCGTCCAAAGCAGTATTGGCTGCTTATCTGATGATTTAGCTCCGGGATTACATCTTTTCAGGCGGGTCAGGCTCTGTGGAGAGAGTGACCCGAAATCTGATCCTGCCAGCTGTGAAGTTGGTTTTTGGTCGTCGCCTGGCTCTACTCCCTGCAATGGTGTGTAACCTGCTGTGGGGTTTACGAGAATTTGCTGGAAATATGGTTCATGAACGAGGTAGGAATGACAATTTTCCCCGTGCCGAACTGCCATTTCATTACTTGATAGGGTGGTTAATTTTGCACCATCCCAACGTGATGATCCCGAGCTTGGAAGAAGACCACAGAGCCGGAGATGCATTCCTCTGCCGTTTCCGCTAAAGGAGTTGCTTACATACCGGTGTTCCTGTTTGCAGGAAAGTTTTATCCCACCTTCAAGGGTGGGAGATCACCAAAGTTGGTCCCGTCCTTTTGGGTTTTGAGGCCAACGAAGACTTAATGGATTCGGGTGAAGATGCCACCACTCTGCCTCCATGGAGATTCCGCTGGTTACAAAGTATCCGGCCGTCCCATCTGGTGTACCGGAATAGGAACCAATGTTACTTGGAACCATATTTGCCGAGCCGTTTTGCACGACAATTCGGCTATGCTCAGTTGATGTTGGATAACTCCAGTATTAACCTGGGGTATACTGGAAGCTTGTTGGATGGTGCACGAGCTTGGCATTACTACAATACCGGATGTACCGGAGCTCGTTTCATGCTTCCTGTTCAGAACCCGCGGCCGTCGATTCTTTTCTCGGCCGCCAAATTTTACTGTGTCATGAATACCGTGTCTCCTGGATATGATCGGAAGACCAGTTTTATTGTTGGCACCCAGTTAGAGGCAACTGGGAATCAATTGGCAAAGGCTCGGTCGTACCGTCCACCAGAGGCGGGTTATCGAGGTACCCCTGCCGTATCTACGGGGGGTCGGGCAGAGCCCTCGGGCGATCAGCCGAAGAGATGTGCTGATACAGAGGCTAGCTCTTCTGCGTCGAAGCGACGGAAGAAGGCATTGTCACCGGCAGTGTCGACAGACTCAGATCCTATGGAGGTAAGAAGTCCCACATAGTCTGGTTAGTTCCACCATTTTTGTGACATATACTTTCTTTCTTTTTTGCAGGAGCCGCTAAAAAGGAGACCCCAAACTCCAAAATCGGGTGTCAGCAGACCAAAGGAGGTGGCGGGCTCATCTGAAGAGCGCATTCCGCCAATCGTGATGTCTCATATGGCGGAGAATCCGGACGATGTCGTTCCTGCGAAGATTTTAGTATCTCCAGATTATGTTAGAAGGGAAGCTGAGGTTGAAGCAGTTCTCGAGATGGTGTAAGCCGCCGTGGGGGCCTTGGACGTGGAGGGTCCAGCAGACACGGGGCTTGAGGAAGTGGTGTGGAGTTCGTCGTCTTCAGATGACGTTCCTCCATAGATGCATGAGCCTGTTGCGGGGGTAACAGACGGGATTGAAACAGAAGAGAGGATTGATTCCCCTCCTTGTCATGATAAGGGGAGGTCGACTGTAGCGTTGCCGAGCCCTACCCCAGTCTCAGCAGTGGAGGCTGAGGTGGCTGCCGACCGGGAGGTAGCGGCAGATTCTATCCCTACGGAGGGGTTTGATGGTGAAAATGAGACTCGTCTGCCGATCCTGACTTCAATGGAGCTGAGTCAGAAAATAAGTACTGATCTTGCTGCTCTGCCAGAGGGGGAATATCCCGTGCGGCCTGTTGATAGAGTGTTGGGGACAGACGAGGTAGCCCCTGATGCTGGTGGTCCCTCCGAGCTTGAGAAGGGTGAGGGTTTGCTGGAACCCTCTGTTGCTCCTTCTACTTGGGGTACAATATCGATGCCTCTCTCGGCTCCTTTTGTTCTTTTGGCTCCTCGGGCTAGTAGTCAAGCCCCTGTTGAGGAAGAGTCCGTTGATGCCGAGGTTTCAGCCTCGCAGACTGAAATCGACGGGCCTTCTTCCGGTCCGCTGTCTAGAGCAGCTCCTTCAACTCCAGCTATGACATCGCAGGTGCTGGCGGATGCAGATGAGTATGTGAAGTTTATTATTGAGGTGGTGTATAAGATGCTGCAGAGAGGCGTATCGGCAGTGAAGGGTGCCAATGGGAGTTTCGTGACGGCAAAAACCCTGGCACTCCCTTACATCAGTCTGATACATTTCCACCAGGGCCATGATCATATGGCCGAGATTCTGGAGGCCTCGATGGCTGAGCTGGACCAGCTGCTTTTCGAGTTTCAATGTATCCAGCGAAATGATCTCTCCGTCCTGATAGACGCGAAAAAGGAGAAGTTGATCGCTGAGACTGAGTCCTCTTATCAGGCTACTGTGGGTGTCTGGGAACGCGATGTGGCTGAAACTGAGGCTGCAGTGGAGAGGCTATCTCAGTCCACGCAAAAGAAGGTGGAGTTGCGAGCCGCGTTGGATGCTAGTATAGCGGAAGTTGATGCCAAGATTCGCCTCCTTGAAGACCAGCGGGCCCAACTCTTATTAGATACTGAGCGAGTCCAGGCTGAACATGTAGCATCTAAGGAGGAGGAAGCAGCTTTCACCCGTCGGGCTCTTACCCTGGCTTAGCAGCGGCAACAGTTGGACGAGAAGCATGAGGATGACACTTCTCCTAAGGCCATAGAAACGATGCGTCAAGAAGTCGAACGCCGGGTCCTGGCGATCGTAGAGACTCGGGCGACAGACTTGAAGCGTCGGATTGAAGAGCTTTCGGCCAACCCCGGGGATGTTTAGGGATTGTAGTTTTTTCTTTTTTGTGTAATTTGCAACTCTTGCTGGGGGTGTAATCCTTTATTTGTGAATAAAGAATACAGTTGAATAAAGAATACAGAGTTTTTTTTGGTGTGTTCATTTTTGCTGTCATGAACTTGATGATTTGTGTGGACCTATTATCTTTTGCGCACCTTGGTTTCTAGGTACAGATAATAATTTCAAGAGAACCGACATGTTTGCTCAGAGGTGATGTGGACGTGGCAAATATGGGGTTCAAATGATGGAATCTTCCTACTCAGAGGTGTTATGGACGTGGTAGGAATGACTCTGGGGGGATACGCGGAACTACTCAAAGGTAATGTGGACGTGGAAGTTCTGCGATCAATGTACGACAACGCAGGGGTTGTCTGTACGGGATGTTTACTCAGAGGTAATGTGGACGTGGTAAACATGATGGGTAGCGTAGTCTTATGGAGCATAAGATTCCGCTTTGTAGGGTGTAGGGGAACAACTCAGAGGTAATGTGGACGTGGTTGTCCTTCTACTGGAGGATAGAATTCCACGAAACAGCTGGATTCCGGAAGCGTGATTTTGTGGAAGAGAATTGTACGTGAGCCCTGATGATTGGGTCCACAGACTCCCTTGTTGGGTGAAGATAGAAGTACATGTCTGAAGGATGTCAAGAATAGTACTTTTTTAGGAACTTGCCGTTGATGGGCATCATGAACAAGTCCCCATTGGGTTTGGCAAGGCGGTAAGCACCGTTTGAGTATACCGTCTCTATGATGAAAGGTCCCTCCCACTTGGGCTCGAACTTTTCTGGTGTCGTGTGAGTCAATACCATCGGCCTCCTGACTGCCAGAACCAGGTCGCCTACTTGGAAAGTCCTCTGCTTGACCTTCTTGTTGAAAACCTGTGATATACGGGCTTGATAGAGCTCGATGCGTTGTTGAGCTAGGAGACGCTTTTCGTCAAGTGCCTCCAATTCTCGCAGACGGCGACGTTGATTGTCTTCTTCCGTGAGTTGATTTGTGATAGCTACACGGAGTGAGGGTATCTGGATTTCGAGAGGCAGTACCGCTTCGCTCCCGTAGACCAGGGAGAATAGTGTGTTGCCCGTCGGGGTCCGTACCGTTGTACGGTAGACCCAGAGGCACTCGTCGAGCTTTTCGTCCCAGTCGCGTTTGTTGGATGACACGACCTTTTTGAGTAGCCTGACGATAGTCTTGTTAAACGCCTCGGCCAATCCGTTTGCTGCCGGATTGTAGGCGGTTGATGCCATATTTTGAATGCGATTCTTGTCACAGAATCTGCTGAAAATATGGCTGATGAACTGAGGACCGTTATCGTGGATAATCCTCCGAGGTACCCCAAAACGGTAGATGACATGGTGCTTGATGAAGCTGATCACCCTAGAGCTCTTCACTTCCGCCAGTGGAACTGCTTCTGCCCATTTGGAGAAATAGTCGGTGATGGCTAGGATGAAGCAGTGTCCCTTCGATGAAGGAGGGGTGATCGTTCCTACAATGTCCATGCCCCAGGCTTCGAAGGGCCAGGAGGCGACCGTAGGATGTAGTGGTTCTGACGGTGTATGGATGAAGTCAGCGTGAAGCTGGCACGCATGGCACTTTTTAGCATAGTCGACAGCATCGGCTGCCATGGTTGGCCAGTAGTAGCCCATGCATCGCAGTCGATCCTGCAACTTAGGGCCAGGTTGATGGGCCCCGCAGGTTCCATCGTGAGCTTCTCGAAGGGCTTCGGCTGCTTCTTCGTTGGATAAACATCGAAGGAGAAGTCCATCGTAGGAGCGTCGGTATAGCATTTTAGTAGCTGTATCATAATAGAATCGAAGGGAGCGCCTCCTGACTGAGACGACTTCTTTCGGGTCCTCTGGGAGAATTTCGTAGACAGCGAAGTCGATGAACGAGAATCTCCAGTCTCGGACACTAACACCAGCACTTGTTGACATGGCATGGGCCATTTGTGAGCATAGGTTGTTCTTAGGACAGACCAAGTCTCGACCAACTACCGTGACGTAGTGTTGAGTCCCGAGGGGTGCTGCCAATGAGGCTGCGAGGCTAGCCAGAGCGTCAGCCTCCAGGTTTTGTAAATGAGGTACATGTTGGATGAAGAACTTGGTGAATGTTGAAATGATGTTCAATACAACTTCATGATAAGGAATCAGATCTTCATGGCGAACTTCGCATTGTCCTCTGATCTGGTTAACGACGAGTTTTGAGTCGCCGTAGGCTTCCAGATGATCCACCCCCAGCTGTTGCGCCAGCTGGAGTCCCATGATGAGAGCATTGTACTCGACAACATTGTTGGAGCACGGCTTCGAAAGGGAGTAGGCACGCTGTATGACCAGCTGATCGGGAGAGACTAGGACTACCCCCACACCTGCAATGATTTGGCCTTTAGGGCATGTTCTTGAAGCGCCATCGAAAAACATCCGCCAGACGGCGCTTTCTTCGGTGACGTTTGATTCTTGGACCTCATCCGGGATGTCTTTATAGAGTCTTGAGGACTCTGGGATGGGGTGTGCAGCTAAAAAGTCGGCCAAAGCCTGACCCTTGACGGCTTTTTGTGGAACAAACACTATGTTGTATGGCGTTAGCAGGATTGCCCATGTAGCTAGCCGGGAATTTAATGACCCTGGCTTCGTTATGAGAACTCTGAGTGGATTGACTCGGGAGATGATATGAATTGTCTGGCCTGAGACATAATGGCGAGTCTTCTGGATGGCAAATACCAAAGCCAAACACTCTTTTTCAACGGGGTTGTACCGGTGTTCGGCCCCGATCAGTGTTCTACTGAGGTAGTATATAGCTTGCTCATAGCCTGTATCACTGTTCTGAGCAAGCAGAGCGCTGAAGAAATGATCCATGGCACGGACGTAAAGGAGAAATGGTTTGCCGACGAAGGGTGCCACAAGGACTGGCGGGCTCGTCAAGTAAGCCTTGATGTCGTCGAAAGCTTTTTGGTATTCCTCTGTCCAGACGTTAGAGACCCCCTTCTTCATAAGCTGGGTGAAGGGTTGACATTTCCCGGAAAGGTTTGCTATAAACCTCCGGATGTATGCCAGGCGCCCTCGCAGGCCTCAAAGTTCTCGGAGGTTCTTCGGAGGGTCCATGTCAAGGATGGCTTTGGTCTTCTCGGGATCGACATGAATGCCTTTTGCCATGATAATGAAGCCCAAGAACTTTCTGCTAGAAACCCCAAGGAAGGATTTAGCGGGGTTCATCTTGAGTTGATGCGCTCGCATGAGATCGAAGACTGTCTTAAGGTCTTGTAGGTGATCTCCTTTGAGACGGCTCTTGACTGCAATGTCATCAACATAGCATTCGACTGTCTTGTGAAGATGCTAACAGAAGATGGTGCTCATAGCTCGTTGGTATGTCGTACCAGTGTTCTTCAAGCCGAAGGTCATCACTGTGTAGCAGAAGACCCCCTTCGGAGTCCTGAATGATGTGTGTTTTGCATCATTGGGAAACATCTTGATCTGGTTGTAGCCCGAATATCCGTCCATGAAAGACATGCGTTCGAAACCACATGTGTTGTCGATCATCACGTCGGTGATTGGAAGTGGGAATTCGTCCTTCGGGCAAGCAGTGTTGAGATCCCTGAAGTCGATACAGACTCGTATCTTCTCATTCTTCTTGGTGACAGGGACGACGTTGGCTACCCAATCCGGGTGTTGTTCTTCACGGATAAACCCGTTGGTCAGGAGTTTGTCTACTTCCTGATCGATAGCGTTCATGATGCCAGGACGAAAACGTCGCTGTTGTTACTTTATAGGCTTGGCATCAGGTAAGATGTTAAGCCTATGCATCGCGATCTAGGGATCAAGTCCCGGCATATCTTCGTAGCTCCAGGCGAAGACATCGATATATTCTTTAGCCAGTTGGATAGGCTTTTGCTGATGAAGATGGGTTTAGAAGAAGATCCATCCCCAAGGTCGATCTGTTCGACTTCGTCTTCGATAGGGGGTTCGCGTAATTCAAAACGAGACTCCCACTGTTCTCCTAGGCGTTGAGCCCAGGGTTCTTCTTCGAAGAATTCTGGCGTTTGGTCTTCGCCTTCATCTTCTTGAGATTGCACAGATGTCATGTTGGCTGATAGCACTTTCTTGAATACTGATCCGATACTGGTATCGGAATCCCAAGTTGATGCTTCGGATGAATGAGAATGTTCTAGTTCTTCTGCCTCCGAACTCTCTGGAGTTGACGGCGGCGTGACATAGCCCACCCCCCGTCTAGTTCGATGATAGTAGTCCTGCGGCTTTACTTTAGGTGTTGGAAGCCGGAGAGGAAGACGTTGACCCTTGCCGTAGTTCAGGCCTTTGTTGCTTTTTAGGTCGTAACCCATCTTTTGGATGAGGTACTTTGCCTTGTCCGTGTACCGATAGACTTGTATTCTGCCGGTATCTGGTTCTTGCTCGAGTGGCGGAAGGTCTTTTGACGCTCGACTTTGTCGAAAATGATGGATTCTTCGTCTTGATTCCGCGGTGGGACTACAAAACAGACCCCTTGGGACGGGACTACTCGATTTACATGATGGACGGTCGTTATTTGTGTTTGCAACGACCGTAGAGCGTTATCTAATGTATACATGGCATTCCAATGTGGAAGACTAGAATAATTAAAAGACACTCTATTATTGATGAAAACACGAGATTTTGTCCCGCGGGATTATATTGTCCAGAGAGGGTGCATCTACATCAGCAGAGATATATTCCCCTAGCTCTTCATCTGTGAGTACTGGGATTGGATCGGGAGAGTCCACCACAGCTTTGATCTTGGGGTCCGAGAGGGCTATGTGGGCCTTCTCCGGCAGCTTGGATAAGATAGATGATTGCTGCGGCTTTCCCTTAAGACGCACCTTCAGAGGTGCCTCAACTGCGTCTTCGGTGATTGGTGCCTTCCCCTGTAGTTTTGCCACAAGGGGAGCCGATGTTTGAGACGGCTTTCCCTTGAGCCGTATCTTCAAGGAGCTTCAGTGGATGTTCTACCTGGAGCAGTTGGTGCTTTTCCACGTAGCTTGATGTTCATGGGAGGCAACGTCTGAGGCGGCTTCCCTTTGAGTCGAATTTTTAAAGGAGCGTCGGGAATCATGTCGGGCTCTGCTGCCGTTTCTGCTTCATCGTTAGCATCATTGGCTTCCTCCTCGTCGGGCGACTTGTACAAGGTGGAATCAGTGAAGTAGGCTTTAACCCCCTTGAAAGGGTCAATGTCCACGAACTCCGTCCGGATGATGTCATTGGTGGACACATATTTCATACATTAGTGGAGTGTAGATGGCACCACCATGTACTCATGCAGCCACGGACGACCCAGTAGGAGGTTATAGTTGACATCAACGTCCACGACATAGCAAGTGACCTCAGTTCTGAGGTTACCAATATGACACTTTAGCCGTATTTTTTCCAGCAGCTCGCTTTTGCTAGCATTGAAGCCACTGATTGTTGTGTTGGAAGGCGCCAGTCGGTACATTAGGATCCCCAGTGTTAAGAGCAGCGTCTTTGGGATGATGCTGAGGGAAAACCACGGATCGATCTGAATCCGCTTCACCTTGACGGAACCGATATACCCTGTATAATACAGCGACCTGTTGTGTCGGTTGTGCTTGAGCAGCATGTCTTGTTGGGTGAAGGTTATGTTGGGGATAACTTCATCCGTACAATGATAGTGCACATATGTAGTCGGGGTATCCTCAGGCTGCTTGACCTGACTGATGAAGGACTCAGCATCCTTCAGGGCTTCACAGAGAGCTTCACAAGTGTCCTTGGAAAGGCGAAGAAGCTCAAACAGAGATAGGCGGGCAGGAGTACTGGCCAGTTGTGCCAGTATGTTGAAGTTGTGGGGCTTGGCTAGCCCCGAAGCATTCTTCTTTCGCAGAGGCTTGTCGAAACGGGCCTCTACATGCTTCTGCTTATTGGCTGCTAGGGGCATAGATGGGCCCTCTTACTGGACAACAGGGACGGTGCAAGGAGGCACCACCTCGACGACAGCTTCGTCAGGTTGGGCGTTCTGATGTGAACGCGTCTGTACAGGAAGTGCCTCTTCCGCAGAGGAAGAGACCATGCGGCAAGACTTGATCTTCCTGCCCTTAGTTTTGGAGGCATAGCGTACCTCTGGTTGAGTAATCTCGGAGACGAGATCAGGGTGAACCCATAAGACCTCTCCTAGAGATGTGGTGAGCGGGATGAGTCCACTCACGTTGTCACGAGTAGGTGGTAAGTTAACCACCTCCATTGTCGCCTTAGGGTTGGGGACGGCGCCATCTTATGTTGTGGTTGGCGGCAAAGTGCCAAATTGAAGCGACACCAGGTTGGCCGAGACTGTTTTCTTCTCGTAGTTGACGGAGATAACATCCGCATTGATCATGCGCTGGATGTAGTTTTTGAGGACGTAGCAATCCTTAGTTGGATGTCCGACAAACCGATGGTAGTGACAGTACCTCGGATTGTCCACTTTTCCAACCTCGTCGGGACGCTTCGGGTCCGGCAATTTGATCTTGTCACCCTGCTTCAGTATCTCAAAGAGTTGCAGGGTGTCTTCCTCGTTGAAAGAATAAACCTCCTTTGGCCTTGGTGCAAGTGGAGGCTTTTGAGTGGGTGCTGATGCACCTTTGGAGGCATTGACAGTCAATGCCTGTTTTCCCTTCGTCTCCCGTCCAGGGTTGTTGGCTGCAGGCCGTTTCCCCTTGTCCTCAAAGGCAGGAAAACTAACTCCTAGAAGGCGAGCATTGGACGCCTTCATTTCTGCTGCTTCGGCTTCGATGATCAAGGAACTCCAGTCGGAAGGAGGGGTGGAGTTGAGCCAGAGTTTGACTGCAGGTAGCATGTTCATGCTGCAGGAGGAGAGGAGTGCATGTTCTGGCATGCCTGGGGACAGTCTGAAGCAGGCCTGACGGAAGCGTTCGATGAATACTCGAAATGTTTTCTTCTCTTTCTGGCGTATCTCTATGAGGGACGTCATTGTCATGTCCTTCTCGCCGTCGTAGAAACGGTCAAGGAAGAGACGCGTCAAGTCGTCGAAGGAAGATATGGAGTTATCTGGAAGACTGCAGTACCAGTCGTACGCCACTCCTTTCAGTGCCCCGACAAATATGCTGGTGACTAGTGCGTCCTCCTTCGGGGGATGTCCCGTTTGGGACTGGAAGTACGTCAGATAGCGACGCGGAGAGTCCTTTCCGTCGTATGGCGTCAATGTTTGTGGTTTATACTTAGGAGGATAAACCACTTTGTTCCATTAGAGGGGATAAGGTTGGGGGATGCCCATCTTTTGGCGCTCCTCTTGTCTATTCTTGGACTCAAAGCGCTCGTGCAAGTCCCTGATCATCTCGACCACGTCTTTCGTGGAGCTGGGAGTCGGAGAAGGTGGTACCGCCTGGAGTTTAGCGTTTGAGGGCTCCGACGTCCGAGGTACCTCGCGGCGATCTGTATCCAAGGATGCTCGTTGAAGGGGTATACTTGATTCTCCATTGGCCGCTGGGTCAGGACCGGTAGAAGGCGCCCTGGCCAAAGCGGACCGTATCTCGAACACTGCTTGAGTCAGTGTTTGCATGGAGGCAGAGAGGATTTTGAGTCCTCCCTCCAGGGTATCCATGCGCTGGACGAGGTTTGCTGGCGGCGCATCCGGCTCGGTATCACCCCCAGTCATGTATACTGTCATGACACGGCTGGAGTCGGATGGGTCAGTTGAGGCTTCGCTTTCGGCCTCGCTCTCTTGTAGGGGAGTTGCCTCTCCTGGAGCTTCGTCCTGGCTACCCCCAGCTATGTTTTGGAGGACACCCTCGTCTTCGGGAGAAGTATCCGCGAGGGCCTGATTACCCCCTGTTCTGTCTTGGAGGACTTCTTCGTCTTCGAGGCACAGGTTCACAGGGGCCAAACTACCCCCAGCTACGTCCGGGAGGCTGACTTCGTCTCCAGGATGAAGATCCACCCCAGCTGTGCTCTGGAGGACATCTTCGTCTTCATAAGGAGGATCAACAAGGGCTTGACTACCCCTAGCTTCCTCGAGGATCTTCTTTCTCCCCCGAGTGCCTTCGAACACTCCAGAGGATGGAACAGTTGTCTTGGTTCTCCTCGGCTGGCTCTTGAACGAGGACGAGGAATGACCAGTCGCCTTTCGGATTGACAAGGAATTAGAGATTATATTGCATGAAGCAACCTTTAGTTCTGGTTCCTCTTCAATTGATACCTTCTTCCCGAGGCGACGTCGGAGAGGTGTTGATGATTGCAGCCGCTGGAACACCGACTGCCTTGGTGGCGGGACTGCTATTTTGCAACAACAGTTGATGGTGACTACAGCACAGGCGTACCCTGTGAGGGGCATATTGTGCTTGTCAGTCGACTCTCCTGATCGACGTTTGTGAGTGATCACGTTACGCAGATCGTTGGAGGAGAGTGCCACATTCGTACCCCTATCAGGCGCATGGCAAGGCCAAGCGCCAGGGTGGTCAAGTGAATGCTGCGCCCCCTGATCCAACACCAAACAGGCACTCAGATCAGCAGTGGGGAAACAACATTTACAGTGACTTGAACGAACCTCAGACGCACAACCAGTGGAGGCGCGGGAGTTCAAGACCACAGGGTTTGCCTTGTTTGACTTGGTTATGAACGCAACAGATGCGCCCAAGTGAGACAAGGACTTTGAAGGTCGACTCATTTCTGGTACAGAAGCACCCGAGTCGACCTTATACAGCTGACCATCAGCAGCGCGCATGATTGTGAACGCATGCTTCTGGTTTGCTGCCGGCATAGCACGTTTGAGGCGCATGGCCCGTGGTGCCTTGGACTTCTTCGTACCAGCCCGCTGGGGTGTATAATACTCAGAATCCAAATTCTCCTCGCCACTACAGCGAGTGAGTCTGTCAAAGACAGAGACCTTCTGTGGCGTATCAGAGGTGATGCGTAGGGCATTAGCTGCGCCCCTGCTCTATCGACGCATCTTCCTTGCCTGAGAGGGAGATGGCTGGGGAATGTGGTTAGCCGCACGTTTTCCCGAGAGATGCGCTGCACCGGTGGACGCATCTTGGCTGCTGAGGACGTCAGCAGGAAGGGAAAGCTGCATTGGCGCATTTCCTTCAGTGGTGGTGCCGGAGGCGTCGACCTTGCGCACCCAGACTTGGCGAGTCTTCTTCGGCTTCGGCAGCCGCTTCGAAGGACTCGTACTGCCTTCAGAGATGAACTCCTTATACGCCTGTTGATTGAGGCGTACGACCAACGTCTTGTTGGAGGAGCCCACCTTCACGTCGTCGGATTGCGACACAGCTTTCTCGGTAGAGGAGAAAGAGGTCCCCAGCAGAGTCGCCAGCTTGTTTGCCATTAAAAATTTTTGATGTAATTTCAATACAGACAGAACAGTGTTATAATGTAGGACTTAGACGTAGTCCTAGGAGTACACTTTTGTTTATCTAGGTCCCTTGTGACGATGGAGCGAGTGGTAATGCGTTGACTCTGTTGACGATCTGACGACGGTTCTCGGTTCTCTGAAGGTCTGAGTTGCTCTGGGTGCTGGAGCTTACGAAGGGAAAGAAGACGTTGAGTGTCTGTATCTGCCTCTCTCTATATGTTGTTGGTGGTTGTGCGATGTGTCTCTGTCTGTCGGTGTGTGTGTGTACGTAAGAAGGAAGTGATCCCTCTATTTATAGCTTTGCAGGCTGGCTGCTCATGCGCGCATGTAGGATGCGCCTGTACGCGGAGATGCCATATGGTGATTGCTGATGGAGGTGCATGGGCGATGCGCTCTGACTGAGGAGTTGAACCCTTCTTGTTGCTGTCGTGGGCTGCGACAGAGCTGACACGAAGCAATGGAGAGGATCTTTTAGTTGCTGAGATCTTGGGTGATTAGCACCCCTTCATAGGCTGAATCAAGTCAAAGGACGCGTGTCATAGGTCCATGGCTCGAAAATCTCAGATTTGGTGGGGAATGATCTGATAGGATGCGCCTGGGATTAGGCGCATGAGGAGGCTTTGGCTCGTAACCTTTAGGAGTCACGAACCAGTCGGGGCGCATGGCTTTTGAGGTGCATGCGGGGCTTCAGTAGTGACTTTACTTTTGTCTTTAGGGATCAGGGAAAAGTTTGAGACGCACGGCTTTTGAGGCGCATACAGAGATTTGGGCGCATGGCTGCGAAGGTGCATGCGAGATGGTTGGGCGGCTACGTGGCTTGTAACCGCCGGAGGGGAGCAATTATTATGCTGACGTCGGCGACGCTTTGTCTTCTGAAAAAATTGTCAACTGTTCAGTCCTCGGGGGACGCGCTGCCAACTCTGTCAGACTTCAGCATTTAATGTTCTTGACAGGTGATGGGCTGTTGAGTCGGCGCATCGATCGACGTTCTACTAGGCGCATGGGGACGCATGGAGGCACATCCCTATGAGGCGCTTGGAGCTAATGGACGCGTCAGTATGATGCACGGTCTGGCCGGCACATCCGTTTTGTATGACACGTCTTTATAGGCTCGACTGTTACGTTCTTCGAGTGCTTTAAATAGTCGTCTTTGACTTGGCTGAATTCGAAGCGTCAGGTTCATCACCATTCAATGCAAATTTATTTCACGGGATTCGGAGAGCCAGCCACTTGGCGCATGGGTTTGATTTGCCAGGCCTATAAATAGTGGCATGGAGAGAGTTTGCTTCTCGTTCTCTCACGTCCTCCCGAAATAAACTTGTTTGCTCGAGCACATTCTGTTGATGAGATGCTCCCGAGGGTGAAGATGCGACGCATTGTCTTCATTGATGCACTTGAAGGTGACTGTTACATCCAAAAGTCGGAGTCGAGGGCTTCTAAGGCAGGCAAAAGGTGCCTGTTGCATCCAAAGATCGGGATGCTCGAGCCTCGTCTCCGTTATGCTAGAAGAGCCGCAGATCAGAATTGCGGTGCTCCGATCATCTTCCTTGGGCTTTGGGAGAGCTCTCCCGCTAGAGTGGGTGTTGTCCATTCTGGTTGGGTCGAAAGCTGCTCCTTTAGCCGCAGGTTGATTTGCGGTGCTCTTCTCTTCATTGGTTTGAAGAGCTCTTCCTCCAGCTAGAGGGTTGATTGCCACCCTCGTTCTGCTCAATAAATGCTTCATTAGTCGAAGCATTTGATAGCGCATATGCTGACACTTCATGATGTGCCTGACTGGGATGCTGAAGGGCAGCACATAACTGAGCTGCTGAAGGGATGCACATAACTGAGGATGCACATAACTGAGCTGTTGAAGAGATGCACCTGGCTGAGAGCGCATGGCGAGATGCACATGGCGAGATGCGCCTGTTTGAGAGCGCATGGCGAGATGCGCCTGTATGAGAGCGTATGATGAGATGCGCCTGTTTGAGAGCACATGGTGGTTGCTGCGCCAAGCTATAGACTTAGGGTCTTTTCTTTGTAGAAATTCTCCTTTGTACAGCTCTTTTTAAGACATGTAATAGACTTTTATATGAAATAAAAATCTTCTTTTAATGTCTATGCTTTGATGTGCCAAGTACTTTATCTGAGCTCCCTGGCGCATGTGGTGTTAAGCGTATAGGATTTCTGATCCTGAAATTCCATGCTTCTACAGAGTCCAAACCAGAGGAGAACATTCCCACATACCCTGACGACTTCTCTGTACAAGGGTATGACTCAGAGGGCGCATCCTCCACCGTTTCTTCCATCTCTCCTCATGTAAGGACGGTTTTCATGACGAACAACAACCAAGACGGTCCCAGTGATCGCCAACACATCGACACTCTGGAGGCCATACTGCATACCTTGGTCAAATTCGTAGACGAGATTAAAGCGGCCCTTCCAACTCTGCAAGGAAGGACGCCTGGCCAAACAAACTTGGGACCCGCGGTCAATGCGGACTCGAACTCAGCTGCACCAAACCCGGGTGATAATCCTCCTGAAATATCCGTCCCCACAGCTGCAGACGAGGCCAGGGAGGCAAGAAGAGAGGTCCAGGAGCTCCGGGCCATGTTCTACGCCCGAGAAAACTGCCAGGACCTCAGGATACGACAACCGTATCCTGCTGCATGGAGAGATGTGTCCTTCCCACCAAGATATAAACCATTCAACATCAATCCGTATGATGGAAAGACATCTGCAAGCAGGTACATCACCTACTTCGAAGTCACAACCGACCATCTGCCTCATGACGATGCCATCCTTACAGGTTGTACATTGGAGCGTTGGAAGGGGTCACCTTCGACTGGTACCGTAACTTACCGGACAACTGCATCCATGCTCGCTAGCTTCAAACGTATGTTCCTGGAGAGGTTCAACGAAGTAGGACAATACGTAACAATGTCCACCCTTATGGACGTTGTTCAGGAAGAAAAGGAGCTGACAAGGAACTATATCGAGCGGTTTCGTCAAACCACGATGAAGTTGCCTTCCGGTAACCCTGATTCCTCCTTAATTGAAATTTGCCAAAAGAGACTGCTTTCCACAATCCTCCTCTGGATTGGCGAAAGTAAATTTAAGGATTGGAAGACGTTCATCATCAGCGCCACTAGCGCAGAAGACAAGTTGAAGAAAGCTCGCCAACTGGTATTGCACGTCTTGGAAGGAGAGGACAAGGGCAAACACCCTAACACCAACAGCAACAATGGTGGTAACCCCTCCAATAATCGAGGCAATAAGGGCAAACAAGCTATGGTGGCCGATACAGCTTCAAAGCCTGAACCGAAGCCGGTAGAGAAGCAGTGGCCTCAGATGACCTATTCCTTCGATGACGGCCATGTCAAGCCCATCTTGGACATGCTCATACAAGGAGGTAAAATTCAGCTCCCTCTTCCAAGACGTGAACCTCGTCTTGCAGAGATGGAGAGCCCCAAGTACTGCCACTATCATCGTTATGTCCACCACGCTACACAAGACTGCTACCAACTGAAGCGATACATCCAGCATCTCATCGATTCTAAGGCCTTGGCCATTGATTTCGAAGAGGTGACCGTAGCAGCCAACATGGTGTCAGTATAATTCGGCAGCTTCCCTCCGACAGAGACTCAAGATGGAGTAGTGCCCGTCCTCAGAGCAAGGATGGAGGTCGCTAACCTTCCACCTCCCCGAAACCAGGCTGCTGGTCTAGTGCCTCTTACCACATCACGAGGAGAGATCATGTGGATCCATCCGGACCTGGTACCTAAAGTGACTCAGTTCGCACCACCCTCCACTAGCAAGAAGAAGAGTGGAAAAGTCAAATCATGCCGCACAATCTCGACAGAGGTCGAAGAAGTTACTGTTGTTGTTACCCGATCCGGCGCACAAACCCAACCTCCACCGGGTAACTCGGCTGAAGATCATCAGCCGACAGCTGCTGACGCTCCAGGTGTAAAACCTCTAAATTTCTACTATTTTTTTTATTATTAAATTTGGTATTGATTTAAAAATTTTGTATTGTACGTCGCATAGTACGTCGTGCGCGAAATTTCATTTTTTGAATTTGCTCGACGAGTGAGAATATGTGCGAGCATACATATTTTTGAAAAATATTTTTTATTTTTTATGGTTTCAAAATAATATACATAATAATTATTTTGTTATCGTTCCAAAATTTCCAAGTTTGTTATTTTATTTATGAAAGCCTTTTCGTTTATAGCAGATACTAATAATAAATAATATTCTTCATAAATATTATTTTAATTATTTATTAGCATATTTAAGTAATAATATTATTTTCAAAATTATTATTATATTGTATTTTTGGAAAACATATTTTGAAATTTTTGTGACAATTTAAATCTTGAATTGAATTTTGGATTTATTTAAATTAATATCTATATTTGGAATTTGAATTACCTTATTTTAAACTAAAGGATGGAAATTAATTAGATTTAAATTGATTTTGATTTGGATTGGTTTAAATTAAATTATGAATTATTTAATTGGATTTTAAATCTTTTTCTAATCCTTATCTTAATGGGAATTCCCATATCCTATAAATAGGCAGGTACTCCTCCATAAATTCTACAAGCCATAATTATTCCACAAATTTTTCTACCACAAAAGTGAGTGCATCGTGTCTATGACCGTGTCCGTGTCCCATCCACTATGTGTTTCATTGTACAAATACATTTCTCCATCCCGGGTCCGACAGATCCGAACCTCCGTCTCCGTCGTGTCGGACACACCCGACATGACTCATCCAAACTCAAATCCCAAATCCTAACCGCTACCCCGACCCGTCGGCCCCTACTGCTCGCCTTGCCGAACCTCGGCCACAACCAACCCTCACCTCTGGCACCTACCGCCGCACCACGACACCCCGGCTTCTCGAGCCCCTCGACCATCACAGCACCACCTCCAGACCACCGCCAACATCCACACCACCCACGAGTATCGGCCATACCACCCAGGCCAGCATCCCGAGGCGTCATTGCCGCTGCATTCCCGGTCACCCGAGCCGCATAGCCCCGGCTGTTTCCCGCTTCTCCACGACCCGACCACTCCGCACTTCGCCTTGTCGAACTACCATCACCATCACCACCACTAAAATCCGCAGCACCCATAACCCATCCGCCGACACCATCGTCGGCGATCCATCAAAAACCCGTCACCAAAAACCCCACACCAAAGAGAAAAATTAGGCAAATAAAATCCTTTACCTAACCGCCGACGTCGAGCACAGATCTGAGCCCCTCCGTGAGCCCCGTCGAGACCCTTCCTCGGCTCTCGTCTCGAGATCGTCTCCACCGACCCGCGACGAGCGTTCTCCACCAGCTCAGCTCCCGATCGTCGCCTGAACCCTTCTCTTCGACCGTACCTCCCTTTCCTCCACCGCTCGAACAGCCCGGAGCGCCGCCCTCCTCGCCGCGAGCTTCGCCTGCGTCCGCCGCACTAAACCGCGTCCGTCGGCGCTGCCCGTGCGGCCGAGACCGCCCCTCTTCTTCTTCCTCAGCCCCTCGCCGCCCGCTTCCGGCGCTGCGTCGCCGCACTCGCCCACCAGTCTCCGCGTCGCCCTTTCTTCCCACGCCGCCGATATCCTCCGTCCCACCTTGCCACCGCCATCCGCCTGCGCTCCAGACTCCAGAGTCTCCGACCCGCCGCATCCACTTCCTCTCTCCCTCCGCCTCGCCTTGGCCGAGCCCCCGACGACCCTGATCTCTCCCTCCGCACTCTCTCTCTCCCCCTCTCTGAGAGTCCAAGCCTTTCTTTCTTTCTTTTTTCTTTTCTTCGTTTCTTAGTTGTTCAGTTGGGTCTCCTCGAAAGAGGAGAACCACTTTTATTAGTTTATTTTTTTTGTTATTTATCATTATTATTATTATTATTAATATTCTTCTTCTTCTTCCTATTATTATTATTAATACATTATTAGTTATTTTCATTAACAGAAAGTTTTGTAAGTATAGTATTAGTATTAATATTAATATTATTATTATTATAATACATTGTTAAAAGTTTTATCATTATCATTGTTATTATCCTTAGTATTTTGTTGCATTAGATAAATAAATATATAATAATTTCCAAATTATTTTGGTAACAAAAGTATATTGATGCGTGATGATATACGTAATTTCAAAATTGATTTCAAGTCATAAAAATATTACTATATTGTTTTATGGTGTTTTACAATATAGTCTATGACCAAAAATCCTATTTTGACTAAATTGGATTTTTAGCTCTAAAATAATTTTTCAATATTTTTAAGTATTTTAAGTGTTTACCTAAATTAGTGTTATATTATTTTGTATTATTTATGGCTTTTATTTATATTTGATAAAAATTAGTTTTAGCCTAAATTATTTTCTTATATTTTTTTAATAATGATTTGTAATATTTTGAATAAAGGAAAAACCTAGTTTTTATTTATAATTGATTATCAAACATAGTTTCCAAATAAAAGGTATTTTTTATACTAAATTTTTCGAATATTTATTCTTGTCCATAACCAAATCCTTCCTATTCCCTCGCCCATTTCAAGCCTACTTTATGTCCACCATAACTAAATTGACCGTCCTAGACTCGATGGAACCATCCGTACCGCCAACAGAGGTTCCCTTGTGTAGTTGTTGCACCGAAGTCGCTGTTCGTGCCACATTGAGCATTGCAGTACACCAGGCGTCCAACCAGGCAAGACACATTGCCATTTTCTATTTAATTATTTTAGCTCATATTTCATGCATTACTTATTTTCTTTATGCAAAATAAACCGTGATACATGGCATAACCTGTTAGAACTTACTGTTCATTTATATTTCCTGCTATGCATTGTTTTTCTTACACATTAAACCTAGATTTAAGGGACCACCTTTGTGTGTTGCATTCATGGTCTTGACACGTTGTACCACGAAGTTGTGTGTCGCATGTAGAACAAGGACGTGCGTGATTGGCTGGCCACCAGTACGTACAAGCCATGCGATAGGAATAACCGCTAATAGAGATTGCATGCTAGTTTGACTTAGCGGTTATAGAGGTTTTCTGTTGTGGATACAACATAGTAGGCATTGGGCGGGGAGGACAATTCCGTAGCGTATGGGCTTCGATGCACTTTCCCTTGTGACCCGGACTCTCCGCTGGAGATACGGGGTTGATGACCCATGATTACTGACGGCCACTGACGATTCTGCGGAACGTCATGCTCTTACTGATGGGGCCTCTGGTGCCCAAGGGGGACTATGCCGATCCTATTTAGCCAGGGCCCATGCGTAGGAAGGATCGTTCTTAACTACATTTCACTTAGAACGGTTAGGCACCTTTATCCGTTAGGTACGAGTACTTTTGGTTTGGGTGCTTGTATCTGACCGTGGCTTGGAACAATAACTTGTCGCGGATTAGTTCGTCACATCTTGTCCTTGTTTGGTTGTAGGTGTGACTTACTACTTCGATGAGAAGGTATTGAACCTTGTTGGGATTCGGATACCATATTGGGTTCATAGCATGGAAAGGTACGTCACCGTGAATTAGTTTACCATCTCCTGTCCTTGTTTGGTTGGGGGGATGGTACGCTCGTTCAATAGGTGCGTATTGGACCATGTTATAATTCAATTAACTTAATTATTTGAACAATATTTATTCAGTTTATATGGCATGATATTATGTGTCTTGTTACGTCCCTCTGAGGACCTGGTTATCTCGCCAGGTGTGTGCTATTGTCTTTTGCAGGTGTTCTAGCTCTAGTCGTGTTCATCGCTATTTCTTCGAGGATGATTGCATTTGGATCGTCTTCGCTTCGCTCGCCAAATTCATTTCTTTTCTTATGTATTTATTTTCTTTGCTTGTTGGTAGTGGATTTGTCTCCGCCCAATATATTGTATCAAGATAATTCATCATCATTATATGATATCTTTTATTCATTTATTTTGTGTGGATGAGATTAGTTATGGTTCTACTGCATTTTACAGCTTACGTATATTTATTATACGGCTGGCATGTCTACGTTCCTAGTCCTACGTATTTTAGGACTGGGACAGTACATATTTTTGTGGTGGCCCATGCAGGTCAAGATAAATTGTTTGGTTACTTTACCGTACCAAACAAGCCTGCGAATAGGATTAGAAGTCTAGGATCTCATCCACATACTTGACCTATTTTCTCGATTCCATATTCGAATTACCGTTCGACTCATCAATTGCATCTCGCTTGATTCCTTCTATCAAAATTTTTACCTTCCCTTCATGCTTGCTAGAGATTGACCCTACTAGTTAGATGTCCGAAACACCCTTAGCTTAATTTTTTAAGTTGGGTAGAATACCCCACGACCTGACACGCTATTGACCGTTAAGGGAATATAAATAGTATTATCTAGACCAAAGAGACTAGAGGAATTTAACCCATTTGGTCAACCAAGCCTTGGTCAATAAAACCGTAGAATGATTGTATAGGAATAAACAAGACTTAGATCCTTATGACTCTTAGACTATTCATATTGTTTTTATTTTTATCTACCATCGTGCATATGTTCTACTATCTAGAATAATGATGCTAATGTAGCCTAGTTTTGCAAGCTCAATTCTTTATCAAGCTTGTTCATGACATATGCTATTGAGCGCTCACTAGCCTATTGTCTAATCAGAACCGGTGCATAATGGTCTGATCAACCAAGTGCACTTTAGTTCGCTTTTATCTATCGTTCTACGTGGATGGGGACATAGCTAAACTTGCCCTCTAGAATCCCATCCACGACTGCCTTGACAATTCCTTGAAATTATTCGATCGTTTTTGAATCACGTATTCGTATTCGATAAATTCACCTTTGGAACCCTTTATCGCTTTCGTCTTCCTCCTATTTTAGAAGGACGAAATTCCTCGTGCCGAGTATCCCCTTTAGTTGTCCGATCACTTATGACCACGGTAATTAGCCATTATCAACCCGTGGCTATATCCTCATCCTAAAACTATTCGTCTTTTCCCTTGATCCTAAACCTACCATCGTGACCTACTAAATGCTTGTTTATGTTAAAGCGTTATTTCTTTGCCTCGCCCGAAGACTTGTCATACCCCTTGTACCTTCTCACCCCCCTACTTATCCTTAATTTTGAGAACGAAATTCTTTTAAGTTGGGTAGGATGTAAAACCCCTAAATTTCTACTATTTTTTATTATTAAATTTGGTACTGATTTAAAAATTTTGTATTGTACGTCGCATTGTACGTCGTGCGCGAAATTTTATTTTTTGAATTTGCTAGACGAGTGAGAATATGTGCGAGCGTACATATTTTTGAAAAATATTTTTCTATTTTTTATGGTTTCAAAATAATATACATAATAATTATTTTGTTATCGTTCCAAAATTTCCAAGTTTGTTATTTTATTTATGAAAGCCTTTTCATTTATAGCAGTTACTAATAATAAATAATATTCTTCATAAATATTATTTTAATTATTTATTAGCGTATTTAAGTAATAATATTATTTTTGAAATTATTATTATATTGTATTTTTGGAAAACATATTTTAAAATTTTTGTGACAATTTAAATCTTGAATTGAATTTTGGATTTATTTAAATTAATATCTATATTTGGAATTTGAATTACCTTATTTTAAACTAAAGGATGTAAATTAATTAGATTTAAATTGATTTCGATTTGGATTGGTTTAAATTAAATTACAAATTATTTAATTGGGTTTTAAATCTTTTCCTAATCCTTATCTTAAAGGGAATTCCCACATCCTATAAATAGGCAGGTACTCCTCCATAAATTCCACAAGCCATAATTATTCTACTAATTTTTCTACCACAAAAGTGAGTGCATCGTGTCTATGACCGTGTCCGTGTCCCATCCACTATGTATTTCATTGTACAAATATATTTCTCCACCCCGGGTCCGACAAATCCGAACCTCCGTCTCCGTCGTGTCGGACACACCCGACACGACTCATCCAAACTCAAACCCCAAATCCTAACCACTACCCCGACCCGTCGGCCCCAACTGCTCGCCTTGCCGAACCTCGGCCACAACCAACCCTCAACTCTGGCACCTACCGCCGCACCACGACACCCCGACTTCCCGAGCCCCTCGACCATCACAGCACCACCTCCAGACCACCGCCAACATCCACACCACCCACGGGTATTGGTCACACCACCCAGGCCAGCATCCCGAGGCGTCATTGCCGCTGTATTCCCGGTCACCCGAGCCGCATAGCCCCGGCTGTTTCTCGTTTCTCCACGACCCGACCACTCCGCACTTCGCCTTGTCGAACTACCATCACCATCACCAACACTAAAATCTGCAGCACCCATAACCCATCCGCCGACACCATCGTCGGCGACCCATCAAAAACCCATCACCAAAAACCCCACACCAAAGAGAAAAATTGGGCAAATAAAATCCCTTACCTAACCGCCGACATCGAGCACAGATCTGAGCCCCTCCGTGAGCCCCGTCGAGACCCTTCCTCGGCTCTCGTCTCGAGATCGTCTCTACCGACTCGCGGCGAGCGTTCTCCACCAGCTCAGCTCCCGATCGCCGCCCTCCTCGCCGCGAGCTCCGCCTGCGTCCGCCGCGCCAAACCGCATCCACCGGCGCTGCCCGTGCGTCCGAGACCGCCCCTCTTCTTCTTCCTCAGCCCCTTGCCGCCCGCTTCCGGCGCTGCGCTGCCGTACTCGCCCACCAGTCTTCGCGCCGTCCTTTCTCTCCACGCCGCCGATCTCCTTCGTCCCACCTTGCCACCGCCATCCTCCCGCGCTCCAGACTCCAGAGTCTCCGACCCGCCGCCTCCACTTCCTCTCTCCCTCCGCCTCGCCTTGGCCGAGCCCCCGACGACCCTGATCTCTCCCTCCGTACTCTCTCTCTCTCTCTCTCTCTCTCCCCCTCTCTGAGAGTCCAAGCCTTTTTTTTTTCTTTTCTTCGTTTCTTAGTTGTTCAGTTGGGTCTCCTCGAAAGAGGAGAACCACTTTTATTAGTTTATTTTTTTGTTATTTATCATTCTTATTATTATTATTAATATTCTTCTTCTTCTTCCTATTATTATTATTAATACATTATTAGTTATTTTCATTAACAGAAAGTTTTGTAAGTATAGTATTATTATTATTATTATTATTATTATTATTATTATTATTATTATTATTATTATAATATATTGTTAAAAGTTTTATCATTATCATTGTTATTATCCTTAGTATTTTGTTGCATTAGATAAATAAATATATAATAATTTCCAAATTATTTTGGTAACAAAAGTATATTGATGCGTGATGATATACGTAATTTCAAAATTGATTTCAAGTCATAAAAATATTACTATATTGTTTTATGGTGTTTTAAAATATAGTCTATGACCAAAAATCCTATTTTGACTAAATTAGATTTTTTAGCTCTAAAATGATTTTTTAATATTTTTAAGTATTTTAAGTGTTTACCTAAATTAGTGTTATATTATTTTGTATTATTTATGGATTTTATTTATATTTGATAAAAATTAGTTTTAGCCTAAATTATTTTCTTATATTTTTTAATAATGATTTGCAATATTTTGAATAAAGGAAAAACCTAGTTTTTATTTATAATTGATTATCAAACATAGTTTCCAAATAAAAGGTATTTTTTATACTAAATTCTTCGAATATTTATTCTTATCCATAACCAAATTCTTCCTATTCCCTCGCCCATTTAAAGCCTACTTTATGTCCACCATAACTAAATTGACCGTCCTAGACTCGATGGAACCATCCGTACCGCCAACAGAGGTCCCCTTGTGTAGTTGTTGCACCGAAGTCGTAGTTCGTGCCACATTGAGCATTGCAGTACACCAGGCGTCCAACCAGGCAAGACACCTTGCTATTTGCTGTTTAATTATTTTAGCTCATATTTCATGCATTACTTATTTTCTTTATGCAAAATAAACCGTGATACATGGCATAACCTGTTAGAACTTACTGTTCATTTATATTTTCTGCTATGTATTGTTTTTCTTACACATTAAACCTAGATTTAAGGGACCACCTTTGTGTGTTGCATTCATGGCCTTGACACATTGTACCACGAAGTTGTGTGTCGCATGTAGAACACGGACGTACGTGATTGGCTGGCCACCAGTACGTACAAGCCGTACGATAGGAATAACCGCTAATAGAGATTGCATGCTAGTTTGACTTAGCGGTTATAGAGGTTTTCTGTTGTGGATACAACATAGTAGGCATTGGACGGGGAGGACAATTCCTTAGCGTATGGGCTTCGATGCACTTTTCCTTGTGACCCGGACTCTCCGCTGGAGATACGGGGTTGATGACCCATGATTACTGACGGCCACTGACGATTCTGCCGAACGTCATGCTCTTACTGATGGGGCCTCTGGTGCCCAAGGGGGACTATGCCGATCCTATTTAGCTAGGGCCCATGCGTAGGAAGGATTGTTCTTAACTACATTTCACTTAGAACGGTTAGGCACCTTTATCCGTTAGGTACGAGTACTTTTGGTTTGGGTGCTTGTATCTGACCGTGGCTTGGAACAATAACTTGTCGTGGATTACTTCGTCACATCTTGTCCTTGTTTGGTTGTAGGTGTGACTTACTACTTCGATGAGAAGGTATTGAACCTTGTTAGGATCCGGATACCATATTGGGTTCATAGCATGGAAAGGTACGTCACCGTGAATTAGTTTACCATCTCCTATCCTTATTTGGTTGGGGGGATGGTACGCTCGTTCAATAGGTGCGTATTGGACCATGTTATAATTCAATTAACTTAATTATTTGAGCAATATTTATTCAGTTTATATGGCATGATATTATGTGTCTTGTTACGTCCCTCTGAGGACCTGGTTATCTCGCCAGGTGTGTGCTATTGTCTTTCGCAGGTGTTCTAGCTCTAGCCGTGTTCATCGCTATTTCTTCAAGGATGATTGCATTTGGATCGTCTTCGCTTCGCTCGCCAAATTCATTTCTTTTCTTATGTATTTATTTTCTTTGCTTGTTGGTAGTGGATTTGTCTCCGCCCAACATATTGTATCAAGACAATTCATCAACATTATATGATATCTTTTATTCATTTATTTTGTGTGGATGAGATTAGTTATGGTTCTACTGCATTTTACAGCTTACGTATATTTATTATACGACTGGCATGTCTACGTTCATAGTCCTACGTATTTTGGGACTGGGGTGTTACACCAGGACCTTCTCAGCCTTCGACGACCGACAAGCCTAGGCCGAAGGAGGCCCGCTTTGACAAACCGCTCCGAAAAAAGATGCCTCATGGGCTGGAGAGGCCCTGCAACTTTGACATCTTGGCACAATTGGCCAACACACCGGCCAAATTGTCGCTATACGAGCTCCTGGGACTTTCCAAAGATGTTCGCGTCGCACTGAGCGAAGCGCTCCAGAATGCCGATGCATATCTGGCTCAGTCCAATCTTATTGGGGAGAGCTTGCCTGCAGATCTCTAGGGCAGCACTTGTACAGGCGCAATGCCCAATATCGTCTTCACTCCGCAGGATATGCTTATTAAGACCAACCTACACGATCGCCCTCTGTATTATACTTGGTACATTGGTGATATCAAGGTGGATCGGATGCATATTGATCCCGGTTCTTCCATAAGCATCATCCCGAAGAGCCTGCTACACCATCTGCGCATCCCAATGCATCGCTTGACGCCGACAAGCACCGCCATCAGCGGTTTCAATTCAGGCAGAAGCTATCCGATCTAAAAAATTCGCTTGAAGTGCCAAATCGGCGACCTTCAGTTAGAAGTAACTTGTTATGTTATAGATGCGGACACTTCCTATAATATTCTTCTGGGGCGTCCATGGATACATGATTACATGATCGTGCCTTCCACACTGCACCAATGCTTCAAGTACGTCGATAAGCATGGCTTGGTGAGGACAAAATTTGCCGACGTCGATCCCTTTAAAGGGGTCGAATCCTACTATTCACACTCATGCTTGTACGAGAAGTCGAAAAGGCACCTTGTCGAAGGAGATACTCAAGCTCAAACTGAGGCGACAATTGGATTGGAAGAACCTTTGACAATCCACCTTCAAGCCCGTAAACCCGGCAGGACTGTACCACTTACAGCCACTCTGCGTAAGGATGCAATCAGCCTCTCTGCACAAGAGGAACAGATGATAATCCGACTGCCAAGGTCTAGCCAAGCGCCAAGACCCATGACAGAGCCACCGACAATCTGGCTGCCTAAAGCTAGCCAGCAACAAATAGAGGAGCTCAATCCCTCTGTCAAGCCGATGACGATTCATCTTTCCAGAATGAATCGACAGCCGAGCGCTAAGCCGGAGACTACTAGCCAGCCAACAACTCCCCGCCCAGCACCGAGCACCAAACTGGGGGTGGCTAGTACGCCAACGACTCCATATTCTGCTCCACCAGTAGAGCCCATGATGATTAAGCTGCCCAAGTCATCCTCCCAGTCTTCATTGACACAGGAGGTGGTTGAAGAAGAGCCAGAGCTGGCCAAGTATGTGGCTGCTCACACTGATGTTCCATCCGTAGATGATGTAATTCCACTGGAAAAGATACCTTATTTCATCAATAAAGGGCTATCTTTGAACTACCTCGAGCTTAATAAGCTTTGTACAATGTATGCTATGGAATACGGTATAGGCATCCATCTGCACACACAGGTGACAAATGTCTACACCACGAACCAACTTACTCCAGTGGAAGACGCTTACCGCATAGTCGGGGGAAAGGATCATCCAATCATCTTCGGTCGGAAGAATAATCCACAACCCTTCAAGGTAGAAGAAGTTGATCTCGATCCCGACACCGGAAGACTGCCCCTTTACCTGTATAGTTCCTGATCTAAGCACCTCATGCAAAAACAGGGGTATGATCTGGAAACTACACCAGGCTTGAACTACGGCACTGGACGGCGATTACCTTTATAATTGCCGGTCCTGGCTGGGAAACCACGAGATTATTATAATAAAACCAGACGTGGGCTAGGTTATGTCACACCGGCAACGACCCCTGAAAGCTCAGACGAGGAATGCGACTGGCATTCACACTCAACCGGATCACCCACTTCCGATTCGGATGTCAGCATCGGGGACGTATTCAGACAAGTCTTGTCCGTCAATATAGCATTGGCCGACGCCTACGAAGAAGATGAAGACATTCCTGAACTTTTTGAGTTAGAGCCATGGGCACAACAGTTAGATGCGCAATGGGAGAAGCGGTTCAAAAAAAGAGAGCCTTTCACCGAAGATGAGGTTGTGCAAGTCGATCTCGGTGATGAGTCTTCTCCAAAGCCCATCTTCGTCAGCAAAAGTTTAACAGACGAAGAGCAGGAATCGCTACTACAACTCTTCAGAGAATACATCGACGTGTTCGCCTTGAGCTACGAAGACATGCCAGGATTGAACCCCGAGGTTGCACTTCACAAACTCAACATTCGTCCGGACGCAAAACCGGTCAAGCAACAGCAACGATGGTTTTGCCCGAACATCATGAACTCCATCGAAGCTAAGGTCAACAAACTGATAGCTAGCAGCTTCATCCGCGAGGAACAGCATCCAGATTTGGTCGCCAACATAGTACCAGTCCTCAAGAAGAATGAAAAGATTTGAATCTGTATCGACTTTCGTAATCTGAATGAGGCGTGTCCTAAGGGTGAGTTCCCCCTCCCTATCACCGACATCATGATTGACAACACCTGCGGCTTTGAGCGTATGTCATTCATAGATGGTTTTTCGGGGTACAACCAAATTAAGATGTTCCCTGATGACGAAAAGCATACATCATTCCGAACACCAATTGGCACATACTGCTACACAGTCATGTCTTTCGGTTTAAAGAATGCTGGCGCCACCTATCAAAGAGCTATGAGTGTCATCTTTAGAGACCACTTACGTAAGACAGTGGAATGCTACGTTGATGACATCGTCGTCAAGATCCGCTCTAAAGAAGATCATCTGTATGATTTGAGGACAGTATTCGACCTGATGCGAGTGCACAATTTGAAGATGAATCCCACAAAATCCTTCTTGGGCGTATCCAGCGGGAAGTTCTTGGGTTTCATCATTACTTTCAAGGGTATCCACATAGACCCTGAGAAGACGAAGGCAATCATGAAAATGAGTCCCCCGAGAAATCTTCGTGAACTCTGAGGCCTTCAAGGGTGGCTAGCTTACATCAGGAGGTTTATCTCTAACCTCTCCGGACGATGTCATCCATTCACCGACCTCATGAAGAAGGGCATTTCATTCATATTGGATGAAGAATGCCAACGCGTCTTCGACATCATCAAAGAATATCTATCGAACCCTCCAGTCCTGGTGGCCCCGGTTGCTGGAAAACCGTTCCTGCTCTATGTGCAAGCAATAGAGCATTCTCTCGGTGCTTTACTAGCGTAAAACAATGATACAGACCATGAGCAGGCTATATATTACCTCAGCCGAATGATGATAGGGCCGGAACACCGATATACTGCCGTAGAAAAGGAGTGCCTTGCTCTGGTCTTCGTCATTCAAAAGACGCGACACTATGTCACGGGACAAACCATCCATGTCTTATCAAGAGTCAACCCTCTCAGGGTCCTCATGACTAAGCCGGGTGCACTCAGCTCTCGCCTCGCTACCTGGACGATATTATTGTCTCCCTACCACATGATCTTCATCCGACAGAAGGCTGTTAAAGGTCAAGCTCTGGCAGACTTTTTAGCAGCTCATCCAGGTTTGGAGTCAACCAGAATAGATAAAGAGATTCCAGATGAGGTCGCCAATTCAAATGCGGTTTTCTATGATGCCATCTGGCGAATGTTCTTCGACGACGCTTCAAGAACTGGGCCCAAAGGCAATATCGTCGCTGGAGTCGGAGTGGTACTGATTTCTCCCTCTGGGCTGGTGATCAATCGGGCCTACTCCCTCACGGAGCCCTGTTCAAACAATATGGTCGATTACAATGCCTTGGTCATTGGCCTCCGACTTGCAAAGGAGCTGGGGGTAGAGTATCTGGAAGCATACGACGATTCGCAGTTAATCGTCAATCAGATCCGGGGTTCATACGAGGTTCGCCATAAAGATATGATCCCTTATCACCAAATAGCGATCGACATCATCTCGTCCTTGGAATGATTCTTCATAGAACATGTTCCCAGACTCCAGAATATTGAAGCCGATGCCCTAGCAGGCCTTGCCGCTTTCTTAGCAGTTCTGAATCATGCTCACCACTTGGTTGACATAATAGGCCGTGAATTGGTCTGTCCCAAGAATAATGTTCAATGTGTGGAGAGTTACTCCGCTCTGACTGTTGACGAAGCACCAGATTGGAGACAGCCATTCATTGACTTTGTAGTCTACGACATCCTGCCAGAGAATCCAAAGGAAGCTACTTCTATCAGAAGATGTTCTCTCAGATTCTTCTACGATACAGAGACAAAAATACTGTATCGGCAATCATACGATGAATTACTGCGTCGGTGTCTGTCAAATACAGAAACCAAGGAAGCTATACACGAAGCTCACGACGGCGTCTGCGGGGCCCATCAGCCTGGCCCAAAGTTGCAAGACCGCCTTCGCCGAATGGGCTATTACTGGCCCACGATGGTTGCCGATGCGATAGACTATGCAAGAAAGTACAAAGCCTGTCAAGTCCACACAGATTTCATCCACCAACCATCCGAGTTTCTATATCCAACGGTGGCATCCTGGCCATTCGAAGCATGGGGAATGGACATCATTGGTCCGATCACTCCGCCTTCGTCCCGAGGACATCGCTTCATACTCGCAATCACAGATTACTTCTCCAAATGGGTGGAGGCTATTCCGCTGGCAGAAGTAAAGACTTCAAACGTGATCAGCTTCCTCAAGCATCACGTCATCTATCGCTTTGGACTGCCCCGAAGGATCATCCACGACAATGGTCTGCAGTTCGCAAGCCACGCCTTCGATCGGTTTTGTGAAAAATACCGAATCCAGAATGTTGCCTCAATACCGTACAACCCGGCGGCTAATGGTCTGGCTGAAGCGTTCAACAAAACAATTATCAAGCTTATCAAGAAGTTCGTATCATCAAACAAACGCGACTGAAATGAGAAGCTTGGCGAATGCTTATGGGCATACCGTACTACAGTACGAACGGCCACTGGGAACACACCATTCTCTCTGGTATATGGAAGTGAGACAGTTCTTCCATTAGAGACTCAAATCCCCTCACTCCGCGTTGCTCTCACCTACCGACTAACGACAGATGATAATCACCATCGTCGACTACAAGAGTTGGAGGCCCTAGATGAGAAGCGTCTGTTAGCTCAACAACGAATTGAGCTATACCAAGCACGTATCTCGGGAGCTTTCAACAAGAAGGTTTAAATCAGAACATTCCAAGTTGGCAATCTCGTTCTGGCAGTTCGGAGGCCGATGGTTATGACTCATAAAACTGTCGGCAAATTTTAGCCAAAGTGGGAAGGCACATTCATCATCGAGGCTGTATTCTCCAATGGAGCTTATCGCCTCGCGAAACAAAACGGAGACTTGCTCATGTTGCCCATCAACGGCAAGTTCCTAAAGAAGTATTATGTCTGAAATGACATCCTCCAAATTTCCCAGGGTGTGAACACTACTAAAATACCCCACTTTACCGACGGATGTTTAGCGACGGATGGATTCCGTCGCTAATAGCGACCAGTTTCCGACGTCTTAGCGACGGATTAGCGGCAGACAACATAACATAAATTTTTACAGTTTTAAATGTAAAAATTCGTCGGGTTTCCGTCGCTCAGTCGACGAACGTTAGCGACGGATTGTTTTTCCGTCGCTTGTTCGTCGCAAATGTTGGCGGCAAAATCTTTAAAACATTGGCGGGAACTTTAGCGACTAACGGGCGACGGATACATCCGTCGGAAAACTTCTTTTATTTGGCGACGGATGAGCGACGGATTTATTTCGTCGCTATTCCGTCGCTAAGTTCTGTGCCCTAACTTAAATTGAACCGACGGGGGGGAATTTTTCATTCCCCCCAAAACTCTCTCTCTCTCGCGCGCGCGGCTCTCTCTCTCTCGCGGCTCTCTCTCTCCCTCTCTCTACCAGGTATCTCTCTCTCTCTCTCTCTCTCTCTCTCTCTCTCTCTCTCTCATTTTTGGTTTTGGGGCCGTGGGGGGGGGAGTGGGGGGGGGGGTCGGGTTCGCGGGGGGTGGGAGAGGGCGGGGTGGGGGGGTGGTGAATGGGGTCAGGGGGTCGGGGGTTGTAGGGAATGGGGGCAGGAGGGTCGGGGGGGTGGGGGGTGGAGAGGGCAGGGGGGTCGGGGGGGGGGTGGAGATGGCAGGGGTCGGGGGGGTGGGGGGTCGGGGGGGGGGTCGGGAATGGGGGCAGGGGGGTCGGGGGGCGGGGGGGTCGGGGGTCGGGAATGGGGGCAGGGGGGTCGGGGGTCGGGGGGCAGGGGGGTCAGGGGGGTCGGGGGGGTGGGGAATGGGGGCAGGAGGGTCGGGGGGGGTGGGGGGTGGAGAGGGCAGGGGGGTCGGGGGGGGTGGAGATGGCAGGGGTCGGGGGGGTGGGGGGTCGGGGGGGGGGGGGGTCGGGAATGGGGGCAGGGGGGTCGGGGGGCGGGGGGTGGAGAGGGCAGGGGTCGGGGGGGTGGGGAATGGGGGCAGGGGGGTCGGGGGGGGGTGGGTAATGGAGATTGATGGTTTCAGTTTTGACACTTATTCCTAGTATATATTCACATAACTTATCATTTGGTATATGTGTTTAGTGTTATATATGAGTATTATGTGATTTTGCTTCGATGGGGAGCTTGTGGACTGTTTTAGAGTTTGATAGGTGGACTGTTTTGGACTATATTGTGTGTATGTGTGTGTGTGTGTGTTCATAGCTTTGATTTGAGTGTCATGGCAGTAACATAGTAGAGGGGGGAACGAAATTGTATTATGAGTGTGTCTCTATATATTTTGTATGTGTGTGTGTGTTTAAGAGAAGGAAATTATACAGATGAGTGAAGTAGAGGGGAACTTCACTGTGTGTAGTGTGCAATACACACAGGTACAAGGGGTCTTAGCCCCTGTGGAGCAGGAATTGTCCTGTAAGCGACTAGTAGCAGGCCCTTCCTGCCTTTGCACAGCAGAGCAGACAGGGGACCTGCAGTAGCAAAAAGAGCATGGATAGAGGGAGGGAATGAAAGAGAAACAACAACTGATAGGGGTAGTGGTCCCTGTGAATGGTTGCACTTGAGGTAGAGGGGAACACGCAGATACTTGTATAGGTGTATCCACCTAATATGGTGTGTGCACCTACATTAGAGAGGAACGTGAAAAGGGAATATAGAGTGATGTGTGTGTGGAAGTATATGTGTATGTGCTTGGTGTGTGTAGGTTGTGATCACCATGGTGTGTGTGCAGAGAAAGGAATTTAGTATACATATTTCAGTCCCAAGTCTTTATGTCCAGTCCCTTAACTATTTATGTATCAAATATTATATTGTGTCAGTATATTTGTAACTTAATGTTCAGTTCATTTATAACTTCATGATCAGTCCATACTCCCTATTGGTTCAGTCCCTTACCTGCAAATATATCAGTCCCGAAGGAATTTCATATCCTTACATCAGTTGACAGTATAGTCCAGTTCCTTGTAAGCTTTATTTCAGTCCTCGTATAATCTTCCTTTGTATCAGTCAAGGGGTAATGAAGGGCGGATTTGCATTTGATTCGAACTTGGTTAATGTTAAACTGTCATTACAAAATCGGGAATTGATTTCCTTTCTTTAGACTGAGATTCGAATGAGGAATGGTATGTGAAATGTGGACTGAGAATTAACTTCATTTCCTTAATAGTTGATATTGATTCATCCCTTTTAGACTGATTTGAAGATTGATCCTATTCTTATGTTTAGTTTGTCTTACGATACAGATTTTCACATCCAAATTGAGGATGAGTCGTTATTTTGTTGATCGTACATGGATGTACAAACGGCAACACGAGAGTAGAATTGGTGTGAGTGACGATTTTCAGGCAGGCGTGGAAGTATTTCTTAATTATGCAATGAGCAAAGCTCAGTACATGGACGGTAACAAAATTAAGTGTCCATGTGTTAAATGTCACAATAGACGTTACGAAGAAGTGGTGACTGTGAGAGATCATTTGACCCGTAAGGGTTTCGTACGTAATTACGGCCTGTGGTCATCGCAAGGTGAACTATATTCGGAAAGACAGGCTGCGGAAGCTGCTACTTATGCTTTTGATGATAATGCTGCAACGGATGTCATCGAAGACCACGGATGCTCTGTTGATTATGGAGATCTGCAGAACCTTGCACGAGATATGGTGTATGATGCGGCAGGGCCTAATTTTGATCCGGAGGATCCTAATCCCGAGGCGAAGGAGTTCTATGACATGTTTCAGGACGCAGATACTTCTCTATATCCTGGTTGTGAGACTCATTCCGCACTGTCAGTGACGATGCGGTTGTTGAACATAAAGTCTGATTTTAACTTGCCACAAGCTTGCTATAATCGGATCACAGAAGTAATCAAGGAGGTGTTACCGAAGGAATCAAAAGAGCTACCAAAAAACTTCTACAAGTCAAAGATGATGGTCCGACAACTGGGACTGGGGTACGAGAAGATAGATTGTTGTCGCAACGGGTGCATGTTGTACTACAAAGAGAATTGCGTATCAGAAAGTTGCAGCTTCTGTAATGCGGATCGTTACAAGCCAGTACAGGGAAAAGGAAAGTCGACTAGAAAACGACGTCCTTACAAGTATATGCATTACTTGTCGATCACGAAGCGCTTGCAGAGGATGTATATATCTCTAAATACAGCAGAACACATGACGTGGCACAGCGAAGAACGCATAAAGGACGAAGGAGAATTGTCACATCCTTCGGATGGAGAGGCGTGGAAATATTTTGATTTGTGTCATCCAGACTTTGCTGCAGAGCCTAGAAATGTACGCCTGGCGCTATGTGCTGATGGCTTCGCCCCTTTCGGACAGTCGGGATCTCAGTACTCATGCTGGCCGGTCATTCTTACCCCTTACAATCTGCCACCATGGATGTGTATGAAGACTCCTTATATGTTTCTGACAGCTATCATACCCGGTCCTAAAAATTCGACGAAGAACATCGATATATATTTATAGCCGTTGGTGGATGAGCTGAAACAGCTGTGGGAGATCGGCGTCACGACTTATGATATTTCCAGGAAACAGAACTTTCAGATGAGAGCTTCACTCATGTGGACAATCAATGATTTTCCAGCATACGGTATGCTGTCGGGATGGAGTACGCACGGCAACATGTCTTGTCCGATATGCATGGAAAATAGTAAGGCGTTCCGCCTTAGGCATGGAGGAAAAACTTCTTTCTTTGACTGTCACCGTCAATTTCTGCCCGCGACCCATCCTTGGAGAAAGAATAAGGACGCGTTCAGATATGGAAAACAAGAATTTTCTCAACCTCCACCCAGATTTTCGGGATACGATATTTGGGAAGCTGTAAAGGAATTGCCCACCGCAATGGAAGATCCATCGAACCATCGTGTCGAGGGGTTCGGACAAAGCCATAACTGGACCAAACGGAGTATCTTCTGGGACTTGCCTTATTGGAAAGATAATCTTATAAGGCATAATCTTGATGTCATGCATATCGAAAAGAACGTGTTCGATAATGTCTTCAATACCGTCATGGATATTAAAGGAAAGACGAAGGACAATCCAAAAGCAAGACAAGACATAGCCGAGATATGCAAGCGTCCTCATCTGAACTTGATACAAAGGGGTGCTGGTGGACAATTAAGTAAGCCTATAGCGCCATACACATTGAGCAAGGAAGATAGATTAATAATCTGCAAGTGGATATCTAATTTAAGATTTCCCGACGGCTATGTTTCGAATTTGTCTAGATGCGTTGATCTCAATGAACGCAAGCTAACGGGAATGAAGAGTCACGACTGCCACGTGTTTATGGAAAGATTATTGCCCATTGCTTTGAGAGAGTTGTTGCCTTCTGCTGTATGGGTTCCGTTGGCCGAGCTGTCTACATTCTTCAAGGATATCTGTTCAACTAAGCTGACGGTGCAACATATGGTACAACTTGAGGAGAAGATTGTCTTAACAATCTGCAAGTTAGAGAAAATATTTCCACCGGGCTTTTTCGACAGCATGGAGCATCTACCGATTCATCTAGCATACGAAGCCCGTGTCGGTGCATCTGTTCATTATCGATGGATGTACCCCTTTGAAAGGTAAATAAAAACCGATATAATTTAAGTGAAATTTAAGTGGATTTTACAATTCATTGTTAATTCTCAAGATAATTTGTCTCTTTAGGTACCTACACCATCTAAAGAAGAAAGTTGGCAACAAGGCTCATATAGAGGCTTCGATATGCGAATCATATCTTATCGAGGAGGTGTCAAATTTCTGCTCCATTTATTTCGATACTCATGTCGAGACAAATCGAAATAGACCTCAAAGGAATGAAGAAGACGTTGAGGATGGAGGTATATTCAATTTAAGGGGCAAGCCTATTGGGGCTAGTAAGAAACGGTGGTTGACCGACGATGAGTATGATACCGCTCACCGATATGTCTTGTTAAATTGTGACATACAAGAAGTGAGAGATTTGGAGAAGTAAGTGACTACGCCTCGTTATAATCTCTAATTTGGTGAATTAAGTGACTACACTTATTTTTATTCTCTCTAACAGTGTATTTAGAGGTGAAGTCAAAATGAGGACACCATATATTACAGATGAGGGACTTCAAAGAGAGGTTGATTGTACCTTTCCGTCCTGGTTTCGTAAATACGTAAGTAACTGAGATAATATGTTATGCGGCTACCATTAAAATATATGCAGCTAAATATTTAAATTATCAATACATGTTTACAGGTTTTATTGCCTGAAACAACACTCATAAATGAGAGCATTCGTTATTTGGCATTGGGACCGAAGAAGCATGCAAAGACTTTGTCAGGCTATGTCGTTAATGGCTTCAAGTTTAAGTCAACTCAGCATGCTATAAATGCCGAATTTCTCAATGACGGCTTCGATACCAAGAATTCTGGTGTTTGCATAAGAGGCACCATCTATGACGACGAGCCGGACTTTGACTATTATGGAGTGCTTCGGGAGATTGTAGATTTACAATATAGTGGCCCATATGATATGCATATTGTGATGTTCAAATGTGAGTGGTTCGATACGAGACCAAATATCGGTTGGAGAATCGATAAACAATTTGGATTCGTCGATATAAATCATCGCAGGAGGTATAGAGGGTCCGACACGTTTGCGATAGCAAGTCAGGCTGTTCAAGTCTACTATACAAGCTACCCAAGGCGTCGTAGAGATCGATTTGACTGGTGGGCAGTATGCAAGATTAAATCTAGAAATACATTCAACGTTGGAGACCCAGCATACCAAGAGGACCAGATCGAGAAGCCCCAATACATGGGACAACAGTCGGATACCATGGACGTGGAAGATGTCGATATACCTCATGCTGAGGAAAATAGAGGGGAGGAAGAGGTTGATATACAAGACTTAGCTGTCAACCAGGGGAGAAAGAGGCGTCTTGTCCCAAGTATTGAGCCTGAACAAGAAGTAGAAGAAGAAGAAGAAGAAGAAGAAGAAGAAGAAGAGGATGAGGATGAGGATGAGGATGAGGATGATGATACAGATGAAGTCGACGATGAGGATGATGATATAGATGAAGTCGACGATGAGAATGAGGATGAGAACGATGACGATGACGATGAGGACGAGGACGATAACGATGATTAGATTAAATATCGGTATATATTAGAAGCACTTACAACTAACTTAGTGAATTCAGTTTAGACGGACACATTCTTATTTCAGTTTATGGTTTTGTCGTTCGATCATCTACTTATTGTATGATTTTCTTTTTACAGATGGCACTCTTAGTTCTCATTGTCTTGACGGCACTCGCCGCCCTGCTGGTATATATATTTTAGTTCAGTTTTATATTCATTTATACTTCTATATTGTTAATTATATTTATGTGTTCTATTTACAGGTCATGGTCACTACCACTCGTGCTGGTGGTAGCCGTGGTGGTGCTGGTGGTGGCGGTACTGGCCGTGGTGGGCGTGGTGGTAGCGGTGGCCGTGGACGTGATGGTAGCGGCCGTGGACGTGATGGTAGCGGTCGTGGTGGGGGCGGTCGTGGTCGCCTTCCACATACCCCGGATATAGAGTCCTCCGATCCCGACCTGGAGAGCCCGGCCACAGACTCTTCCCGCCGTCGATCTATCTCTGCGACCCATCCTTCATCTTCATCGAGGCCTGAGACTCCATCCGCTAGCGGATCCGTTCCGCCCCCGGATGCACCAGCGGGTACACCATCAGTTACTGCAGGGTGGGCTCCGGAGTACCCCCGGATTCAGCTTCATCCTGCTACCGGTGAGTACATCCGCGGAGCCGCGGATCCTCCGACGCCTCCAGAGAGGCCGATAGGCGAGAACCGACGCGAGCTATGGCCCGCGGGTGATACGTAAGTAAATTTAAGTTAATTTATTAAATTTGTTTCATTTATTCAAGTTAATAATCCGGTCTTTGCTTCTTTGTAGGTTTTTCCCGTTTGATGCTGCCCGGATACTCGGGCAAATTATCCGAGAAAACTACCATGGCCCTTACCTCAATTTTTCTGAGGTGCCTCATAACATGCAGTACGTCTGGCTCGAGGAGATGAAGGTATATATATATCTTTTGGTTAATTATTAATTATTCTTTAATCCACTAATTTTTTAATTATGTGATAATTTAATTTCTATGTCAGACGACGTTCTGGTGGCCCCCCCATCGCGAGGAGTTGATTCGCAAGGCCTACAAAGCCGCCGCCGGGAAGAAGATACGGGATGCGGTGTACGACGTTCGTACGGCGCATTCGAGGAAGAAGTGGCTCCGGGAGGAGTACTACGAGCAGATGTTGGATAAGATGAATACTGCTCAGTACAAGGAGAAATCAGAGAAAGCGAAGGCGAGCAGACAGGTCGCTGCTCTGCATACAGGAGGTTCAAAGCCCCACGCAGCGACGCGTGCAGATTTGGTGAGATACCGCAAATTCATTTCACTATTAAATTCGGTACTATTAATATACGTAGTTAATTAAATTCGACGTATATTTCGTATGCAGGCACGACAGGCGGTAAAGGAGGGAAGAGAGCCGGAGTCGGTCACCGCCTACGATGTATTCCTGCATACACACAAGAGGCGGGCTGACGGGAGCTTCGTCGACGCGAGGGCCCGGGAGACTGATGTAAGTAATTACGTTTTTGAGATTTATATTAGAAATATAATTATTGTTAACTTAATTAGGTGAACGTAGGATTCAAATTATAATTTAGGGAAACATAGGATTTAGATTATAACTTAGGAAAACTTATAGTATAAACACATTCATTGGATAGGCTGCATATCGTGAGGCCCTTAGTCAGATTGAGCCCCCTGCCGAGGTTGTCGGCGAAACGACGCCCACCCAGACGCCCTCTTCTATGGCGGCTCGCTACGACGACGTGTTCGTAGAGTCTGTCGGCGGCTTTAAAAAAGGGCACGTCTACGGCGTAGGTTCCATGGCGGCGTCGTTGCAGGGCGCGACTCCGAGATATCCACCGCCCCCGCCTCCTCCCGCGCCCCCGTCGGACGATATGAGGCAGCAGCTTGCGACTCTCACCTCCGATATGTCGGAAATGCGGAGTCTAATGTCGGATGTGCTGGAGCGCCTTCCGCGTCCTTCTTCTGCTCCCGGTCCAGATCCGTCTGCTCCCGGTCCTTCTAGTGCGGTTGCCGGTCCTTCCGACCCTGGACGTTATTCATTTGACCGTAATGCCGAGGTCCGCCTGGTACCGGATACTGCGCTCATTGGGCTCATGGACATGATGTCGGCAGAGCAGCTCCGCAACCTTCCAGAGCATGTGTTGTCCCAGGTGCCGGCGTACATGGTGGAAGAGTACATCCGCCGGGCCGATCGACGACCCCCCCCCATCTCAATGATATTTGTATTGTTTTTGGATATTTGTACTGTTTGGATATTATGAATTTGTTTGGATATTATGAATTTGTGTATTTGTGTTTGGATATTTCTGTTTGATATTGGATATTATGAATTTGGATATTTGTTGATCGTACATGGATGTTTGGATATTGGATATTGGATATTTCTGTTTGATATTGGATATTGGATATTGGATATTGGATATTGGATATTTGGTGAAATAGAATGTTTCTCTAATTTTTTTTTCTTAATGTTGCATTTAGCGACGGACTAGCGACTAACTAGCGACGGATATTTGCAGTTACCGACGGTATAGCGACGGGATTTCCGTCGCTAACTGGGTGATATAAATATTTTGCAGTTAGCGACGACCTAGCGGCTACCTAGCGACGGCTGATCCGTCGCTAAAGGTTTGAAATAAATTTGCAGGTAGCGACGACACAGCGACACAATAGCGACGACATTTCCGTCGCTAACTGGGCACAATTAATATTAGCGACGGAATATCGACTGCCTTGCGACGGCGAATCCGTCGACATGGTTCTGGAAATATGGTAGATTTCCAGAGACTTAGCGACGGATAGTTCGTCGCTAATCCGTCGCTAATCTGTCGAGGATGACGACGGACTAGCGACGGATTAGCGACCAATTATCCGTCGACATGGTTCTGGAAATATGGAAGCTTTCCAGAACCAGGCCGACGCCCTTGCCGTCGCTAAGCCGTCGCTAAAACGTCGCGGTTAACGACGGTATGGCGACGGACTAGCGACTGATTTTGCGTATCAGGACCTTTCTGATACGCTATTACCGACCTATTTACGACGGCTTCGCGACGAATATTTTAATATTATATGGCATGTGAACCGACGAGAACAAGTCGCTAATCCGTCGCTAAGCGGTTGAAAGTCAGTCGTCGGTAATCCGTCGCTAGTTCGTCGGTTAATCATATGTCCGACGGCTTAGCGACGGAGAAATTATAGCGACGAGGCTTTTCCCGACGGTTATTTTCATCAAATATCCGTCGCTAAGCCGTCGGTAATTCATGTTACCGACGGACGAGCGACGGATGCGGCCGTCGCTAAAGCTGGTTATTTTGGTAGTAGAAGTTATGTACCCTCTGGTACCGCTGAACTTACATTCTGACTCAGAATCTCCCAGGGTGTTGAGTTATGTACCTCCTGGTACCGCTGAACTCACATTCTGACTCCAATTTTCCCAGAATGGTGAGTTATGCACCCTCTGATACCACTAAACTTACATTCTGACTCAAAATCTCCCAGCTTGCTGAGTTATGTACCCCCTGGTACCGTTGAACTCATTCCGACTCCAAATTTCCCAGGTTGTTAAGTTATGTACCCTCTGGTACCACTGAACTTACATTTGGACTCTAAATCTCCCCGATTGTGGAGTTATGTACCCACAAGTATCGCTGAACTCACACTCTAGTCACTACAGATGAATCTATATCGCATCTTTTAGGTAGTAAGTCATGTATGATCATACCTCTGAACTTTTCTCCTAAAAGAGCTCCCTCCTCATGATCCAATACCCGCACTTTCAGTGCATAAACAGGGTAACAGATCCACAAATTTCCTGAAACAACCACATCGATGTTACCTTTGAATTGTTTTCCTTCCATAAAAAACAAACCGCCCCTCACGTAGAACTTTCACGTGCTCATTACCTCTGAGTTGTTCATGTACCCTTCATGGAGCCCACTCCTGCCATGTCCTCATTACCTCTGAGTGGGAAGGCTCCATCGAAGAAACCCTCATATTTACCACGTCCTCATTACCTCTGAGTAAGTATGTTGGTTCACTCTCGTCTTATTATCCGTATCCAGAACTAGGGTACGCCAAGGATAATAGGTCCACAAAAAGTCTCCCATAAGGACAACTATTACAAGCAAAGAAAAGAGCGAACTTATTCTGTTTATTCAAAATCAGTTACATTCACATGACTACATCTCATAAGCAAGCCAGAAAAGTTCTCCATCGTTTCATTCAGACAAAAAGAAAAAAGATTACATTGATGTCCAAAAGAAGCGAAACACAAGCTACAGCTAAAGAAAGACAGAAATATCAAGACAAAGGACGAACATTTATGGGAGCCCACGAATCCTAGTTGTGGGGGCGCATATACCATTCCCTCAACCATTTTTCATATAAAGGATCTAATTGAGTAAGATCCTCGTCCGGAGCAGGAAGGTCAGAACTCTCAATATTACCACCTTCAGACTGGGGCTCCTCCTTTACAGCAACTTCAATATTGGGAGTGTTTCCCTCCCCTATAGGCACCAGCTCTTCCTTTTGTTCCTCCTTTTTTGGTATCACCTCCTCCTTAACGAGCAATGACTCTTGTTTGATGAAAGAAGGCAGTAACTCCCCCTTCACAATGATCTCAGCCTTCGGCAGGGACGCTGCAAGAATCAAAAATAAAAGAAACAAAGTTAGAAGATGGCCAGGTGAAACTAACTCAGTGTTTTGGAGCTTATGCGGCTCGGTGTAGCGCAGCCTCATGCGGCCCAGTCCAGATGAGCTTATGCGACCCTGTTTGAAGGAGACTTCATGCGGTTCGATTCAGAGGGACTTATGCGGCTCTGTACAACGAGTCATTATGCGGTTCAGTTTGCGAAGTGTTTATGCGACCACTAGACAACTCTCCTACGGCTCGGATATGGGGTATACCCTCCATGCGGCTCGGACATGGAACGTACATGCGGCACATACAATTTGAACAGTTCGATGAAGACGAAGGACGCATTAAAGGCTTGTGCATAAAACATGCAACAGAGCCATCTTTGTTAGGGTTTTTGAAGCATACGACCCTCCCAAAGTCCTTACCAGCAATGGTGGGGTGAACGTCGGGATGAACTTCAGGCGCCGCAGTCGACGTAGAAGCCACTCCCTTACCCTTCGCCGCAGCCTTGGAAGTCTTGGGGGCCATCATTGATCGAAGAAGAAGAAGAAGACGGCAGCCTAGAGCAAGAGAAGTTCGAATAAAAGAAGAAAGTAAAGAGTTTCTATAAGAAAATTACTCTTATTTATAGGCGAACAGGGACTCATAAACCAACAGACGCTTCGATTCGTGGGCCGCCTAAAGAGCAAAATCGACGCTTCGGTCATCGAGGTAAATCTGACCCTTCGGATCCTGCCCCAAAAGACGACTCCAAATCAAAACGAAACAAAAGCATTTAATGACGCCTACGTGGCAGAAAGGACAATATGCGGTCAGAGTGATCCATGCAGCTAGGCAATCCATACGGCTAGGCAGTCCATGCGGCCAGACTGTCCATGCGGCCAGGAAGGCCATGCGGCTAGGACGTCCATCTTATGCGGTCAGAAGAGCTTATGTGAGGACATAGCCTTGCTTCTCATTCAAAGTATTTCAATTTTTTAAATTGAAAACTTTGAAGGGGGTCTTGTAGAAGCATGGAAATGAACAGAAGCTCAAGACTAGGAGAGTTTCATGCGGCTCAAAAATTCATTAGTGTTCCATGCGGCTAAAATGTCCATTAGAGTTTCATGCGGCTCAGAAATCCCCATAGCTCCATGCGGCTCTATGCAGCGGCCTCATTTAATGCCACGTGGCCCTATGCAGTTCGCCTCTACAGCTGGCCATCAAGTAGCGGCCTCATTTAATGCTCTGACATAACACGACAGCTCTGACATAAATGAGCATTGACATCTTTAACATAAAGTTGTAATGATGACTCTGACAGAATGACGAGCTCCTAAGAAAACGAAAAAAATCTCTATAGCTGGCACAAATCCACCAATTCCAAAGCTCATTATGCGGTTACCTACTTTAATGCGGCCGCCACCTTCATGCAGCTGCCATCTCCATGCGACCGTCATCTCCATGCGGCTGCCACTCTCATGCGGCCGCCACCCCATGCGGCTGCTACCCCTATGCGGCTCAGATCATAGGGCCACCCCATGCGACTGCTACCCCTATGCGGCTCAGATCATAGGGCCACCCTCATACGGCTCGGATCATAGGGCCACCCTCATGCGGCTCAGATTAAAGGATTGTCATACGGCCAAGATTAAAGGATTGCCATACGGTTCAGATAAGGCCACCCTTATGCGGTTCTGACACGAGGCCACACTCATGCGGCCCAACCGTGACAGTCCTCCATGCGGCTCACGGCAGTTGGGACACATGGCGGGAGAGGATCGAATCTCAATAATTTATATTTATGAAGGACACGTGGCAGGAGTCGATCAAATTTCAATAACTCAGATTTGCTGCAATCAACATAACCGTCCAGATTTGGTCAAATCCCAAACAAATCAGATTTATTGCAATCATCATAATTACCCGGATAAATTCCCAACAAATGATGCAGATTTGTTGTAATCAACATAAAAGCAAGATCAGGGCGAATCTTAACAAATTCTTGGCTGCCCTCTGTTTAAAGTGCAATCATTGTAAACCCTAATGATCAGGTCCCACTCCTATAAATAGCAAGGTGTCATTCCCTTGCAAAAGAGAGCAGAGAGGAAGGAGAGAAGCTGGACACATAGAGAAAAGGAGATATACGCACAGTGCCAGACACAGAGCGATCCACATTCGAGCAAGAGCATTTCTTTTCCAGAGCCGAAGCTGCGTCCGATCGTCCAAGGAGTAAGGCAGAGTTGTCGTCGCTTTTCCGAGCCTCTACCGTCACCCCCCCAGAAAAAAAAATAAACAATTGTACTTAGATTGCTGTATCTAGGTTTTCGTCCCTAGGCTTTCTTTGTACGAGCGAGTTTGTGTTGTGAAGTAAAAGTCCAGTCCTCCGATAAAACTGTTTTGTTCTTTTATAATCAATGACAAACAAGCCCATGAGTCCGAGTCCGAGTCCGAGTCGCTTAGCTCCCATAGAAATAAATTTTCCAAGAGCAAAAAGCATGAATGCTTTCAATTGTTTATTTAGCTTTTTTTTCATTAGAAAAATAACCCCACATGGCACACCCATGTGCACCTCCACACCACATGTGCATCTCTAAACTAGCAAAGCTAATATATAGAGATACAACTCCTTTAGTCTAGCCGATGTGGAACTAAAATTTACTTTGAAAAAGACCAAAACCCAACAGTTAGTTACCTTACCATTGATACTTTGATTTGGGGACTTCCTATATCAATTTAGAAAAACTTGAACCACGAACAATCTATCTTACCATTTTTAATTTGACGAACACATAGACAACTACCTTGCCTTAATTGAAAAGATACGAGGTTCGTTACCACATTGAGGTCCTTTATTACTCAAATATACCAATAGAAAGTTAAATACCTTATACTCTACAACTGAGCTAGGCATGCTCGACTGAAAAATGAACGTAGTAAACTTTAAGATTCTGATAGAAACGCCTCACTCAATACGGATACGGAGGAGATCGCCCTCTTCTATAAAAATATGAATTTCACCGATATCATAATAAAATTGGTGGGACCGTCCGAACTATCTAGCCTAATGGTATTAGAGCAAACACCTCGAGAACCCCCCAATTGTGTGTGTGCATGCATAGAATTTAAAAATAAATAAATTGGTGGGACTTATTTATTTAATTTTATAGGAGAAGGAACAAATTTAGAATATCTTATTTGGGGACAACAAATCTGCTTCCCACCCAATTTGGTTTAAAAATTCGTCAATTTACATGAGCATGCAGTAAAATAATGTTATCTGAGCCGGCAAAGGATTTTAACATGTAACATTTGTTTCTGCTAACCACGTTTTCGACTCTGATAGTGGATTTTTGCATGTTGTTAGGTTTGATTGATTATGGATGCTAGATTACTGTTGTCACATTTGATGTGACCTTTTGTGGTTTGGAGTGGGAAATGGAAGAAGATGGATGATAGCGGCTGATGATGGTATAGATATGCTCGACTACTCTTTGGTTTATGGAATTGGTAGAAAATTGTATAAATTTCAGATGGTCCACTGAGTTATTCTGTTAATACAAAAGTCTTGTTCGTTCAAAAATTGTCTTCTTCTAAATTATATATATTTACTGCAATCACTTGTAATTAATTGACTGATTGTGCTCAATCAACTGTTAGAGATATTCTTATCTTTCTGAGATTATGTGTAAGCATATTTTGTAACCATCTACCAAAATTGACTATTATAAATATATATTTATGTAGAACCCTTGTAGACACTTCAGAATTCATCTTTCAATCTCTCCATCTCTTCTCTCATCTCACTACAAGAAAAATGACGTTTTTTGGCGGTTTATTTCTCAACGGTCGTAGAAAACCGTCAAAGAAATGTGTTATATTGACGGTTTAGCCTTACGTCAAGAAATACCTTATTTTATATCAATTTAGCAATTCTACAGCATAATAGTTGACAGTTTTAGAGGATCCGTCAAGAAACATCCTTTTATTTAGTGATGGTTCGGTAATAACCGTCAACTAATATATGCATAAAAAAATTGCCGCAATTTTTTCAGCTGCCATTTTGGTAATATTTTTGAATTTTTTTTATTGTAGATTATATTGACGGTTGTCATTCAATTCCATTTTATTTATTTTTCGATCCTCTCTATTTCTCCATCTATGTCATCCACCAGCCGATGGAGAAGGAGAGTCCAAACCAACAAGCCCCCTTCATCCTCTCCCCTTCTCCTCTTCTTCCTCTTCCTCCTCCTTTCTCTCTCATATAGTTCTCAATCCCAAAATCCTAATCCTAATCCCCAAATCCATCCAATGTCATCCCCAACCCTAATCCTCGATCCATCGGGGGGAAGGGGATCTTTAAATCGAAGCTACCAGAGCTGGGGTCGACTTAGTTCAATCGGGATGCTGCTTGCCGAGACGCAGAAGAAGAGACGGACGGATTCAGCTACGATCTCCCGCTGGTGATGGATGAATGTAAGATGTTCTTCTTCGCAGGGCACGAGACCTCGGCTCTACTGCTCACGTGGACCGTCATCCTCCTCGCCACTAATCCGTTGTGGCAGGACAGGGCCCAAGCCGAGGTGATGGAAGTCTGCGGCGAGGAACCTCCCTCTGCAGATCACATTAATTTCTAAGCTCAATGTGGTAAATACATGCAGTAAACTCGGTTGTGATAAACTTTGCATGTACAGTAAAGTAGTAAACCAAATGGTGAACTGGTGAAGTTCTTCCTTGACAAATTGAACGATTTAGAGTTGATCACAAATTGTGCACACAGCAATTAGAAGACTGCCCCTTGTATCTCACAAAGGACGATGACAATGAGTTAATTACTGTTTTGAGCCCCAAACTCAAGTTGGAATTAAATAGAGTTCCCATAACACCCACCTAGCTCGGCCTAGACTTTAGCATTGGCCCATAGCCTTAACTAACATATCTATCTACCACTTAAAACTTTTTGTGGATATTATTCCAGCATGATTGTGGTCTTGTTTCTTTCTTAGTCCCTTTTGGGTCCTCAACTTCTTATGCTCAACAACTACTGAACAAACAATTCGTATACATTCTTAGGTGACACCTAGAGCTTGTCCAAAGTGATCCTAATTTGCACTGTGACACATGAAAATGTATCATTTTCTTATTTATATTCGTATATGTATTCATGCAACATATATATATAAAAAAAAAAAAACAATTGTAACGGTTCTTACTGCAATGTAAAATTCAACCCATCTATTGAAGGGAGTGAGTAGCTAAACTGATGATATGCTTCCTTCCTGTATTAATTTTCAGCTACACATGATAATTAACGAGTCGCTAAGGCTGTATCCACCAGCTTCCCTTCTTCCGCGAATGGCGTTCGAGGACATGAAGAGGGGGGATCTCGAAATTCCGAAGGGGCTCTCGATCTGGATCCCAGTGCTCGCAATCCACCACGACAAGGAGGTGTGGGGCAAGGATGCGCACGAGTTCAATCCCGAGAGGTTCGCCACTAGGTCGTTCTCGCTGACTCGCCACTTCCTCCCGTTTGTGTCGCCGTCCGGGCCACGAAATTGTGTCGGGCAGGCCTACGCCATGGCCGAGGCCATGTTGAATTTCGAATGGTTCATAATGCCAAAGGTTTCGAATGTTCATGATGCCAGCAAGGTTTTGAATGATCAATTGAAATGATAAAAATTAAGGTCAGGACCTATACAACACAATAGAAATGATCAATTGAAATGTGTAAGACACAGGCCTGCCCCCAAGGGTGCCTCCAATTTTTTTTATACAGCATAATTTTTTTGGGGCCAGAAGACACCAGCTTTGTCTGGGCCACCGGCCGCACATCAAAAAAAAAAAAACAAAAAGACAAAGCCTGCTGGCTGCAGCTTGACAGTCCAATAACTAATAGGTAATAATGGATGGTTAATGCTCTCATTCTCAGCCGAAAAAAGTTATTGGCTTCCAAAAGTAGCCAACCGAAGAGGAACCGGCAAGCATGCCTAATCTCCTCTCCCTTCCAAAAATTGCTGCCAATGAATTTTTTTTTTGGGGAAAAAATCCTCTCCCAGGTCTCCCTCCCACAGCCCGCAGGCGCATCGGCATGTATTCCTCATTTTCTTCTTTAATTTCTAATGGTCTTTTTTTTTCCTCTCTTATGAAATTGGTATAAATTTGGGTATTTGTTTGACTATTTGACAAGCTAATTGTCATCTCTCTTTCTCTAAATCTCTAAACAATATTTTCTGATAACTGATTCATCTCTCTATAATGAGATCTAGTTTTTTTGCTATCAGGTGGGACTTTATTTTGTACTATAATTGTTTTACATCATTTGTTTGTTTTGCTCATCTATATATTTGTTTGTTTGCTTTCATTTTAATCTGGTCAATTAGAAAAATTGTAAATGATTTCTTCCATATCTGAACTAAGAAATATTAATTTGCTGAAACTTTTTTCATCTTCACTGTCAGTCGTTATAATCTTTGTTATAATTTTGTTGCCAAGATATTGCATTCAAAAATTAAATTCATCATGATTTTTAAAAAGGCCCAAGTCCCATGTTTGCTAAATTTTTTTCTCTTTTTGCTAGGTTTGCGTTGAATTGGAAAATCTTGATGGGCAAAAGAAAATTTGAATCAGGAAGTTCGAAGAAGAAGGAAAAAAAAAAAGACAAGACAAACTCACACAATCTCTCACAAGATCTATGAATAGCTATGTAAAAGCTACGAGTATATTGTCGAATTTAATTGAGAGTGTGATTGCTGATGGTAACATTCCCGATAATGTGATTGTGAATGATGAAAATTTGAACCCCGTAAATGCTAATGAAAATTTGACTGAATATGTAGTTTTAAATGACGAGATTCATTTAAATGACAATCGCGAAGGGGATGGAATTGAAGAAGAGAATAATAATATTGAGATGAATGAGATGGAGAACGTAATTGATAAGGAACATTTGAATGAAAATTTAGATATGAATGGGGAGGAATTAAATAATATTTTTGATCCGGGAAATTGGGAGATTAATATGCCTCAAAGAAAAATTGATTTGTTAGTAGAGAAGGGCCCAATAAGAATTATGGATGAAGTGTATTCGACTAATGTTCAAAATAGAAGCTTCAATGATAAACACTACATTCGATCTTTGCCAAATGGAGAAAAACTTGATAGATCATGGCTAGTATACTCTCGGAAGAATGATAAGGTATTTTGTTTTTGTTGTGTGTTATTCAAAAGAGGGAGAGTTGTGCCAAGTCCTTTAACAACAACAACAACAACAATAGGATATAATAACTAGAAAAATATTCATTCGAGGCTTAGTGAGCATGAAAAGAGTAATGATCACTTTAATAGTTTAACAGACTGGATGGAGGCAGAAACAAGATTGAGAAAAAACTAACAATTGATTCTTCTAACCAAAAAGCTATCGAGAAAGAAAAAAATGTGTTGGAGAGAGTATTGAAGAGAATTATGTGTGCTGTGAAAACTCTTGCTAGTAGTAATTATGATTATCTTTTCATCCAAACCATGTGCCATGTCCTCTTGTTAGAGTTTACTTTCATAGCAACAATAATATAGAAAAATACAAGGTGGTTTATAGAAATGTGTCACGACCCGATCCCAAGACATTTGGGTCAAGTCGGATCATGCCCAGCATACACCGTGGTGAGACGGCGGTAGTAAGCTGTCTGATAAATAGGAAACTCACAAAGTCATAACATCTAAAATTTGCGAAAATTTAGAAACTATTGATTCAATAATCAAACACACAAGTCTTAGCCGAAACTTAAAAGTAAAAATGCTGAAACAACTTAAGTTGTAACTAAAATTATAACTTCAAATACATTTCTGAAAGGAAAAGCTAAAGAAATTAAAGTAAAGCAACTCCAAGCTAACTAAGTAGCCGGCTCAGGTGCCTCAGCGGCAGTGTTCTCCAAAGTGGGTTCCAGTGACTCCTCAAGGTACAAGTCAGGATCATAATAGCTATTAAAGATTAGCTCTTCGTCCTCAAACTCGCCTATGGTGAAAAGGGGATTTTCAGTCAGGAATGAACAAGTACACAATTTTAAACTCTAGCATTTTAAGCAATAGTTGAAAGATGCATGTTTGAAACAATTTAAATATTTTTATGCAATAAAACAATTGAAATATTGGATACAATGCAACAATTGTGATTTGAATAGATAGACACTTGTGACCGGCTGGTAGATTCAATTTGTATTCTAGCATACGATCCGGCTTCGGCACACATGCAAGTGTAGCTTCAGCTACCACAATAATTCTAAGGGGGTTTGGTCACAAGTGCTATATTACTTCCCAATACCCAGAGTCAATATTGAGTTCATAGAGAAGAACTCCATGGCGCAATGTGTCAACATGCAATAAAAAAAATACCAGAATTCAGTAGTTTACTTGCCTTGAGTTTTGTAAAAGGAGACGGGGAATGGAGGATCTCAGTCTAGTCCTCGAAACCCTACATTTGATTAAGAGGATGTCTTAATTCCAATATAACCATTTCTAGGGTGTTCTAGTTATAATCTCTAATGTTGATCCTAGTCAATTTCTTGTTTAATAATGACACTAACGATTTATTAACTTTAACGTTGCTTTACACTATTTGTCAATTTTGTATAAAAGAGTTCGTTTGCATTTATTTGGAAAGCGTAGAAGAGAACTTGTTTATTAGAAAACTTGCAAATTAAACATGTTCTTATGGAGAGAAAACTTTTATGATTTTCTTTTAGAAATTAAACATTTTCGGTTTCTATTTCATATATAAGCGAAGCTAGCATACGATAACAACTATATTACCGACGAAATAAAACAAAAGAATAAAACTACGCTATTCCTAAGCTACACAATACAGGCTCAGAAAAGAAAGGGAAATGGCTTATGTCCTTACAATACATTTATGAAAAATAAATAAAGAAAGAATTAAAATCCTAAGCTACAATGCGGGCGATCTTCTAAAAGCTAGGAAGCGGTCAAATCAGAAGGCACAAGTGCCATGCACCCAAAATACAAAAATGCCAAGTAATAAGTTCTACAAAGTCTAAAATAAATTAAAGACACAAGGTAGGGACATATAGAGTCTCAGACTTGGTCAAACAATTACATGTTGCTAATAGCTTACGCCTTAACGTACGAAAATACCCAGTAGCGTTTGCGTTTCGGTAAAGGCTCATTCGACCATTTCGGTCGTCGCCAAAGTTGATACAATAAAATCTCAAATTAGCCAAAAAATACATCAATCATAAATCAACCAATAAAATTGAAAATATATATCTAGAAGGTATATTTTGTAACAGCAAGGTTTTTCGAGAAATAGTGATAATATACATACGAATATATATTTAAAAAGAACTCCCAAAACTAAGAACATATTCTAATTTTTTTAAAAAATACAATTTTCCTTTAAAGTTATATGAATATATAATAAATGGTTCACAAAATATTGCAATACATTTGACAAAAATAATCAAACCAAAAGTAGAAACAAAACTATTTTCTAACCAAAATCCATTTTTACTAACAGAACATATTCAACTAACCAAATTATTACTAGTCAAAACTCTTAGCAGAATTTAATCAAAACCATCACAACCTTATTCATAATAACTAAATTCATCAGACCCAATATCTCATGTAAAATCTAACAAAATTAATCTCATATAAAAATGCTAACATAACCCAAAATCCAACAAAATATATTAGGAGTAAAATCCAACCACAGAACATACATTTTCTAAAGGAAATTCAATACAGCATATAGAAAACCATAGAACATCAATTGTGTCCTCAAATCCGACAGAACCTATATCCTACTAAAACTAAATATAACTAACCGAACAATGTTTCCGAGCACGAAATCGAACCAACGATCCAAGGATCGTTTCAAGTATCCACACACAAGCAACGTAATAAATAATCGAATCCTGTAGAGGAATCAAGACCGAATCATCACAGACTAAGCTACGAACTACTCAGATAGAATTTTATACCGAATAATTTGAAAGACGGAATCCGAAGGGAGGCCTCAGACTCGGATCGCGGCGCATCGTCACCGGCTAGAAAGCCTCAGGAACGCGTATGGACAGCGGCACGAGGGGCCGCGGGGAAGGACGCGGTCGCGCGAAGGGGGTCTGCAGCTAGGGCGGATGGATGAAGGGGTTGGTGTGGTGATGGTGCTGGTGGGTTTGGTTGGTATGAGATGGTGAGTGTTTTTAGTTGTATAGGTGGGGAAGGAAGTTAAAGCTCTTGCTAGGAAGGGGAGTAGTGGTGAGAGAATTAAGGGGAAATGAAGGGGTTTTTTTTTATTGAAGAAAAGGGCTTTAATGATTAAAGAATTGGCTTCGGAATTAAAGAATGGCTAGGGCCCACGGTCCAACAAGCAGTCAATCCGACTACAATCCACAATTAACATTCAAATTAAAACTAAAATTTAATTATCCGACTAATTTTATATATATATATATATATATATATATATATATATATATATATATATATATATATATATATATATATATATATATATATATATATATATATATATATATATATATATAAATATATATAAATATATATAAAATATATATATATATATATATATATATATATATAAAAATATAATAATAATAATAATAATAATAATAATAATAATAATAATAATAATAATTTACACTAAACCGAATCAATTTCTTGAAATTCCCAAATTAATTGATTTATTAAAATTTTGGTTGACAAGCTTCCATCCTTAGAAAATTTCGTCCTCGAAATAATAAGGGTAGAGATAGGGGTGCAGTCATACCTCAAACAGGTGGGGGTATTTCCTCCTCATGTCAGCCTCTCGCTCCCAGGCAGACTCACTTGGGGAGTGGTGACGCCACGCTACCCTGACTAGCAGGATCACAGTGTTCCTCAGCCTCTTCTTCCTGCAGTCTAATATCTCCACCGGCTGCTCTGGCACTGTAAGGCTGGGACCAATCTCCAACTCCGAATGGTCCAAAATATGGCTCGGGTCTGGAATGTAACGCCTCAGCAGCGAAACATGGAAGACATTGTGCACGCCTTCAAGATTAGGTGGTAATACCACCCGATACACCACTTCTCCAACTCGACTCAACACCTCGAATGGGCCGATGTATCTGAGACTAAGCTTCCCAACTTTCCAAATCTGATGGTTCCTCTGGTGGGAAAGATCTTGACAAATACACTGTCTCATGCTTCGAACTCCAATGACCGGCGACTGTTGCCGGCCTAATGCTTCTAACGATCTTGGGCAATCCTGAGTCTGTCTCTGATCATCTTTACCTTGTCTGCAGCCTCTGTAATCACACTACTAAAATACAACAACATAGCGATGGCCATATCCGTCGGAAATCCGTCGGTAAATTATCTTACCGACGGATTTTCGACAGATACGGGCTAAAAAAATCCATCGGGAATATCCTCGTCGCTAAAACTAGCTCGTCGCTAGTCCGCCGCTTTGCGACTAATTAGCGACGGATTTTCGTTGGCAAAATAAAAACTTTTAGCGACGGCTAACCGACGGCTTCCCGTCAACTATGACAGTTTAAATTTTTAATATATTCATAAAATTAGCGACGAAAAATTTGTCGCTAAATCGTCGCTAACCGTGTATCCGAGAATTTCTGATACGCAATATCCGTCGCTCAAAGCGTCGCCATCCTCGACGGATTAGCGGCGGAAGAGCGATGGATAATACGTCGCCACCCTTCTGGAAATCTTCCATATATTCCAGAATATGAGCGATGGAACGTCCGTCGCCCTTCCGTCGCATAATTTTTCCAGAAATAGGCCGACGGATAATCTGTCAGGAAACCGTCGCTAGCTGCAAAGGTCAGTTGGTAACCCGTCGGTAATCCGTCGATAACTACAACAGTCCGTCGGCAACCCGTCGGTAATCCGTCGCTAACTGAAATATTTTTGAAAAAAAAATTACAGGAAAGAGACTATTCCCTGTAATATAACATATTCAGCATCCACCATACACAAATATAACATATCCGACATCCAATATATCCAACAAATATCCATATTGCTAACACAATATCTCCAAACATCCAATATATCACAACACACAAAAAAAATATCCAACACAATGACCAACAAAATATCCAACACAATATCCAACACACTATCCCAACATATATAGCAAAATATCCAAACATAAACAACCCAATACAAATACGAAGGCTCAATCTGGTTGCGTTGAGGTATGTACCATTCTATCAGCCACTTTGCAAAATATCCAAACATAAACAATCCAACACAATGCCTCAAAAAAGACCACAAGTCAGATGATGAATCCTCACAGCCAGGGATCATAGTTGCGCTGAGACATGTACCATTCTATCAGCCACTTTGCATACGAAGGCTCAATCTGGTTGAGGTCTTCTGTAGGGACAGGAGGGTCAGTCCCGATGCTACTACTCTTTGATGGTGGCTCCTCCTTAACTTCAACCTTGGGGGAAATCTCTTCCCTAATGGTCATCGATTCTTCCTTGACCTCGACCTTTGGTAACACCTCCTCCTTAACAGTCACCGACTCTTGTTTGACGACGGGGACTTCCTCCGTGTCGACCTCCAAGGGTTCCTTACCTCGGCCCCTTCCTCGGCTAGCAGCACCACCTCGGAGAGTCTTGGGTAGGACGGAGCACATCCACCATGCTGTCAGAAAAAAATAGTAATGGTGAGAGACCCATCTGAGTAGGACTTATACTCTGATAATATCTCCTCCAACACTCAATCCCACTACTGATATCATTCTTGTAAAGGTGATCTCTCAGAGTATACGTCCTACTCAGATGGATCTCTCAGAGTATCCTCTCCGGTTGGTTGTCGTATCATCATTGTCGAGGGATGAGGGTCGGAGGACAGTCAACTTCATCTACGGCTACATAGTTTTTGCCTCGCCAGTCGAATGGTTGCAGGGACTATGTCCTGATCACCATGTCGTAGTCAAATAAGTTCAGTAATAACTAATGAGAACCACGCAGCTCACACAAACGCTCAGTGATACGATCACGCAACCACCTCGAATAAGTGGAATCGACGGCGTTAGGAGAGATGTAGTCCCTTGCAAGTGTTGCATGAATAGAACTCCCGGTCTCACTAGCTACCGATGCTGGATGAATAGAACTCCCGGTTTCACTAGCTACCGGTGCCACTTCCTCCTTAACAGTAGGAGGAGCCACCTCAGCATTCAGTGTTTCCCTCAAACGACGTGCCGCTCCTCGGGTCATGGGTGCCATCTGGTAAGATCGATATTCACAAATAATATAATTGTAACATAAGCAAGCACTACTAAAATACAGCAAATTGGCGACGGAGGATTAGCGACGGATCGAATCCGTCGGCCACAGCGACAGCCTCACGACTACCTTGTGACTGGCTACTGTCAGAAAACAATGTATATATTTTTAGTTTTTTGCGTCAAAATTAGTCGCACATCCGTCGCTAATTTGACGAAACATTAGCGACGGATTCATGTTCGACGCTAATATGTCGGACATTGTGGCGACAAAATCTGAAATAAATGGCACGCTAAATTAGCGTCTATGTGGCGAAGGACGTTCCGTCGGTAATCTAGTTGGTATTTAGCGGCTACCTACCGACGGATATATCCGTCGGTAATCCGTCGCTAAATACTGTAACCTAATTGAAATTGACCGACGGGGAGAAGGGGGGAGAGGTGGAATTTTTCATTCCCTCCAAAAAACTCTCTCTCTTCCCTTTCTCTCTCTCTCCGGCGAGCTTTCTTCGACGGGTCACATTCTCCGGCGAAGCTCTCTCCGACGGGATATCTCTCTCTCAGGTATGCTCTCTCTCTCCCCCCTCACTCTCTCTCTCTCTGTGTGTGTTTAGGGTTTCGGGTTGGGGGGGTCGGCTCTCGCTGGAGCCGGTGGGGTGGGGGGGAGGTTGTTGAGGGTGGTGGACAGGGTAGGGTTTAGCGTTTCGGGGAAGGGATAGGGTTTCGGGTGGGGGAGGGGGTGGGCCGGCTGTCGCGGGGGCCGGCGGTGATGGGGGGAGGGAGGGGGGCGGGGGGTGGATGGTGTTTGGTGCGGGGCGGGGTGAGGGGGAGGGGGGTGGGTGTTTGCTGTCGGGGGGTGAGGGGGAGGGGGTGGGGGTTTGCTGTCGGGGGGTGAGGGGGAGGGAGGGTGGGTGTTTGCTGTCGGTGGGGGAGGGGATGGGGTTTGCTGTCGTGGGGTGAGGGGGAGGGGGGTGGGTGTTTGCTGTCGGGGGGGTGGGGTGGGGGTTTGCTGTCGGGGGGGGGGTATGGGAGGGGGAGGAGGGTAGAAGGTTTGCTGTCCGGCGAGGTAGGGGAGGGGGTGGGGGGGTATCGGTGGTTTCGGATCAGACCATTCCTATGAGTATCAGTGGTTTCAAATCAGTGTATCGGATCGGGGGAGGGGGTATATGTGGTTTCTGATCGAACCAATCCTATGAGTATCGGATCGGGGGAGGGGGTATCGGAATCGGTATCGGAATCGGAATCGGTATCGGACCGATACTGACCGATACCGGTACAGTTTGGCAAAATAGGTCGAAATACAAAGAAGAAAGTCCTCAAATAGAAGGAAAAGAGTCAAAACTCCTCACCATTGGCAACCCTATTGCATGGAGTTCTTATTTGATGCCTCTACACTATTTAATGCAATTTTGAGGGTTTACAATGCATATACCTATTGGGAGATGGATTTCTAATAAAAATGGCTCCAAGATCTAAAAATCTCCATGCTCCAAGTGCTCCATCCTCTAATCTACGGTACGACATGGTGATCAGGACATAGTCCCTGCAGCCATTCGACTGGCGAGACAGAAATTATGTAGCCGTAGATAAAGTTGACTGTCCTCCGACCCTCATCCCTCGGCAATGATGATACGACAACCTATCACTATATCTTATATAGTAGTAGATGATGTTTTAATATTACATTATGTGAGTTCATCTTGATTCTGTTACATTCTTCAGATACTAGATACGATAAGAACATATACTACACCACATGTACAGAACATAGATGATTCACACTAATGTATGCTAGAATAAATTTTGGGTTGTGTTCTGAGCCATCCGTTCTCACACTTAAAACACATATGAATTAGAACTGTGTGTCAATATTTGGTTTTGTATTTTTGGCGAACCCAGGGAATGGATTCTATATTTTATATTTTGGATTCTGTATTTTGGCTCCAGCTCCAGCTCCATTTGCATAAATCTACGGTACGACATGGTGATCAGGACATAGTCCCTGCAGCCATTCGACTGGCGAGGCTGAAACTATGTAGCCGTAGATAATGTTGACTGTCCTTCGACCCTCATCCCTCGGCAATATTGATACGACAACCTATCACTATATCATATATAGTAGTAGATGATGTTTTAGTATTACATTATGTGAGTTCATATTGATTCTGTTACATTCTTCAGATACTAGATATGAGAAGAACATATACTACACCATATGTACAGAACATAGATAATTCACACTAATGTATGCTAGAATGAATTTTGGGTTGTGTTCTGAGCCATCCGTTTTCACACTTGGAGAAAAATCAAATTTTTTGTATTTTATCTGATGCACAAATGCCGCTCCAGTGAGCCAAAGGCATGCAGCCACTTCTTTCCTTCATTCCCCCTCTCCCTCTCTCATGCTATCAACGTCACAACTTTTCCAGTGTTGCTCCCTCTAATGATGATGAACGCAAAAATCAAAGACCCCCCCTCCTTTCTCACTCTTCACAGTTATCACAACAGGAAGGATCAGTGTTTTCTAGTTCTCTTCCATCTATCCATTCCTCCGTTCTGATCAAGCCTCCACATATGATATCCAGCTCAAGTGTAGAGGCGGGGGAGAAGAAGTGGGCAGGAAGAGGAGGGAGAAGCAGCACAGCCGGCGGCAAGACCTGGAGGAATTTTAGTAGGTTTTTTTCAACATCCGTAGGAGAACTATAGGGATATATCTTTTCACAACATGTCACCTTGTCAAAGACCCTTAATGTGAATATCATGTTACCGCGGTGTCGGAAGACTAACATGTCATAATTTTCTAAGCAGTATGCTTTGACATAATCCTTCCAACTCTTTCCTCCTATGTAGTAATCTTGCACTTCATGAAGAAATGCAAGATTACTAAATAGGAGGAAAGAGTTGGGAGGATTATGTCAAAATACACGGCTTAGAAAATTATGACATGTTAGTCTTCCGACACCGTGGTAACATGGTTGTCACATTAACGGTCTTTGACAAGGTGACATGTTGTAAAAATATATATCCTTATAGTTCTCCTACGGATGTTGAAGAAAGCCTCTGTACTTCCTCCAGGTCATGCCGCCGGCTGTGCTTCTTCCCCCTCCTCTTCCTGCCCACTTCTTCTCCCCTGCCTCTACACTTGAGCTGGATATCATATGTGGAGGCTTGATCAGAACGAAGGAATGGATGGATGGAAGAGAACTAGAAAACACTGATCCTTCCTGTTGTGATAACTGTGAAGAGTGAGAAAGGAGAGGGGGGGTCTTTGATTTTTGCGTTCATCATCATTAGAGGGAGCAACACTGGAAAAGTTGTGACGTTGATAGCATGAGAGAGGGAGAGGGGGAATGGAGGGAGGGAAGTGGCTGCATGCCTTTGGCTCATTCGAGCGGTATTTGTACGTTATCTGGTGGCGCTCCTCTGGCTCCAGCACCGTGTCCAGCTCCAGCTCCAGGCGATCAGTAGTTTGTTTTTGCATTTTTGGACTGTACTATATTTTTGACTTTGTACGTATTTGGAGATATTTAGTTTTTTCGTTGAGGATACTGAGTTTGTACGTATTTGCGGATATTATATATTGACATTGTTCGTTGCGGATAGTATTTTTTCTTTATATTTTTTATATATTCTGGAATGTATTGTGCATGCCGGTGTTGAGTATTCCACCTAGGGGGTCGATGAACCCAGGGATTAGATTTTGTATTTTGTATTTTGTATTTTGTATTTTGGCTCAGGCTCCAGCTCCATTTGCATTAATCTATGGTACGACATGGTGATCAGGACAAAGTTCCTGAAGCCATTCGACTGGCGAGGCAGAAACTATGTAGCTGTAGATAAAGTTGGCTGTCCTCCGACCCTCATCCCTCGACAATGATGATACGACAACCTATCATTATATCTTATATAGTAGTAGATGATGTCTTAGTATTACATTATGTGAGTTCATCTTGATTCTGTTACATTCTTCAGATACTAGATACGATAAGAACATATACTACACCATATGTACAGAATATAATGATCTACACTAATGTATGCTAGAATGAATTTTGGGTTGTGTTCTGAGCCATCCGTTCTCACACTTAAGTACTGTGAGAGCGCCGGAGAGAGTGAGAGCGCCGGAGGGGGGAGGAGAGAGAGTGAGAGAGTAAAATGGGGAGAAATAAATTGGTGGGGGAATATAATTAGAATTTAGCGACGTTCATACTAATGTCGCTATTAGCGACGTCATAGCGACGTTTTACGACATATAATGCCGATATTTGTAACAAGTAGTTTTGTTGGTTGGTTAATTGGTAACATGCTGATCGGGACATATAGTCCCTGCAGCCATTCGACTGGCGAGGCAGAAACTATGGTACGACATGGTGATCAGGACATAGTTCCTGCAGCCATTTGACTGGCGAGGCAGAAACTATGTAGCCGTAGATAAAGTTGACTGTCCTCCGACCCTCATCCCTCGGCAATGATGATATGACAACCTATTACTATATCTTATATAGTAGTAGATGATATTTTATTATTACATTATGTGAGTTCATCTTGATTCTGTTACATTCTTCAGATACTAGATACTAGATTCGATAAGAACGTATACTACACCATATGTACAGAACATAGATGATTCACACTAATGTATGCTAGAATGAATTTTGGGTTGTGTTCTGAGCCATCCGTTCTCATACTTAAAACACATATGAATTAGAACTGTGTGTCTTTTTATTTTCGGCGAACCCAGGGATTAGATTCTGTATTTTGTGTATGGTGGACGCTGAATATGTTATATTACAGGGAATAGTCTCTTTCCTGCAATTGTGTATGTTGTGATATATTGGATGTTTGGAGATATTGTGTTGGCAATATGGATATTTGTTGGATATATTGGATGTCGGATATGTTATATTTGTGTATGATGGATGCTGAATATGTTATATTACAGGGAATAGTCTCTTTCTTGCAATTTTTTTTAAAAATATTTCAGTTAGCGACGGATTATCGACGGCTTGTCGACGGAATTTTGCTGGTAGCGACGGATTACCGACTGACATTTGCGGTTAGCGATGGTTTCCTGACGGATTGTCCGTCGGCCTATTTCTGGAAATATTTCGCGACGAAAGAGCGACGGACGTTCCGTCGCTCATATTCTGAAATATATGGACGATTTCCAGAAGGGTGGCGACATATTATCCGTCGCTATTCCGTCGCTAATCCATCGAGGATGGCGACACTTTGAGCGACGGATGTTGCGTATCAGAAACCCTCGGATACACGGTTAACGACGATTTAGCGACAACTTTTTTGTCGCTAATTTTATGAATGTATTTAAAATTTAAACTGTCGTATTTGACGGGAAGCCGTCGGTAGGCCGTCGCTAAAAGTTTTTATATTGCCAACGGAAATTCGTCGCTAATTAGTCGCAGAGCAGCGGACTAGCGACGAGCTAGTTTTAGCGACGTGGTTATTCTTGACGGATTTTTTCAGCCCGTATTCGTCGAAAATCCGTCGGTAAAGGGAATTACCGACGGATTTTCGACGGATAGTGCTGTCGCTAAAACCTTGTATTTTGGTAGTGAAGCTAACTAAAGGAACCATCATGTCGTTTGAGTACATTTTTGAAAGCAGATAAAAGACAGAAGCAAGCTAACTAAGGTTTAGTGTGTTTGTAGGTGTTAAAGTAAATGTGCATCAATGAACCAGTGAGGGTCTTTGGGTTAGTGTATAAGTGACATTAAGTTGTGAGAGTGTGTCTTAGAGTGTGGCCAAGTCAGTATTCAGAGAGGGTTTAGTTCTGAGATCAGAACTGAGTAGGGAGATGAGGAATGTTTGGCTTAGGCCTTAGGCCTTGATTGCAGGCAAATACAAGTGGCTCGGGGTTGGCTTCAGGCCAGTGCAGGCAATGCAAGCTACTACATTTACATATTGGCCACAGCAGTGGCAAATTGGGCCAGGCAGTAAGGAGTACAGGACATGTGGGGAGTGCCTTGGCACATGGCCTTGGCATTGGCTTTAGTCACTTGGCCATAGGATGCATCAGTCAGGTAAGTCACTGTATCAGTGAAATCAGTTAGGATATATGAGTATGTATCAATGCATTAGATTTGTGTGTGTCTAAGTATAAGGTATCAATTAGTAAGGTGAGTGTTCAGAGGATGAGAGTTTAGAGTGGTTAGGGTGAGGCAATTTGCCTATTAGGAGTAGGCTATCTTGGGCCAATGGCATAGGCAGATTTCAGTAAGTAAGTGATATAACTGTCAAGTGACAGTGGATATCAGTCCTAGTATCCCAAGTATCAGTTAAGAAGTGTGTGTGTGTGTTAAGAGTGTGAGGGTCTTATAAGTGAGTCCCTTTGTATTTGGGTGAGCTATTCAAAAATAGAGAAATAAAGAAAGAATGGGGCTACTGTCATGAAGAGAAGGGATATTAGTTGGTGTCAGTCCTACAATCAATGAGGACATGGGTACTGTTTTGAGTGTTCAGTTGTATGAGTGTCTTGTGTTGGTGTCTTTGGATCAGTAAAATGAGGGTGTATTATGAGTTAGTATTTTATTAGCAATTAGGATACATGAGTTAGAGAGGTCAGTAATCCAAGTATCAGAGTTAGTGATCAGTTGTATGAGAGTTGTGTAAGAGTGTCAGTTAGTATCTTTGAGTGTTCAAGAAACTTCGTTTCCTGTGACTGATCAGTGAGAGTGAAAAACGTATCAACCATAGTGAATGTATCAGTGTTTAGGTGAGTTAACTGTTCTGAGTTAGTATTGGGGACAGTGGGCTTACTGTCAAGTGTCAGTGAGTGTCCCAGTATCAGTAGGTTAGAGGAGTGTCTTAGTGTGTTTAGAGGGAACCCAGTGTTCAGTTGAAAGGAGGTACTTCCTACTGCAGATAAGGTTTAGATAAGGGCCTTTAGGCTATTGCATTTATGCAAGGGTAACCAGGACTTGGCCAATGGCCTATGTTCGAGTGAGAGGGCATGGTCCTTGAGCCTTGGGTGTACTGCAGGTGGCTTGGCCACCACTACAGGAATTGGGGACAGGGGATTCACCCTTGTTGAGCCACCCAGTGGCAAGTAAGTGTGGTTGACCTACAGTAGGCAGGCAGCACCTTGCCTAACCTCGTGGCAGGGCCTCTTGGTCAGGTCCTATTAGGACCAGAAAGGGTGTTGTAGGCAGTGCAAAGCACTGCACTGCAGCGAGGGAGGTTTGGCCCTCTAGTGGCAGGCTGCATTTGCGTTGCAGCATAGGTTGCTTAGTAGTAGCAGCAGAAGTTGCACTAGCAGCACTTAGCCATGGCTTGGGTTTGCCTAGAATGTGTTGGCCACTGGGTTTATATTTGTATGAGTGCTCTTGAGAGCTTTTAGTTTTGGCCAATTTGGCCTGTAGCAGAGCAGTAGCCAATTGGCCGCTGTTCATATCATGGTGTGTGTGTGTGTTTGCCTAGAATGTGTTGGCCACTGGGATTATATTTGTATGAGTGCTCTTGAGAGCTTTTGGTTTTGGCCAATTTGGCCTGTAGCAGAGCAGTAGCCAATTGGCCGCTGTTCATATCATGGGGGGTGTGTGTGTGAGATTGGGAGCTAATGTAGGTAATGAGACATACCTACAGTTAGAGAGGGCTATATATATATATATATATATATATATATATATATATATATATATATATATATATATATATATATATATATATATATATATACTCCCCCCATCACCGCCGGCCCCTGCGACAGCCGGCCCACCCCCCCCCCACCCCACGCGACAGCCGGCCCACCCCCTCCCCCACCCGAAACCCAACCCCTGCCCCGAAACCCTAAACCCTACCCTGCCCCCCACCCTCAACAACCTCCCCCCGCCCCCACTCCCTCCCCCACACCCCGTCGGCCCGAGCGACAGCCGACCCACCCTCCCACCAACCCGAAACCCTAAATAGTGAGAGAGAGAGAAAGGAAGAGAGAGAGAGAGAGCGTACCTGAGAGAGCGATATCCTGTCGGAGAGAGCTTCGCCGAAAATGGGGTACCCGCTAGCTCGCCGGAGAGAGAGAGAGAGAGAGAGAGAGAGAGAGAGAGAGAGGGAAGAGAGAGTTTTTTGGGGGGAATAAAAAATTCCCCCCTCCTCGTCGGTTCAATTTAAGTTAGGTTATAGTATTTAGCGACGGAATACCGACGGATATATCCGTCGGTAGGTAGTCGCTAAATACCCACTAGATTACCGACGGAACGTCCGTCGCCACACAGACGCTAATTTAGCGCGCCATTTATTTTAAATTTTGCTGCCACAATTTGCGACATATTAGCGACGGACTTGAATCCGTCGCTAAAGCTTCGTCAAGTGAGCGACGGAGGTACGACTGATTTTGACGCAAAAAAACTAAAAAAAAAATATCCATTACCTTCTGACGGTAGCAAGTCATAAGGTAGTCGCGAGGCCGTCGCTAGGGCCGACGGATACTATCCGTCGCTAATCTTCCATCGCCAAATTGCTGTATTTTAGTAGTGTCATCTTTGTTCGAGCATGACTCTTTCTCCTACATTATCTTAAGCAAATAGAGTGTGGCAATGACGTCCATATAATGCTTCGAACGGTTTCATGTCGATGCTGGCTTGGTAGCTGTCGTTGTAAGAGAACTCTACCAAGTGCAAATGGTCTTTCCAAGACCCGCCAAAATCAAAGACGCAAGACATCATCATGTCTTCCAGCGTCTGAATGGTCATCTCCGATTGTCCTTCGGTCTGCGGGTGATAAGCAGTGTTGAACTTAAGTTGAGTCCCCAGACTATCATGCAAGCTTTTCTAAAAATGAGTAGTAAAGCGGTTGTCCCGGTCCGATACGATGCTCACAGGAACTCCATGTATCCGGAAGATGTGTTGCATGTATAAGGCTGCCAACTCTTCGGTGGATAAACCAACCTTAAAGGGAATAAAGTGAGCAGACTTAGTCAGTCTGTCTACAATAACTCAAATGGCATCCAATTCCCTCCTTGGGAATGAGGCAATCCTGACACGAAGTCCATCGTGATGTGCTCCCATTTCCACTTCGGAATGGTAAACGGCTGTAGAAGTCCTGCTGGCCTCTGCCTGTCTGCCTTCACCTGCTGGCAGATCAAGCATCTGGAGATGAATCTAGACACGTCTCTTTTCATTCCATACCACCATACTTGTGCTCGTATATCCCTATACATCTTGTTTGCTCCGGGATAGATGGAATACTGTGATTGATGTGATGGAATACTGTGATTGATGTGCCTCCTGCATTAGTTCGCCTCTCAAGTCGCCAGTGGGCATGCAAAGTCTCGTGTCGTACCTCAATGCTCCGTCGTCTGCTATCAAAAAGTCGTCAAGTGTTCCTACTAACACTTGGTCTCTGAGTCTGCAAAGTTCCTCGTCTTGGAACTGAGTCTCCTTGACTCTGTTTATCAGACTGGACTACACTTGCAAATACATCATTGATGCATCAACTCCTGGTACAATAGCTTCCCATCCCAGCTTTTTTATTTCTTCCTCTAGCAGAATCATCTTTAATCCAAGCTTCTCTATGTCTTCGAGGAAATATTGGTCCGTTGTCAAGAACATTGCCATCGAGTATTGGCTAAGTGCATCGGCGACCACATTAGCCTTTTTCGGATGGTATTGCAGGTTGATGTCAAAATCCTTCATAAGCTCTAACCATCGCCTCTAGCACATATTGAGCTCCTTTTATGTAAAGACATATTTAAGACTTTTATGGTATGTAAATATCTCTATTCTCTTGCCGTACAGATAGTGCTTCCAAAGTTTCAGGGCGAAAAGCTCCAAGTCATGTGTGGGGGTAGTTCTTCTCATGAGTCCGTAACTGCCGAGATGCATAAGCAATTACTTTCCCATGCTGCTGAAGAACACAACCCAAGCCCTTACCGGAAGCATCACTCTAGATCGAAAATCTACTGGTGCCTGAAGGTAGTGATAAGATCGGCGTTGTAGTAAGCCTCTTCTTCAATTCTTCGAATGATGTCTGGCAAGCCTCAGTCCAGACGAACTCCTCGTTCTTCTTTGTTAGCTTCGTCATAGGTTCAGCTATCCTGGCAAAGTCCTTCACAAACTTCCTGTAGTAACCTGCTAAGCTGTCACGCCCCAGAACCAGAATACTGGAGAGCGGGGGCAGACATAGCCAGCTACGTATATTGAAATAGAATACATCTCAACTATACGGTCACGGCTGTCTAGATATGAGGGTTTACTACAAGCCAGCAGTCTCTTAAGGTCAAGCCTATTGTCTCAATCTCAAGCAATTAACAGAGTTACAAGATATTAGAGCATCAAATATATATATATAAGGCGTCCCAAATATTACATATTGGATGATCATGAAGCTAGTCGTACAAAATGATAGGACTAGCAAGAGTTCAGTCATACATGATCAACCCTAGGATTTGTTAATCATGTTTACAGCCCGTAGGAAGACAGTAAGTAAATGTGCATCGAGCTAACAGGTGCTCGTCGGCTAAACGCCTCAAAAGAATAAATTTACATATAAGTGGGTGAAACAAAAAGGAAAACCCACTCTTGGCCCGGGTTTCGTCTAGTTGTCACCATTGGGCTGGAAGCTTGGTAGATCCTCGGGAGCTGCTCCAAAATCTGGCCACACAAAACCAGCTGGGTCAAACCCCAGAAAGAGCAAGTGCCACAAAGGAGGCCACAAATAAGAACAAAAGCCAGCATATCAGAACATAAAGAATAAAAGAAAGTACAAGTAGTAAGGTACACAGGGCGATAAACGACTAGGGACGTGGAACCATTCCGGGAGCCAGGTTACAATCCTTAAACCAAACAAGGACCGGGATTGTAACCCTTCGCCTGAATAGCTCACTGTCTCCACTCATTTATCGTTAAGATAAGTAAAACAATCATAATCAAGAGTTCCAGGTACAGGGGCTAGACAAGACTTAGACAGAGCTGGACACCATTCATTCACAATCGACCAAGCAAGTACTACGGCTTACTACTTTAACTAACTAGGGTTATCACAAGCCTAATTACTAACAAGATGCAAGTGAGAAACTCCCAGTCCCAAGCCCTGCAGACCATCCAGTTATCCTTCCGCGGGTTGAGAGTTATAGGTGGGTACATTGCCCGGGAGACAAATGTACCCTTAGGTGACTTAGAGGGTGCAACACATGACAGTGTGCTGGAAATGTGCTCTACTCGTCGGCAAGCTACAAGTCCATTAAAGCGCCCAGAGAACGAGATTGCCAGTGACTGGGAATTCTCCATGTTCTAGTTTGATCTAATCATTAGCCTAATCCAATTTAGCGCGAGTCCCTGGCCGTGGTACCCAGGAAGTCACGTCCTAGACATGATACAAGACAAGACAAGTGGATTATGCAAGCAAGCAAGCAGGAACACCCACGGTGTCAAGGCAAGTCAAGTCGAGTTACAAGTTACAAGTCAAGTCAGGAGTGCGCCGCCACGGCCACTATCAAGTTATCAAGATAAATCATGTCAGGGTACTTGTCAGGAGTGCGCCACGACGGGCCACTATCATGTCAGATTGATCATGTCAGGAGTGCACCACTACGGGTCACTGTCGTGTTATGCTAGTTCCTTGTCATACCATGCTATGTACAATAGTCATTCCAAACATATTAAGCAAAATCAAGTTCATGTCAAAAGGCGTAAGGATATAAAATGGACGTAAAATACCTAATAAAATACTAATATAAAATAGGACTATAGAAGAGCCAAGATCAAGAAATAACAAATTCATCATAGACAAGTAGGTTGTGCAGGGTATGTACTGCGCAGGGTGCCAAGTGCGCAGGGCGAGCTGCGCAGGGGTGAGCTGTGCAGGGTGAGCTGCGCAGGGGTGAGCTGCGCAGGGTACCAAGTGCGCAGGGTGAGCTGTGCAGGGGTGAGCTGCACAGGGGTGAGCTGCGCAGGGGTGGATGGCGCAGCAGATGGATTACGCTGGATCAGGTTGCGCAGGAATGGATGGCGCAGGGTCAGATTGCGCATGAGTGGAGTGCGCAGGGATTGATTGCGCATGAGCAGACTGCGCATGAGCAGACTGCGCGTGAATCCATGCGCACTCGGGTTGAGCGCAGTTCGCCAAGGGGCAAGCTGCGCGGTCGGCGCTGCGCTAAAGAGCGCTGGCCGAGGGGGATGCGCAATCCAGCCCTGCGCTAAAGAGCGCAGGCTGCTGTCTTCTTCTCCAGGCCGAGAAGAAGACTCTAAGAACTCTAAGGTTCAAAACTTCATATCTTGGTAAAATCAAAACCAAATCTATATTTTCAAAGGTCTAACTTGAGTAAAATTGAATTCTCTTCCACATGGAAGCATCAAAACCCACAAAAATCTAAACAAAATAGATCAAAACCATGTAAATCCAAAAATAGTCAAAACCTAGATCTAGAAAAATGAAAGCTCCAAATCACAAAATGTCAAGTTCTAAAGTTGTTCTCCATGGCCTAATCTAGTTAATGGAAAAATAAAAAGTGGTGCTTATTTGATGGCAAGGTGCACTTGCCTAATGGGTTGGGGAGTTGTGGAAGAAGGAAGAAGAAGAAAATTAATGGAGAGTAAAGAGGAGAGAGAAAGTTTGGTGGAGATATAATGAGAGTGGTTGTGTTGTGTTGAGGGTAGAGTGTAGGTTAAAGTGTTCCACTCATGATGAACCAAACCAAACCAACTTCCACAAAATAAAACCAAGCCATGGTCCAAAACCCATTTACGAGAAACCAAAATCCGCAAGTCGAGAAAATTAAAATACGTGCCAAAATCAAATACGAGCATAAATACGTAATACAGGAAATGGGGGTGATATAAGCCCAGAAAGCTCCTGATTTCTAAAACTTAACCTGGTGTCGACCACTTCTCGATGGCTGCTATCTTCTCCGGATCTACTGAGATGCCATCTCCTGTGACAACGTGGCCTAGAAAGTCCACCTTGTCCAAGAAGAACTCACACTTTGATAGTTTTTCGTACAGCTTCTCCTGCCGCAGAGTCTCCAAAACTATCTAAGTGTTCATCGTGTTCTTCTGGGTCTTCGAATAGATCAGGATGTTGTTAATGAAAATAACAACAAAATGATCCAACTATTTATGGAAGACCTTGTTCATGAGAATCATGAACACTGCAGGGGCGTTAGTAAGTCCAAACGGTATGATCAAAAATTTGTACTGTCCGTAATTGGTATTGAATACCATTTTGGGTATGTCTTCTCCTCTTACCTTGACTTGGTGGTAATCGGATCTGAGGTCTATTTTCGATAACACCTTTGCTCCGCTCAGCTAAATCGAAGAGATCGTCGATCCTGGGAAAAGGATATCGGTTCTTGATAATGATGATGTTCAAAGCCCGGTAGTCTATGCACATTCGGACGATTCCGTCCTTCTTGGGCACAAATAAAACTAGTGCTCCCCAGGGTGAAGCGTCGGTCTTGATGAATCCCTGAGCCTTAAGCTCATCGATCTGGACCTACATTTCCTTGGACTCCTTGGGATTTACTCGGTAGCAGCATTTTGAGATAGATGAAGAGCCGGGTACTAGGTCGATATAGAATTCTACATCTCGGTCAGGAGGCAATCCTGGAAGATTGTTCGGAAGACGTCTAGGAATTCTGCTATAATGAGGTGATGGTGTCCGGTCTCCTCGGTGATGGATGAGTAGCTGACACTCCTCATGTCCTCTGGTGCTCTAACAACCTCGAACTTGGGCTCTCTAGGTGGACTGAAGATGACACTACCTCGGTGACAGTCTATCAGGACATGCTGCTCACTCAGCCATTCCATTCCTAAGACTATATCATAGTTAGGGAGTGACATTACAAGGAGTGGTGTTAGGAATTTGTGTCCTGAGATGGTGATATGACAGGTACAAGTCTCGATGATTGGTATGGGTCCTCCGCCAGTCATAACTCTACATATCCTCTTACTAAAGCCAGTGACTAAATGGTGTGCAAAAAAAAAGTTTGAGGATATAAAGCTATAAGATGCTTCAGAATCAAATAATGCTAGGGTAGGATGTGTATGAAGTAAAATAGAACATGTGATAACGTCTCCAGTTGGTTCCGGCTCTGGCTCCTCTATAGCCAAGGAAAAAGCTCGCCCGGCTCTCTGCTGATGTTGTCCGAAGCGTTGCTCCTCGGTAGGAAGTGGAGCCCTCTGCTGTACTGCTCCAGTTTGAGTGAACGCCGCAGAACAGTCCTTAATTTGATGGGTGGCAAATCCACAAGATAGGCAGTGTCCTAACCTCTTTCTGCAGATATCCGTATTGTGTCCGAGCCTCTTGCAGTAGGCGCAGATGGGTGCTTTCTGCTGCCGATGCTGGGGTGCTCTGTTTGGCATCCTGGTCTACTGATGTTGCTGCTGATGAGGTTGCTGGAGGTAAGGAGGCCTGTGATTGTTGGGCTTATTGGAATTGCCCTAGAAGTTGCTAGGTCCTGAGAAATCTCTCTTGGGACGAGCAGCTGAGCTAGCCTCCATTCCCCGTGCCACCTTTAGCATCTTCTTATAAGTTCTGGCACTATTTGTAATAACTAGGGTACGAAGCTCCTCTCTTATTCTGTGACGAAATCTCTTGGCAGGGCCTACGAGGTCTGCTACCATGGAGGTGGCAAATCGGCTGGGTCGACTTAAATCTGCTGCATACTCGTCGATTGTACGGTTCTCTTGCTTTAAGTCATATAATTGTCTTTCCATAGCTTCTAGAGCTGCGTCTGGGAAGAATTTCCTCTCAAACAGTTTCTTGAAGGTGTTCCAAGCTATCCCCTGGATCTGGAACCATGGTTCGTTTCTAAACCAGATGTTTGCCAAGTCCCACATATAAAGTGCTACGGCCTCAACCTTGAGGTCATCTAGAAGTCGAGCAACGCTAAGAAGATGCTCCATGTCTTGCAGCCACTCGTCGGCATAGATGATGACCTCGATTCCCTCGAAGGGCCGTGGTCCCAGCTTCTTGAAGTTCTCTATGGTACCAAACTTGACCTGGGCAGCAGGACTCTGGTCAGTCGGGGTTGCATCTCCTCTCTCTAGGGCAGCTATGGAAAAATTGTGGGCGTTCTCCATGCCCTCTCTTATAGTCGCGATCTGCTCGCGATGAGCCTCAGCTTGGACTCTCTGGGCCTTTAGGACACCCTGAAGCAAGGTTAGGAGCTGGCTAGGGTCAATAGGCATAAATCCTCTGGTGGAATGACAGGTAGGACCACACCAATAGTAGGAGGTGGTGGCATGGTCCTGGAAGGAATGGGTGGCACGGCATGGACTATGGAAACATAAGCAGGGTGGGGAGGTGGTGGAGGATGGGAATGAGCGATAAACAGTAGTGGAGATGGATCAATTGCTGACTCTATAGGCAGGTGCTCTGAGGATTCAGCCTCCTCAAAAACGTGGCTAGAACGGGTGGTTCTTTCCTTTGCCATTGTCACGACCTGTACCCATTTTTCAGGATACGAGTACGTGTCCAAGCCAGCCTACGCCGCAGTGTCGGCGGTAGAACGCTGTATAGCCACAATACTCAAAATCACATAAAATAAATACTTTATTTGCTCATTCACAAAACTACATTAATTACAATACAAATTTACATTTGAATACAAAGTACAATGTCTCACAAAATTATAAAAGGACAACTAGATAAATACTCAAGTATCTAACTAGCCTCTAGGTTTAGCCTTCGTATATGCCCATGTCTCCCCAATGGTCCAAGCATAGCGTAGCAGGTGACTATCTGAAAAATATTGATTTCCAGTCGGGAATAGAACGAGTACAATTCATTGAGTGCAGTTTCAAGTATATGTTAACGACTATAAGACAATGGTTAGTCATAAAATACATGGTGAGAATATCAAGACATTTGTAACAGGAAACATGATGAATATCAGGCAGAAAAGTATGTGATAGCATATAACAGGAGAATAACTATCTATGTGTTTGACGTACTCTTTCGATATGTGATCAGTCTGGGACAGTTACACCATAAGGTCTAAGTTAACTATCAAGGTCTACTTTATTTAACAAGGTTTACAAGGTCTACTGTGCAGAAAATAAAAAATAGGCTAAGGTTTGATCATATATCTATTTAGTACTTCTCCGTCCCAACACCAAGTACAAGAGAGAAACAACATGACATGTACAGGAAATATAAGGTGCCATCGTGTGACAAGCGTGTCAAAAATCAAGTATGATACAACTGAACAGTGTGATATAGAAATTATCAATATTGAAAACAAACAATAAATGTACTTGCCTGGGGTCCTTTGCTGGTGACACAAACCATCTCGTTGGGTCCAGAATAGTCCGGTTGGCTAGCATAGGTATGCAGAAATTCGAAAATCGCAAGAAGGTAGGAATATGATTAGTCGTGATTTAGAAACAACTAATCTAAGAGAAATGAGAAATTTGTTTGAGAGAGGTAATTCCTTAGTCAAAATGCATATCTTAGAAATTTGTTTAGAAAGTATTATACATATACTATTTAGAACCAATATCTTTAACATAAAACCTTCTTAGATTTCTGGAAAATAGTAGATAATTGTAAAATATTTTTCTTTACAAAAATAACTCATAATTTATTATTAGTCAAAATATTTTAGATAAGCATTTGAAAATCTAGAAAACCATTTGAGTCAAACCATATTTAAAATACCTTATCGTATAATATGTTTTAGACATTTAATTAATTAATTAATTTATAATAATGTCTATAATTTATACTACTAAACCTATTTAGAAAATTACCTAATATTTAGAGTCCAAGTCGCAATTGGCCCAATATATTATAAAGCTCAATGCTTATATAATAAAGATACAGTAGGTCCTTTAACAACATAGGCCAAAGCTAAATATTACATTATTAATTTAGATATAAGCCCAAAATAGCTTATTTATAAGGCCAAAATTACTTATATGAATATATATGAAAATAATGTATTAGAGCCCATATTTTAAAGCCCAAATAATTAGATGGTAGTAATAATAATAAGTAGTATTATTAATAGTAGTATTAATAATAATAATAATCTAGGCTCTCCTTCCTTAGCTTTTAAGGAAAGAGAGAAATTGTGTGAATCTGATAGAGAGTCATTTATACTGCTGTCAGTTTTATACTGTATTAATAATAATACTATAAAAATCAAATTTGGATAGTTCTCTCAATCCCCAAGAGCTAATCAACACATAATCAGAGAACAAAGAAAATTAAAATAAAAAGAAGAAAAGAGAGAGGATGGAGATCAGAAAACTCACAGAGAGAGGAAAACTAGAGAGGGAAGAATGGAGGGGTCTTGTAACCCCCGTTTTCGTATTTTTAAAATTATACTTATTTGATTTTAATTTGAAGTCTTGCATTAGGAGGATATTTTATTTTACGAAGGGAATCCTAATATTTTGAATGACAAAATAATATTTTGAAGTATTATGGTAAGTAAACATTAGACCTATATTTGATTATTGTCTTCACAAATAAAATCTACGAATATATATAATTTGTAGTTATAAAAATGTAATTTACAAATTATTGGATAGTATTATATATTAGATAAACCTTATTGTCATCTATTGCTAATTTGGATTCTCTATCGAATATTAATTAAATAGATATTTGGTTTAAATTTACGGAAAAGGATTTGATCGATTTACATATAATAGTTTTACCAAAATAAATTTTAGTAGATAAATATTGTTTAAATTGTTTTGGTAATATAAACTATTAATTAAACCTATATTTCGTTATCAATATTATATTGAATCTGATTAAGTAGTTTTGAATATTTATTGATCTTATAGTTATAAAAAAAAAATATTGTTTATGATAATGTTAAATATTATGTTAAATTATTATTATATTGGATTAAAATTTGCCAATTAATAGATTCTAGTAGTTATAGATAAATACTCTATTTAATCGAAACATATGGGGATCTATAAATCGGATAAGGGACCTTCCAAGATGGTTAACACTACTAATCCTTGTAGCAAACAACAAATCATGTCAACCAAATCTTCCCTCTCCCTATATATATATATATATATATATATATATATATAACCCCGAAGCCCCTAGGAGATGGACCTCCCCGACACCACCAGGCAGGGCCGGCCCTAAGGCAAGCCCAACAAGCCAATGGGCTTGGGCAACCCCCTAACCATAGGGCAACATTCACACATGACCCTTGGCCAAACAAAAAAAAAAAAAAAAATTTGCATGCTGCTGCCGCCGAGCCGAGCGGGTGGGTGCTGAAGAAAAAAAAAATCGTGGTCGTTGCTTGCAGCTTGCTCATCCTCATTGCTGCTGGCATGCTGCTGTCATCCCAAACCAAATCCAATTCTCTCATCTCCCTTTTCTAGGTATTCTTCTCCTCTCCTTCTAATTTCTCTAATTTCTCCCTTAGTCCCTTGCTTATTTCAGACTTCAGTTATTTTAGATTAGTTCTCCATCTACTTTCTTTGTGAAAGGTCACTTAGGTCAGATCTGATGGACTCATGGGAAGAAAAAATTCAAAAGATTTTGAACATGGATGATGTATTGGATTTGATTAATAATTATATATATGAAACCAATTAACCAAACGGTAGTACTTTTGATGTTGGATTTGAGACTTTTGATGCTGGTTCTCTGAACATGGAGGATTAATAATTATATATGATGTATTGGTTGATCCGTTGATGATGTATTGGATTTGGGACTTTTGATTCTGAACATGGATTCTGAAACCAAGTATAAGACTGCTTAATCTCTGAACATGGATTGAACATGGATGATGTTGGTAGTACTTTTGATTCTGAACATGAAAAAAATCAAATGATTCCCAACTTGGTTAAATTTTTTTTAGGGTCCCAACCTGGTTAATTTAATGAAACCAATATTTAATGAAATTATGAACCTATAAATTTAATGAAACCTATAAATTTATGCTGTACTTGATTTGTATTATTGTATAGGTACCGGTACCATGACAAAAAATGAAGATGATAAAGATCGAGTGAGATTTCGTCAACAAAATTCCGGAGCTTACAATAGAAGGGTCAAACAACGTAAAGATGCAATTACAAAATCACTAGCGGGATCAATTTCCAAGTTGTTTAATGCAAAAGCTCAAAATTCTCAACCTTTGGGTCTAGTTGAAGAAGCTAATAATGAAAGTACGGATGATGTCCTTGAAGAGCCTATCAATGAAGGTGATGGGGAGCCTAATGAAGAAGATCATAATGATGAAGAAGATGCTAATGGAGAAGCTAGTGGTGAAGGTCACGTGGAGCCTATGAATGAAAGTGTGCTTGATCTTGAAAAAGATGTTGATGTGAATTACGATCCGGGTTTGTGGGGAAAAATTAATGATGCCAAGAGGATACTCTTAGTTCAACGAGGCCCTATTAAGATTTTGAAAGAAAATGATGAGTTTCCAAGAGACAAAAGTAATGGGAGGTCATTTTCTTCTAAACTTTACATTAGTCATCAACCAAACGGGGAGAAGCAAGAAAGAAAGTGGCTTGTCTATTCAAATGAGTTGAATAAAGTCTTTTGTTTTTGTTGCAAGCTATTCAAGCATAGAAGGATGATATCTAATTTGGCCGAAAATGGAATTAATGATTGGCACAACCTACCTACAAAGCTTCGAGACCATGAAGGTAATCCGAAACACAATGCAAATATTGTGAAGTGGGTTGACTTACAAAAGGGACTAAAGCTAAAGACAACGATTGACAAAGAAATGCAAGCACAAATTGACAAGGAAAAGGTTCGTTGGAAGATGATACTAGTTCGAATCATTGGGGTTGTGAAAACACTTTTGCGAAATGGTTTGCCATTTCGTGGTACTAATGAGAAGATCTACGAGAAGAACAATGGACTCTTTTGTCAAATTATAGAATTTGTTGCAGAATTTGATCCAATTATGCAAGAGCATCTTCGTCGTGTGATCAATAATGAAATTCAACACCATTATCTTAGCCACAAAATTCAAAATGAGTTGATAATCTTGTTAGTAAATGAGATCAAAGAAAAAATACTCCAAAAGATTTTGAAGGCAAAGTACTTCTCCGTTATTCTTGATTGCACTCCAGATCTAAGTCATGAAGAACAAATGTCAATTGTCATAAGATGTGTGGATGTTGAAGATGGAAGTAAAGTAAAGATAGAAGAGTTCTTTCTTGGGTTTATAAAAGTTCATGACACTTCGGGCCTTGGACTTTTCAAGCAACTTGAAGATACCTTGATTGATCTTAAGCTCAACATTGATGACGTAAGAGGTCAAGGTTATGATAATGGGGCAAATATGAAGGGAAAAAATCAAGGTGTGCAAAAGAGGCTACTTGACATAAATCCTAGGGCACTTTATGTACCTTGTGGATGTCATAGCTTAAACCTTGCACTATGTGATATGACAAAATCTTGTGTGAAAGCTAGAAACTTTTTTGCATATGTGCAAAAGGTTTATACTTTGTTTTCGGGTTCAACGCAACGATGGGATGTTCTTAGAAGATATGTGAAGGGGTTGACACCAAAGCCGTTGTCGGTAACTCGTTGGGAAAGTCATATTGAGAGTGTTAGAGCTATAAGAAATCAAGCACCGGAATTGAGAGATGCTTTGATTGAAATTGCAAATACTTCTAAAGATGATGTTGTGATGGCCGAAGCTAAAGGTTTGTGCAAAAATGCTTTAGAAGATTTTGAGTTCTTGATTAGCTTATGCATTTGGTACAAAATTTTGGAAAAAATTAATCGGGTTAGCAAAATACTTCAACAAGAAGAGATGAATTTGGAGGAAGCAATTACAAGACTAAAGGAGCTCATCACATTCTTTCAAAAATTTAGAGAAGATGGGTTTGAAGACTTGATGAAAGAAGCTAAAAGAACTTGCTAAAGGAGCTCATCACATTCTTTCAATTGAAATCCTTGACTTCATAGGATCTTATTGGGAAGATGGTGGTTTTCGAAATGCTTGGGTTGCTTATCGAATTTTGTTGACTATACCGGTCACGGTTGCTTCGGCGGAAAGGAGCTTTTCTAAGTTAAAGTTGATAAAAAATTACCTTCGGACCACCATGTCACAAGAAAGATTAAATGGATTAGCTATGATCTCAATTGAAAATGAGCTACTAGAGAAGCTTAAGTATGATCACTTGATTGAAGAATTTGCTTCAAAAAATGCAAGTAGAAGCATTTTTCTTTGAACCGGGTTGTACTAGTTTATAAACTATCATGATCGGACTTGCTATTTGGTTGTTATTTTTGTAATCAAGATTTACGGTATAGTTCGAGCTAAAAGCGCAATGTAATCTTGATTTTATCAAATTTTGTATCTATATGCTTTTATGTTTTTTCTCATTTGTTCGATCATTTTCTTCTAAATGTAGTGTTCTTTGCAAATTGTAGTGTTCTTACAACCTGTGTACAATTTGTGTATGTTCTTTGCAAATTGTAGTGGTCTGATACAATTAAATGCAGTATATATTTAGACTCTTCTCCCCCCTCAACCCACTTAGCTTTGATTTTTTTTCCCCTCAATCCAAGCATACCCTGAATTTACTTAGTTTGTTTTCCTCCAAAATTTTCTTTACATAATTTCCAACCTGGAGAGACCATTCTATACCAGCATCAATAATACCATTTTGGTCTCAACTCCTCTTCTTCCTCTGTCAAGTCTTGATATTGGTACCACTCTGCACCTGCTTTACCAACAGGCAATGGAGGCCGAACAAAAATCTCAACTGGCTTAGGAACATGTACAACAAACTGCAGTTCCCCAGCCGAACAAAAATCTATACTGTCTACGTGCCTCCAATTTGTCTTCGTCAAACAAGCATATGCTCAAGTGGTGAGCACTTGCTATACTTGAAGTATAGAAAAATTTGTTTTGGACTAGGTAAGGGCAACCAAAATTTGTTTTGTCTTGGGCAACCCAACTCTCCGGGCCGGCCCTGCCACCAGGACAGCCTCCTCCTTATCCCCTGAACCCGCCAGTAACACCAAACAAAGCTACCTGCCAATCAAACTCTCCATGCCATACCCCTCCAGCCAACACCATCACCACCGGCATCCCCCTGCCATCAACGACGAGACCCCAAACTTGCCAACCGAGAACCTGTCGAGATCAATTTCACCGTGTCATCGTGTCTGTGCCCACTCCACCTATTCCAGTCTATTCCAATACTTCACATAATACAAGATTCCTCTTGTCCGATACTCCGGACACGATCCCACACATGGCAACCATTACCTCTGTGTCCGACATCAATCGGGACACAATCACAAAAGAAAAATCAAAACCAAACGCTAGCCTACCTGCCCACACCCACCACGCGGCCATGCCCCAGATCCTTCGAGCCTCTGGGCGCCAGTCCCGGCGACCACGGCACGCCGCCAGACCCATCCCGGTCACCACCGCCGTGCGTGGTGCCTGGTCACGTCGACGACCACGACGTCGTCGTCTCACCCGCCCCGGTGAGCCGCCCAGACAGCTCCGCCGGCCTTCCACCGCCATCGCCAGATCTGGCGACTCCCACGAACTGACAGCTTCGTCCACCACATCTGTGGACCGCTCCCTGCCATGTTCTCCAGGTAGCCTCTTCCCTCGCGTCGCCTCTCCACCTTCTCCGAACCAGTCCGACCATCGTCGCTGGGTCATCTAGACGGCCACTAACTCGACGAATCTGCTCCTCGAAGCCCACCTCACCGGCCGACGCTGTCGTCTTTCCCCACTGCCTCCGTGCAGCCATCAGCTGCACGAACACCATTGTCGCCTGCGAGCCGCCGCCTGAGATCCGGCGAGCCTCCCTCGCGAGAACCCTCTACTGGCCGCCTCCGACTTTGAGGAGCCGCCTTCCGCGATGATGCCATCACCTGTGCGCCGTGCTAGTAAGCCGGACCTCCTCGACTTTCAGGCGAGTGCCGATCCTCCTCGTGCCCTTGTCTCTCCCACGCCGAGCTGCCAGGACAGGTGTGCTCACCTTCCCTTCTCATTCTTCAATTCTTCTTCTTTCTTTTGCTCTCTCTCTCTCTTGACTTTTAAGATTTAATTTGCTAATGTTTGGGCTTGGGTTCAGCCCAGTAGGTGTCTGAAAGGTATAGTTGTAAGGCTGGGTTGGGCCAGCCAGTAAACGTTTCGGTATATATATATATATATATATATATATATATATATATATATATATATATATATATATATGTATATATTAGTAAATACATGTAGATATATTTTATATTATTTTATTAGTAATATATTTGGTAAATATATTATTTATTAATACTGCTAGGCTAGATTTATCTATTAGGCTTGCTATATCCAAGTTAATTAACGGGTAATTTTTCAATATTGTTTTGTAACAAAGTTTTATTTGGAAACCTAAAATATTATCTACGCTTTCAAATATTATTCGCAAAATACTATTTTGACTGATATAACTAGTTTTAAAATATTAATTATATTTTCCTAATCCCTATAGCAGTATGTGTATATAGGCATAGAGACCTCATGCCACTACTATTACTATTGTTATTGTACTCCTTATCAGCAATGTTATTATTGATACTTATATATATACATATATACTTGGTTTTGTAAAAGAATAATATATATATTACTTATCAAACTCTACGTACTCGAAATGGGTCTCGAAGTAGTATTAAGTATTTTCAAAATAAGTTTACATATATATTCCACATAAATAATTTATAGGTATATTTCTCTAAAATATATTAAATACATACCTTTTTTTAAGTTAGAAACTTTAAATTATTAGATTATCCTTGATCTTAGCTAATCGCATTACTATTTCTTTTGACAAACTCTGGAATTCTACACATTGACCCTAGCCAACTGGACTATCTGGAACCTATCGGGATTATCGGTTCCACCAGCTAAGGGCCAAAGGCAAGTGCACTTTCTGATTGCTTTTCGATTCATAGTAGTTTTTACGTTTCATGTTTATACATATGTCTTGCTGCTTGTTGACACGCTCGTCACACGGAGATTAGTATCATGGATTTATTGTACTTCTTGACTGTCATTTACATGATTACCATGCTTGCGACTTGATTCCATGTGTACTAGCTGGGCGGAGAAATATCTTAATAGACATATGGACTACCCAAAAATATCCCAAAATGTCTGATCTTGACTGATAACAGCTGCACCCGACACGTGCAGGGTGCCATATTTATCCCTTAGCCGTTCACATGATGAACAAGATATTTCAAAACACATAGATAGTTATCTTTTATTTGTTTCCTGATTTTCTTCACCGCTTGCCATGACATCAGTTACTTTCTAGTTTTCATCTCACATATGTTATTTTTATGGCTTGTGAATTCTATTGTGTTTTTGCATTGACGTCGATTTATGTGCTTGTTCCATTCCTGACTGGAAACCAACATTTTTTAGGTTAGCTGTGGCTTCTATTAGCATTGGGAGATACGGGTGTACTTGCAGGCCAAAACTTAGACTTTAGATAGATGTTGTAGCCATTTCAAATATGTGTAAGAATTTTGTATTTTCTTTTAAATATAAATCTTGTAACTGTTGTAATAAATTTTAGAAATATGAATGAGCATTGAAGTTATTTTTATGTGATTTTGAGCATCATGGCCTTGACAACGTTCTACCTCCGACTCTGCGACGTAGGCTGGCTTGGACACGTCTCGTATCCGAAAAAGCGGGTACGGGTCATGACAGGTCTCACCGACTCGGTTGGTGCGCAGAGCATGGCGGGTACGGCACCGGAGAGGTCACCGGCTGATGGACACGACGTGAGGACCCGCGACGACGATGGCAGCTGGATGTAGTGGCTCACCACACTGCTGACCTCGTGAGGGTCTCAGCTCTAGCAGACCTGGAGGGCGGCACCGTTCGCCGGAGGACGGTGAGGTGTGGGGAGTCGTCGGATCTAAGCGGTGGACGTGGTGGCTCACTAGGGCTTCGTCGGGCACAGAGGCGGTGGGGAGTGCAGATCCAGACAGAATCTGTTACCGCAGAGCTCACGGTGGCGGCTTCGAGTGGAGTTAGGTGCGGGTTCGACGGTCGGGGTGTGTTGGTGAGTGACGGTGGCAGTGGAGGCTGCTCGTGTGGCGGTAGAGAGGGAGACGCCCTGGCCGGGGTCTGGCAGATGCGGTGGTGGTGATGGCAGTTTGAGCAACGGGATGGTGTTAGTTGTGGTGGTTCGTGGTGATGTTTAGTGGATGTCCGAGAAATGATGGCCTGTAATGACCGTGGTTCGTATTACGTATTTTGGTATACGTGTACGTATTTTTACATGTTTTATGGCATAGTTTATTCTGATATTTCCTTACTTGGTTCGGCTTGGTTGGCTTGGTTTGGTTTGGATTGGTTTTCTTGTGAACCAACCCCCACCTACCACCCCTTCCTTCCTTTAATAGCCGCCCACTTCTTCTCTCTCTTTATTTACTTTTTCTCCATTACTTCTTCCTCACCATTACTCTCTTTACCTACCAGAGAGAGAGCTTAGGCAAGTGCAGTATGCTTCATAGAGGAACTCAGTTTTTATTGTTCTATTCTCTTTCTCACGAGATTCTAACACACTTTAATACTTAGCATTTTAATTTCCATGGCTAAATTTCTGTAGATCTAAATTTATTTTGTTTTTAGATTTCTTGGGTTTTGATCTACTTAACCTTGTTATTATCTAGTTTTGATGGTTTCATGTTGTAGAGAATTTTATTCTGTCCCATTTTGACCTATGGAAGTCTGGATTTTGACCTTGGATGAAGGATTTATGAAGCTTTGAAGCCATGGACTTCATGGCTCTTCTTCTCGGACAAGCAGAGAAGAAGAACAGCTTCCCAGCCGTATGGCAGTACTTGACCGCATGAAATTTCATGCGGCAAGTTTTTTCCTGGCCGCATGGCAATATTTGTCGTATGGCAATACTGCCGTATGAACTCAATAGTCCGCTGCCGCATATAAACTTGTTTCCCCGCAGCCGCATAAGGCCTCAGCATGACCTAGCCGCATGGCTCTGCTCCACCGAAGCCGCATAAGCCCGCTCTCCCAGCCGCATGAACTCCCGCATCCCGCTGCCGCATGAAGTCATTTTTCTCTCAGCCGCATGGCATTGCTTCCCCGCTGCCGCATATGACTTGTTCTCCTTCGGCCGCATAAGCAGCGTCCCTTTCCAACCGCATATGCCCGCTCTCCTAAGCCGCATACCCCTGTTCCCTCTCCTGACCACATGAAGTTATTTTCCAGCCGCATACGAGCGCATCCCCTAGCCGCATGAGCTCGCTCTCCCCTCAGCCGCATATGCTCACCTCTCCCGAGCCGCATGAGCTCGCTTGACCCTTGCCGCATGGACCGTCCCCTTTCCAGCCGCATGAGCCCGCAATCCATTACCGCATATGCTCGATTGTCCTGAACCGCATGCGCCCATTCTCTTGCAACCGCATGCGCCCGTTCCCTTGCAGCCGCATGTGCCCGTTCCTTCTCAGCCGCAGGAGCTTAATTCCTTTAGCCGCCTGGCTCCTTCTATAGTCTTGTCCCCTTGTATTATTATATTTATTATTATTATTATATTGAAATGTCATATTTATGCTTATGCCATGTAAATTCTGATATGTTCCATGAATAAAATAGTGGCCCGCCGTAGCGCACTCTTGATAAGTAAACCTGACATGATATACCCGATATGTTGTTATGACAGCTAGCCTGACATGACAAGTATGAATGACCTGGACACCGTGGGCGATTGTGTTTGTACAAATAAATCAGTATTGTCTTGCATCATGTCTAGGATAGGGATCCCTGAATACCACGGTCAGGGGTACCTACTGAATTGACTAAGGTTAAATAACTAGAAAATCCAGTAGTCATGGAGAGATTTTCTAGCTACAGGCAATCCCGTTATCTGGGTGCCCGATCATGGAATTTGTAGCCTACCGTCAAGTAGGACACATTTTCAGTACACTGACATGTGTTGTAACTCCCAAACTACTTAAGGGTACATGCATTTCTTGGACGATGTACCCACATGAATGCAATCCCCTAATTACGTCTGGATAACCTGGATGGTCTGCAGGGCTTGTGGCTATTGGAATAATCTCATTGCATCTTGCTAGTAACTAGGCTTGTGATAATCCTAGTTAGTTAAAGTATCAAGCCGTACTCCTTGCTTGGCCGTGATTGATTGGATGGAGTCTAGCCCAGCTTCGTCTCGTCCTAATCCTGTACGAGATTGTGACAAGACATGATTATTTATGATTGCCTTAACAATAATGATCAGGGGACCAGTTCTATTCAGGCGAAGGGTTACAACCCCGGTCCTTATTTAGTTTAAGGGTTGTAACCTGGCTCCCGGAGCAGTTCTGCGTCCTCTCTTCGTTTATTGTCTTATTGCGCCTCATGCTATGCTCATCATGTTTTACCTTACTTCAATAGCATGATTATTTATACTGGCCTTAACAATAAAGATCAGGGGTCCAGTTCTGTTTAGGCGAAGGGTTACAACCCCGGTCTTTGTTTGGTTTAAGGGTTGTAACCTGGCTCCCGGAGCAGTTCTGTGTCCTCTCTTCGTTTATTGTCTTATTGTACCCTATATCAAGCTCATCATGTTTTGCTTTACCAACAAGTAGTTGAGACGGATTTCTATTCAGGTAAAGGGTTACAACCCCGGTCCTTGTTTGGTTTAAGGGTTGTGACCTGGCTACTTGAATGGTTTCCTCGTACTCAATTTACTGTTGTTATCTCTATTATTATCGGTTTCGTTTATAATTATCTTTAATATTCAATTGTTATATGCTGGTTTTAGTTCCTAAGTGAAGCCTCCTTTGTGGCACTTACTCTTTCTGGGGTCTGACCCAGCTGGTTTTGTATGGCCAGATATCGGAGCAGCTCCAGAGGATCTACCTACCTTCCAGCCAGATGGTGACCACCAGGCGTAACCCGGGCAACGAGTGGTTTATTATTGGCTCTCCCACTCTATTGTAAAATTATTCTTTTGAGGCGTTTAGCCGGCGAGCACGTGTTAGCTCGTATTGTACCTTTATTTACTGTCTGCCTACGGGCTGTAACATGATTGACGAATCCTAGGGTTGATCATGTATGACTGAAACTCTTGCTAGTCTTAACATTTTGTACGACTAGCTTCATGATCATCCGAATATGTAATGTATGAGACGCCTTGCTATTATATATTTGGTGCTCTGACATCTTGTAACTGTTATTACTTGCTTAAGATTGAGAAAATAGGCTTGTTCATGACCATAGGAGACTGATGGCTTGTAGTTAAACCCTCATGTATCTAGACAGCCGTGACCATATAGCGAGGTGGGTTGCACTTCAATATACGTAGCTGGCTATGTACGCCCCCGCTCTCCAGTATTCTGGTTCTGGGACGTTACATGGCCGATGTCAAGGAGACAACAGCGAGATGGATGGTGTCAATGTGTCCTGCTGTTGGACAAGGGATCGTACTATGGGTGAATGTATTGTGTAGGACACGAATGGAGGGACTGGATGTTGACAAAGGACACAGACACACGGGTCCGGACACGGTTGATACGATAATTTCTCTTGTTGTGGATACACGGACACGGGGACACAGAATGGTGATGGTGATGATAGCTACGTTGATGTGGCCAGGGATGGACGGTGTGGGTGGTAGATGACAGGAAGGGTGGTGTTAGTGTTGGTGTTGGCGTGGGTTTCTGGAGATCGGTTTGGTAAAACCTAAGGTTTATATAGGCATGCTTCTACTTATCTGTATCCATAGTAATTATTTGGACGAGAACACAAAGAGATTCAGCATAATCTTTTCTGTATTCAAAATTATTCAAACTTAATTTAATAAGTTACCATAATTATTTGAGATAATGTTCAATAATATTTAGTTACCATAATTATTTGAAATAATGTTCAATATCATCAAAATAATTTAAAACATATTTGTATAAATCTAAAGCAAATATTTTTATGGATCAAAATAATTATGGTTTTAAAAATCAATTTCGAAACCAACTTAAACTTTTGAAAGTCTAAAATGAGAGCTAATCATTTTTATAATTTCAATTGATAAAATTTAAAGAAAATTGTTTTCATTAAAACTATTTACTATTATTCAAACCACTAGTTTTTGAGAGAAAATATAATAAAATATTTTATACAAAGTTTTCAAGATAATTACATTTAAACACAAAATTTAAAATAAAAATAAAAAAATTTAAAAAAAAATCGAAAACAGAGGTTACAAATCTACCCACCTTAAAAATAAATTCGTACTCGAATTTAAGGACTACTAGGATAGGCGAACTTGGTTGATCGGCGAGAAGGATGGAAAAATATTGATCAAATAGGTGAAAAGAAAAAGAAGGAAAATTTTAGGGTTAGGGATTTAGGATTGTAAAATTGGGAACTAGGGTTAGGGTTAGGAATTAGGGATTAGGTTTTGGGTGGTTGGTATAATCGGATCTCCTAAAAAGTCAATATCTAATTAATAACTAATTAAAATCTTCTTTAGGGATTAAGTCGCAACTTTGACTGGTTTTCCTAGTTAGAACACACATATGGCTCAGCCTTTCCTACCATGGCAAAAACACTAGTCAAAGCACTCGACTACACTCTATGTGCCAAAATTTCTAGTCATCTTGTACTCCAAATCTTAACTATGACTAAGACTTCCTATAATAATAACTATTTAATAAAAATATTTATAAAAAAATTCCAAAATTAATATATATATATATATATATATATATATATATATATATATATATTTCAAAATTTTGGGAAAGAGAGTTACAAATCTACCCACCTTAGAAATAAATTTATCCTTGAATTTAAGGACTATTATGATAGAAGGACTTGGTAGATTGGTGAAAGATGGTAAGAATTTATGATAAGGAAATATCGATCAAATAGATAAAAAGAGGAAGAAAAAGCCTTGAAACTCTAACGGCTCTAAAGTGCTCGCAAAATGATTAATTTAAGACAAATTTTGATAAAAGAAATAGTCATAAAATCGAGTATCGACGAAAAATTACCCAACCACGATGATTAAAATGAAGTAAATAAATAAATAAATAAAATCCAGAAAATCCGGAAAGAGGTTACAAATCTATCCACCTTAAAAATAAATTCGTACTCGAATTTAAGGACTACTAGGATAGGCGGACTTGGTTGATCGGCGAGAAGGATGTAAAAATATTGATCAAATATGTGAAAAAAAAAGAAGGAAAAATTTAGGGTTAGAAATTTAAGATTATAAATTTGGAAACTAGGGTTAGGAATTAGGAATTAGGTTTTGGGTGGTTTGGTATAATCGAATCTCCTAAAAAGTCAATAATCTAATTAATAACTAAATAAAATCTTCTTAAGAATTAAGTCACAACTTTGACTGATTTTTCTAGTTAGAACACACATATGGCTCGGCCTTCCCTACTATGGCTAAAACACTAGTCAAAGCACTCGACTACACTCTCCGTGCCAAAATTTCTAGTCATCTTGTACTCCAAATCTTAACCATGAGTAAGGCTTCCTATAATAATAACTATTTAATAAAAAATATTTATAAAAAAATTCCAAAATCACTATTTAAGTCAAATTAATATATATATTCAAAACTTCGGGAAGAGGGGTTACAGCCATTCTCTGGAATGGCTAGGAAGCAACATCAGCAACAAAATTCGACAAAGTTACACACCTAGAAAAATTGAGTAAAAATCGGTACTATGTTATGACGAGTCATAATGTTTCAATGTTCTAAGTGTTCTAATTGTTTCTAGTCAGTTTTCCTAAGGTTTTTTGTCTGGACCTGTATGGGCCACCACTAAAAATATGTCACGACCCGATCCCAAGACGTTTGGGTCAAGTCAGATCAGCCTAGCCTACACCGTGGTGAGACGACGGTAGTAAGCTGTTTGATAAATATGAAACTCACAAAGTCACAACATCTAAAATTTGCGAAAATTTAGAAAGTTTTGATTCAATAATCAAACACACAAGTCTTAACCGAAACTTAAAAGTAAAATGCTGAAACAACTTAAGTTGTAACTAAAATTACAACTTCAAATACAGTTCTGAAAGAAAAAGCTAAAGCAATTAAAGTAAAGCAACTCCAAGCTAACTAAGCAGCCGGCTCAGGTGCCTCTGGGACAGTGTTCTCCAAAGTGGGTTCCAGTGACTCCTCAGGCTACAAGTCGGGATCATAATAGCTATTCATCCTCAAACTCGCCTATGATAAAAAGGGGATTTCCAGTCAGGAATGAACAAGCACACAATTTCAAACACTAGCATTTTAAGCAATAGTTGAAAGACGCATATTTGAAACAATTGAAATATTTTGATGCAATAAAATAATTGAAATATTTGATGCAATAAAACAATTGTGATTTGAATAGATAGACACTTGCGACCGGCTGGTAGATTCAATTTGTATTCTAGCATACGATCCGGCTTCGGCACACGTGCGAGTGTGGCTTCAGCTATCCACAATAATTCTAAGAGGGTTTGGTCACAAGTGCTACACTACTCCATAATACCCAGAGTCAATATTGAGTTCATAGAGAAGAACTCCGTGGCGCAATGTGTCAACATGCAACAAGAAAAAAAATACCAGAATTCAGTAGTGTACTTGCCTTGAGTTTTATAAAAGGAGATGGGGAAAGGAGGATCTCAGTCTAGTCCTAGAAACCCTACATTTGATTAAGAGGATGTCTTAGTTCCAATATAACTATTTCTAGGGTGTTCTAGTTACAATCTCTAATATTGATCTGAGTCAATTTTTTTGTTGGAAAACGACACTAACGATTTATTTACTCTCATGTTGCTTTACACTATTTGTCAATTTTGTATAAAAGAGTCCGTTTGTATTTATTTGGAAAGCGTAGAAGAGAACTTGTTTATTAGGAAACTTGCAAATTAAACGCCTTCTTAAGGTGAGAAAACTTTTATGATTTTCTTTTAGAAAGTAAACATTTTTTATTTCCATTTCATAAGCGAAGCTAGCATACGATAACAACTATGTTACTTATTAAATAAAATAAAAGAAGAAAACTACGCTATTCCTAAGCTACACAATACAGGCTCAGAAAAGAAAGAGAAAAATGGCTTATGTCCTTACAACACATTTATGAAAAATAAATAAAGAAAGAATTAAAACCCTAAGTTACGCTGCGGGCAATCTTCTAAAAGCTGGGAAGCGGTCAAATCAGAAAGCACAAGTGTCCTGCACGCAAAATACAAAAATGCCAAGTAACAAGTTCTACAAATTCTAAAATAAATTAAAGACACAAGGTAGGGACATATAGAGTCTCAGACTTGGTCAAATAATTACATGTTGCTAATAGCTTATGCCTCAACATACGAGAATACCCAGTAGCGTTTGCGTTCCGCTAAAGGCTCATTTGACCATTTCGGTCGTCGTCAAAGTGGATACAATAAAATCTCAAATTAACCAAAAATACATCAATCATAAATCAACCAATAAAATGTAAAATATATATATCTATAAGGTATATTTTGTAACAACAAGGTTTTTCGAGAAATAGCGATAATATACATATGAATATGTATTTTAAAAAACTCCCAAAACTAAGAACATATTCTAAGTTAAAAAAAAATACAACTTTTCTTTAAAGTCATATGACTATATAATAAATGGTTCACAAAATAATTGCAATACATATAACAAAAATAATCAAACCAAAAGTACAAAAAAAAAACTATTTTCAACCAAAATCCATTTTTACTAACAGAACATATTCAACTAACAAAATTATTACTAATCAAAACTCTTAGCAGAACTTAATCAAAACCATCAGAACCTTATTCATAATAACTAAACTCATCAGACCCAATTTCTTATGTAAAATCTAACAAAACTTAATCTCATATAAAAATGCTAAAATAACCCAAAATCCAATAAAACATATTAGGAATAAAATTCAACCATAGAACATACATGTTCTAAAGGAAATCAATACAACATATAGAAAACCATAGAACACCAATTGTGTCCTCAAATAAGACAGAACCTATATCCTACTAAAACTAAATACAACTAACCCGACAATGCTTCCGAGCACGAAATCGAACCAACGAACCAAGGATCGTTTCAAGTATCCACACACAAGCAACGTAATAAATAATCGAATCCCGTAGAGGGATCAAGACCAAATCATCACATACTAAGCTACAGGGAGGGACAAACTACTCGGATAGAAATTTATACCGAATAATTTGAAAGACGGAATTCGAAGGGTGGCCCGGACTCGGATCGCGGCACGTTGTCACCGGCTCGAAAGTCTCGGGAACGCGTCTGGACAGTGGCACGAGGGGCCGCGAGGAAGGGCGCGGTCGCGCGGAGGGGGTCCGCGGGGGCTGCGGCTAGGGCGGATGGATGAAGGGGGTGGTGGTGATGGTGCTGGTGGGTTTGGTTAGGATAAGATTGTTAGTGTTTTTAGTTGTATAGGTGGGGAAGGAAGTTAAAGCTCCTACTAGGAAGGGGAGTGGTGGTGAGAGAATTTAGGATAAATTGGGGGGGGGGGGGGGGGGTGGGTGGGGTTTGTTTGTTTGTTTTTTTAAAGAAAAGGGCTTTAATGATTAAAGAATAGGCTTCAGGATTAAAGAACGGTTAGGGCCCACGGTCCAACAAGTAGTCAATCCGACTACAATCCACAATTAACATTCAAATTTAAACTAAAATTTAATTATTCGACTACTAATAATACTAATACTAATACTAATACTACTACTACTACTAATAATAACAATAATAATTTACACTAAACCGAATCAATTTCTTGAAATTCCCAAATTAATTGATTTATTAAAAATTTGGGTTTTACAAAGTGACAAATTCAAGGTGATGGATGTCGTAGCATCCTGGTTGAGTCCAATGGAATTTTAAACAAGTTTTTTTGTATCTCACTAGATCATAAGATGTTCTTCAATTGTTGAACCAGTCGTCATAGGTGGTTGATCTCGTCACCATGCTAATCTCGATATGGGCATCACCAAGGCCACGAGCAGGGCCGGCCCGAAGGGTCGTGTTGCCCTATCCTGGAGCTAATTTTGGTTGCCCCTTGACCTTTATTGTCAGCTGGTGTTGGTGGTCATTCGTGGCCCTACGTTTGGTGGGATCATGTTGAGTTTGGAGGGTTGCCCTAGCAGAGGGGGGTTGCCCTAGTCCCAAGTCTTGTCCGGCTTACCCCAGGGCCGGCCTTGGCCCCCAGTCCACGAAAACAGACGTTCTTCATCTTGTGGTGAATCTCACTTTCTGATACCTTTAATGGCTGAGCTACCTGGTGGTAGAGCTACATTACACAAAAGGTTGAAAAACCAAGAACTCTCAAGGAAATGAAGAAGCAACAAAATTTTTTACTATAAAGAGGATAATCGTCTCTCACAAAAGGTTGAAAAACCAAGAACTCTCAAAGAAAAGAAGATGAAGCAACAAATTTTTTTACTATAAGGAGTATAATCGTCTCTCTTCTCATTTGTAACTGAATAATTACTTACATGATTCTTTAAATTAGATCGGAATATTATAATGATGCACGTGCTAAATTGGGATGCATGTCACTTTCATGTTGATGAGCAATCTGTTAATCAACATAAAGCAATTACTCATATTTGTGCTGCCGTTCTTTTTCATCTTATCCTGTACTGTAAGAGTTTCTACAGACTTTTTTATTTGCATTTCAGGTGGGAGTGCCTTCTGACAGAGAGCAATATATACATCGACTTGGTAGGACTGGTCGCAAAGGCAAAGAAGGAAAAGGTCTTTTAATGTTGGCACCATGGGAAGAGTTCCTTCTTATCTATCATCAAGGATTTGCCTATAACAGAGGCTCAAAAACCACTAGTTAATCCAGACACCATAAAAAAAGTCAGTTGATTGATTTCTGTGGTTCCTTTCCCCCTCCCCCCCTCCCTTTTTTTTTCCTGATATTTAGTATTTACACAGCATATTTGTTTGCATCTATATACAATGTTTTATCTTGATTTAGGAATTACAAAAACTATCATCCATGTGGATATTGTCTACTCTAATTGTCAATTTGCGGAAAAGCTTCTTTTGTTTGTAGCCGTTGTTTTGCCATTTCGATCTAATAAAACCTACCTGCGGTGTAGGTCTGACCTCATCCAATTCAATATCTAAAAGAACAGAAAACACTCTATTGCACAAATAGGCAGTTGGTCAAATTCTACTTCAGTTAGGTATGTCAGGATTCTTGCTAGTCTATAATTAATCCAAAATCTTAATGATCGGAGTTCAAATGTACTCTGATTGTTTTTACTGGTGCAGTACGTAATCCTTTTTTTTCCCTCGTCCTGCACTATTTGTAACTTATTCCTGCATTCCCTTTGTTTCCTTAGGCTATACACTGATATTAAGTAAAGAAGAGAATATGTAGCTACAGTTGTCAATAGATTCTATTCTTAAATGTCTTTTGAACATGAAAAGGAAACTGTACCTCTTCCTTCCTTTTCTTAATTCATCAAAAGTTGTCTTCTCATCCTATTAAACAATAAAATATCGATTAAAATTAGTTACCAATGGTAAAGAATATCAATAAAGAAATAATCCACATCATACATCTTTAAGCTTTCCCCATGTTTCCTCGTCTAACTTCTTTGCATAGTTAGGATCGTCACAGAGAAGAACATTGTTAAATAGTGTTCCTGATTTTACCTAAAATAGTATAAGAGTTCACAATTAGTTGAGTGTACATGCATTTATTACTATTAGGAATCATGTTCCTGATTTTACCCAGTTTTGAGTTCATTAAAAGCCATCCATAAATGTAAAAGGCTAATTACTATTTGGAATACATATACCTGCCAAATTCAATTGCTATATACTTCAAGTTAAGGAAAATATAAAGCTCGTGTTCATCTTTGAAATCTGTCAGACAATTCAAATGCATCAGTACAAGATTTAACAACCATGATATTATATCATTTAAACAATAAATGCAGAAAAACAAGTATCTGGGTTAGTTCAATGTTGAAGTTACAAATGCAAACACATCAATATACATACTGAAGATATTGCATGTACCTTTGGGGAAGACTGTCATCAGAGTCCATTCTTTATGAAACTTAAGCGGTTAAGGCGTGCTTCCTGGAAAAAGAAAGTAATTAGCTGACAAATGCAAACACATCAATATACGTACAGAAGATATTGCCTATACCTTTGGGGAAGACTTTGTCATCAGCGCCCATTAAGTGGTTAAGACTTGCTTCCTGGAAAGGATAGTAATTAGCAGGGCCTCTATTTGCACATCATATACGCAACAAAAATCCATAGTTGATATTAGACATAACCAAGGCTAGAAGAATAGCTTTTCCTAGCAAGCATAAGCATAATTATAAAACAGAACAAGATTACAAATACGCATAGTCTACACAAAAAACTTCAAACCCAGATAACTTTAGATTTTGGGTGATTTCATACAACCTATTAATAACAACCATGAACAAGATCATGGAAGAATAAAGTGCTCCTAAGGACCCAAAGATGTGTTATACTTTCTTCATAAGGATTTAGTGACCAAAGAATTCAGATTTCTAGTAGTGTCAAGCTTTCGACTTCAGATTTCTATTAGTGTCAAGCTTATATGGATTTATTTTTCTTAAAATAACAATATAAGTAACAAATGGATGACACGATCAAATTTTTTCAAGGTAAATTCATTGTAGAACATGTAGGATTAATTCTTATGCATTAGGACTAAACCAAACTAACTTCACCTTCTTTCAGTTTCCCCTCTAAACTATAAAAATTCAATATGCAAAAGTGTTCTATCTTTAAAGGTGTATACTAAAATCAGCATATTAATATTCTATAATCAATAATAAGTTTATGCAGCTGTTTGCAACCTAACTTTCTCAAATAATGGACCATGGAAGATACCTGGATAACTTTGTTTGATCCAACAAATGCCTCTATTTTTTCCCAATCTCAATCAAAAATAAAACAATCAAAAGAAGAATAGGCAACAAATGATTTAGAAATAAATAATAGTTTCAAACATTTACTGAAGTGCCCATGAACAAATCAGATAAAATAATTCCAAGTTCACTTGACAAAGAGCTAATAGAGAAAAAAGTTAGGAGTTGAGGATTTCAGCATGTCTCACCCATCTGACGAAGTCTTAACCAATCTAATCAGGGTTCTAAATGGTCTATGTTGGGATAATGGGGGGTGGCTGGACCCAAATAAACAATGTGTTGCTCGACCATAGCGAGAAGTCCAACTCCAAAAATGGTTTCCAAGACCTTAATTTCCAAATAAATAGTTTTGAACATGTCTCACCCATCTGACGAAGTCTAATCCGCAGGAGGGAAGATCGAGACCGGCAGATGTTCTGGTTTACGGATGGATAGGGAGGAAACATGCATGTGTGGACCTAACAAGAGTTTTCCCACTAGTGGGTTTGGGGAGCGGAGGCTTTACTGTGGGACAAGCTGCTCTAAAAGCGGCCTCAGCCAAAGTATTCAAACACGAGAAAGCGTGCACCGACAATCAACACGTTTTCATCTCGTTCGCATTTGACACGTTTAGTTTTCTAGCACCAGACGTTGTGGAGCTTCTTAAGAGAGTCCAAAAAGTTATGCACAGTAATGTCATGTCTCCCAGGTCTATGGATGTAGTGTTTAAGAGGATTGGTTTTGCCATTCAAAAAGGGCTGACGGCGCAGCTTGTTGTCCGTTTGCCATCTATTTCGGTGTAATCTTTCTCTCTTAAAATACATTTATCTAGAATAAAAAAAAAATGTCAATATTACAATTGAAAATGACTATAGCAGCAGATACAACTATTCATCCCAATCCAAGCATCATATACTTATAAGCAATAGCTATGCTTTCATGCTTGAAGCAAATTAATGCTTGATAATGTTAAGTCTTCTAGATATCAGTGGCCTAGCCAACATGCATGTTCATCTGGGCTGATTTTAGGTAGCTGAAAGGGGCCACCGCCAACCACAACCCCCTCCCAATCTGATATATTCCTTCAGGTAGTTCCCATTGAAACTTGGCATTCGTGAAATTATTACACAATTACAGAAGATACATAGCAGAACTTGCTGGAGAAGGGAAATTTTATTAGCAGGAGTGGCCAACTAACAACTAGAGGAAATATATAATTGGAAGGTTTGTATATGGTGAACAAGAAACAGAAAAAAGAACAAGGAGAGCTTTGGTTGTCGTTTTTAGAAAAATCTTATCTAGACTAATAACATTACTTTGGTTCCTAGCCTAACCAGTGTACCGGTGCGACAAACTCATAACCTACAATAAAAATAACTAGTATATTTTGGTTGAGAGTTGGTGGTACCCGTATACAACTGCTGGACTATCCATGGAAAATCAATGGTACTAATTCAATACCTATGAACCGATAAATCTACAGGTACATTATTATCACCACCATATCATATTGGTTTTTCTATTATAAAACAGAGATAATAGCTATGCAAACGTCCTATGATGTTCATCACCACCTAATCATAACAGAGAAACACTTTCCATGACACATTTTGTAAAAACCCATAAAAATTTAAAGGCAAATGAAAATTCATAGTTGCCTCTATGTAATTCTAGTATAATTGTTGCTGGAATCTGATTACCAGAGTATGCTAGGTACCTAAGCTTTTTTCATGGAAGTTGGATTTCATAATGTGTTATTTTCCATTTCTTTGATCCACGTCAAAATTTTATAATGAAATGTGTTAACAATACACACTTAACCTTAGCAGGAAAACTTTATGTAGTTTCATTGTTATCTCATTACTGAATATTGTGGCATGGTAACTTTCTGCCTAAAAAAAAAAAAAAAAAGAAAAGGAAGAAAGAAAGAAGAAAACCCTTAGCAGGGAAACTGAAAAATGATGATTTTTTTTTTATAGATGGATCATGGATGCAATTCCGTCTACTCTATTTATCCTCTTGTAAGAAAGTCATAGTAAAAATGTTCTGTCTTTTAACGAGTACTAAAATGCATTCAAGGAACTTGAACTGATTCCTGGCAATGGAAAACATATCTGAAGTGGCAATATTCAATCCCTCATTGACCACATGAATAATTTGTACTCAAAGGCCTCCTTTGTACTTGTCTATTAGAGTTAAGTTTCATTGTTTACATTCAAGAAAAGGAAAGATCAACCTTAAATAGGAAAAGGAAAGATCAACCTTCCCCCATATTGCATTACTTTAAGCAAAGTAAATCCATAAGAGTTCTTCTGTAATATGTTATTACTTATATTTGTTATTTAAGGATCCAAAATACTTCAGATTTCTAGTAGTGTCAAGCTTTCGACTCGCCTATGCAACTATTCTTTCTGGTCATGTTGGAGTCTTTTTTATTATTATATAATTTTGCAATTTGGAAAGTATGCAAGGTTCTCTAAATTTCAGTTTGGACAATATTTGGTTGAAATATGTTAGGTTAGCACCAATTCTTTTAGTATTCAGTAATAAAATATGGCTGGGTAGTGAGTTTAGGGCGTTTCTTCATGTAACGAGGATTTATTCGAACACGTGTTAGGCATGACACTCCAAACTCATTATGTGTCGTCGTGTATCAGTGTATCGTATCGTATTTACTGTACCTGAATCCAAACTTTCCTTATTTTCTTCTTAATTACACATATACTCTGGTACACTTATATTATACTCTCATTTTCTCCAGGATATTGTTCACTTATTTTCTTGTTCGTCAATTTCTCTAGGATATTGTTCACTTATTTTCTTGTTGGTGAACAAGCTCATTAACATAAATTGATTATTTGTGCTCTTGTTCTCTTAGGAACTACGTACATGGAAAATGAAGGTGCTGTAAATATGGAAGGGATGTGCTCCGACCGGATTTGCTACTTATTTTGGTTTTATTTATACTCAGTTTGGATGTTTAAGATGTATAAAAACTACATACTTTGGTTGTATATGTTTCTGGTTGGACAGGTATTGGATATTTGTGGTTGGACGTGTGTCAGTTGGATGCGTTGGAAGTTTGTGGTATATGAACAATATACAGTTTGTTAATATAAAATTTAGATTTTATAGTCATTTGATGTATGTATACCTTCTGGATTTTTGGTATTATATGTGTGTTCGATTTAATATAAATGGAATTTTGGCTATACAAAATTTAGCTTCTCTTGACGGCTATAAAATGTCAACAATTAACTCAATCCTGCTGCAGAAGGGCTTTGCATTAACAGTTTTTAACCGTAAATATATGTTTTTCTTGACGGTTTTTGCAGGTCAACAAATAGTTTTTCTTGACGATTAATAACCGTCATCTAGGCCGGAGTCAAGAATAGTTTTGAACTATATTGACGGTTTCTCAAAATTGTTTGCTTAACGGCTAAAAAACATCAAGAAAAATATTTTAGATGACGGCTAAAAACCGTCAAGAAAAGCCCTATCAGAGACCGTCAAGAAAAGCGGATAACTTTTCTTGACTCTGGCCTACTTGACGGATCCACAACCGTCAAGATAATCCTTTCTTGACGGGGAGTAACCATCAAGAAAGCTCTTTTTTCTTGTAGTGTTGTCACGACCCGATCCCAAGATGTTTGGGTCAAGACAGATCATGTCCAGCCTACGTCGTGGTGAGATGGCGGTAGTAAGCTGTCTGATCAATAGTAGAACTCATAAAGTCACAACATCTAAATTTGTGGGAATTAAAAAAAACTTTTTATCTAATCATCAAACACACAGAAGTCTTAGCCGAAGCTAAAAATAAAAAGTTAAAACAACTTAAGTTGTAATAAGGTTTACAACTTCAAATACAATGCTGAAGGAAAGACTAAAACAAATAAAGTAAATAACTGTAGGCTAACTAAGTAGCCAGTTCAGGTGCCTCCGGGGCAGTATTCTCCAAAGTTGATTCCAGTGGTTCCTCAGGATATAAGTTGGGGTCATAGTAGCTACTAAAGAGTAGCTCTTCATCCTCAAACTCGCCTATGGTAAAAAAAATAGGGTTTCCAGTCAGGAATGAACAAGTACACAATCCCAGACTCTAGCATTTTAAGCAATAGTTGAAAAATGCATATTTGAAACAATTGAAATATTTGATGCAAGGAAACAATTGAAATATTTTAATGCAAGAGAAATAATTGAATTATTTCATGCAATCAAACAATTATGATTTGAATAAGTAGATGTGACCGGCTGGTAGATTCAATTTGTATTCTAGCATACGATCCAGCTTTGACACACGTGCAAATGTAGCTTCAGCTATCCACAATAATTCTAAGGGGGGTTTGGTCACAAGTGCTACACTACTCTCCAATCCCTGAGTCAATATTTGAGTTCATAGGGAAGAACTCCGTGGTACAATGTGTCGATATGCAATAAGAAAGAAAATAAACCAGAATCCAGTAGTGTACTTGCCTTGAGTTTGTAAAAAGGAAGATGGAGGGAAGGAGGATCTCAGTCTAGTCCTCGAAACCCTACATTTAATTAAAATGACGTCTCAGTTCCAATATAGTCATTTCTATGGTGTCCTAGTTGCAATCTCTAATATTCCATCCTAGTCAATTTTACTGATTAACAAATTAGTCTAACAATCAATTTATTCTACGCCGCTTACACTATTTATCAATTGTATAAAAGAGTTAATTACATTTATTTTGGAAAGAGTAGACATCTCAGTTTATTTGGAAAACTTTATGTTTTATACTATATATATAACTATATTTTTTCCCTTTTTAATGATAAAATATGAAATTATTGATATATATATATATATATATATATATATATATATATATATATATATATATATATATATATATATATATATATATATATAACTTGAATTTAAGGCATTCTAATTTATGTGAGAAAAACCTTTATTTTTCTTCTAGAAAATAATATTTTCGGTTTCAATTATAGATAAACTGGCGTGCGATACTATCAATATAAAACACATAAAAGAGCAACTCCTAAGCTACACAATACATGGCTCAAACAAAGAAAGGGAAAAATAGGCAACGCCCTTACAACCCATTTATGAAAAATAAATAAAGAATAATAAAAATCCTAATCTACGCTGCGACGGTCTCCTAAAAGTCGGGAACAGTCCAATCAGAAGGCACGAGTGCTCTGCACCTAAAATACACAGCACCAAGTAACCAGTTCTACAAAATCTAAAATAATTTAAAGTCACAATGTCACGTCCCAGAACCAGAATACTGGAGAGCGGGGGACAGACACAGCCAGCTGCGTATATAGAAGTGTAATCTACCCCGATATACGGTCACAGCTGTCTAGATGTATGAGGGTTATCTACAAGCCATCAGTCTTTTATGGTCAAGAACAAGCCTAGTGTCTCAATCTCAAGCAAGTAATAATAGTTACAAGATGTTAGACCATCGGATATTCAATAGTATGGCGTCCCATACATTTTATATACAGATGATCATGAAGCTAGTCGTACAAAATGCGAGGACTAGCAAGAATTTCAGTCATACATGATCAACCCTAGAATTTGGCAATCATGTTACAGCCCTTAGGCAGACAAGAAATATAAGTATTCAATACGAGCTAACAATTGTTCGACGGCTAAACGCCTAAAAAGAATAATTTACAATAGAGTGGGAGAGCAAAATAAAACTCACTCGTTGCCAGGGTTACGTCTAGTGTTTACCATCTGGCTGGAAGGCTGGAAGATCCTCGGGTGCTGCTCTGAAATCTGGCCATACAAAATCAGCTGAATCAGACTCTAGAAAAAGCAAATACCATAAGGGAGGCTTCACTTAAGAACTAAAACCAGCATGTCAGAACATAAACAAGAATAATAATAGAAAAACATGAAATGTAAATAAGGCAACAAATGACGAGAGGACGAGGAACTATTCCGGAAGCTAGGTTACAATCCTTAAACCAAACAAGGACCAGGGTTGTAACCCTTCGCCTGAACAGAACCAGGTCTCTAGCCATTTATTGCTAAGAGTAAAGCGTAAGCAAGCATGTTCTGAGATAGCCATGTACTGGAACTAGACAAGACTAGATAGGATTGGACTCCATCTAACATTCAGGCCAAGCAAAGAGTATGGCTTGATACTTTAACTAACTAGGGTTATCACAAGCCTAGCTACTAGCAAGATGCAATGAGATGTTTCGGCAGTCACAAGCCCTGCAGCTATCCAGGTTATCCAGGCGAGGTTCATGTAAGAGTTATCAAGAATTATTTGGTGACTTTGAGTGCAACACATGACAGTGTGCATATTACTTATTTCAAGAAGTGCCCCACATGACAGTGGGCTAGAAATGTGCCCTACTCGTCGGCAGGCTACAAGTCCATCAGGTGTGGCCGGGATAACGGGATCGCCTGTAACTGGAAATATCTCTCTATATGAGCAACTTTGATCAATCTAGTAATTAACCTAGTCAGATTCAGCATGAATCCCTGACCATGGTAACTAGGGATGCAAGTCCTAGACATGATGCTAGACGAGACTGGTAGCTTATACAAGCACATTCAAGAACAATCACCCACGGTGTCAAGATGAGTTATTACTCAGCATGTCAAGATAGCCATCGCAACAACATTCAAGATTACATGTCAGGTTTACTTGTCAAGAGTGCGCCACGACGGGCCACTATCATGTCATTATCATGCCAAGGTTGCTTGTCATGAGTGCGCCATGACGGACCACTATCAGGTCATGTTACTTGTTACTTGCTAAGAGTGCGCCTTAACATGCCACTATCATGTTCTATCCTTACATTATCATGAATGAGAGAAACTTGCATAAAATAGCTAGTAGCATATTTTTGAAGCCAAGAAAATGATCTACAACTTTCATGTTTTGAGTTTTTCAAGATTTTAGCTACAAAATAGTTCAAACGGGCAAAAATAGTCATTTGGAGTGATTTGCGCACAAGCACGGCGCACGGCGCGCGCCGGCAAAAGTGCCCACGGCGCACGTTGCGTACAAGCATGGCGCACGGGTGCGGGCAGCGAAGATACTGCGCGCGGCACTGTTCATCGTTCCGACAGCACCAAAAGGTGTGGGGAACCCATGAACACGAAAATGGCATAACTTTTTCATACAAAATCGAAATCAAGTGGTTCAAAAGCCAAAATTGGGTAGAATTGAATTCCCTACAACATGGAACCATTAGATCTAAAAAATAACCAAGTTTCAGAGATCAAAACCAAAGAAAATCAAAAAAATTACAAACTTAGATCTACAAGAATCCATCCATCAAACCAAAAAATGCCAAGTTCTAAAGAGACTTAGAATCAAGTAAGGAAGAGTGTGGAACAATAAAACTTGAGATCCATCATGAAGCAAGTTGCACTTGCCTAGGCTTGGTAGGTGGGAGGAGTAAATGAAAAAGATGAAGAAGTAAATGTAAATAATGGAAGAGAGAGAAAGAGTTCATTTTTATACAAAATCTCTCCATCTCAAACCAAAACAAACCAAGCCAAGCTAAGTCAAATTGAACCGAACCAAATTAAAATAAACTGAGTCAAGATAAAACCAAGACTAGGCTAAGCAAGACAATACTAATTACGGTCCACCTAACAAATGTCAGAAATCCGTATACTAAAAATACGTACAACGAAAAACGGGAGTGACAACTTTACCCACCTTAAAAGAATTTTGTCCTCAAAATTTAATCAAGAGGCTAGAGGTGTCGGGGTGAGCTACAATAATAGTGGCAATCTACGACTAGCAGTCAACCAAGCAATTATTCATGCAAGCAAGGAAGTAAAAGCATAAGGCATAAGTAAGACATTATACCTTATGAGTCAAACAGGTGTGGATATTGCGATCGGATATCATCCTCACGTTCCCACGTTGACTCACCTAAAGAGTGGTGATCCCAAGCAACACGGACTAAACTAATAGTCTTGTTCTTGAGTACCTTCTCTTTTCGGTCCAATATGGATATGGGCCTCTCCTCATACGAAAGGTTGGTACCAACAATCAATTTCGAATGATCAAGGACATGGCTCAGATCCGGGATATACCATCGCAATTGGGATACATGGAAGACATCATGCACCTTACGTAACGACGGCGAAAAAGCGAGACGATAGGACACATCACCTACTTGCTCTAGAATGTCGAACGACCCTATATACCTAGTACTAAGCTTTTTCCGCACGCCAAAATGAATGACGCCACGGATAGGCGAGATCCTAAGAAATATGTGGTCATCGATAGAAAACTCAAGCGGACGTCGATGAGAATCGGCCCAATGGCGCTGACGATCTTGTACAACTCGAAGATGATTTCTAACTGTTCTGACTACCTCGATAGTCTGCGTAATCATCTCTGGACCAAGCATCTGTCTCTCACCAACATTATCTCAAGCTAAAGGTGATCTGCACTTTCTGCCATACAGGGCCTCAAAGGGTGCCATCTGGATACTTGCCTGGAAACTGTTATTGTAGGAGAACTCCATGAGATGAAGGTGATCTTCCCACGAACCACCGAAGTCGAGTGTACATGATCGTAACATATCTTCGAGAGTCTGAATCGTGCGTTCTGACAGACCATCTGCCTGCGGATGGTATGCTGAATTGAACTTGAGACGAGTCCCCAAACTCTCTTGAAGACTCTGCCAAAAGTGCGATGTGAATCTTGAATCTCTGTCTGATATGATACTAACTGGCACTCCATACAATCTGACAATCTGCCTGAGATACATCTCTGCTAGTTGATCCATCGACTGACCAACTCTGAAGGGGAGAAAATGAGCTACCTTCGTGAGACGATCAACTATAACCCAAATAGCATCTCTCCCACCTGGGGATTTAGGTAACCCAGTTACAAAAATCCATGGTAATGTGCTTCCATTTCCATTCTGGGATCGGTAAAGGTTAAATAAGTCCAGTTGGTCTCTAATGTTCATCCTTAACTTGTTGGCAAACTGAACATCGGAAGACAAACTGGACTATCTCCCTCTTCATGCCATTCTATCAGAAATGCTGACAGATGTCTCGGTACATCTTCGTGCCACCAGAATGAATTGAATACTGAGAACTGTGAGCCTCTGTCATGATCTTCTGTCTGATATCACCACTGGATACACAAAGATGCCTCCCATGTCGGAGAGTACCATCTTCGTGAATACATAAATCTGGTCTTCGTCCTGCTTCACACTCTGCTCTGAGCTGCTGAAGCTTGGAATCTGCTGATTGCGCCATCTTGATCCTTTCAACTATGCTAGACAAAACTTGTATGCTGACCATCAATGCCACATTGGTAGAAAAAACTATCTCTATCCCCATCTTCTGAAGATCGGTTAACAATTCTGGTTGCGCTGTTAGAAAACAAAACTCCAGCTCTTCTGCTCAATGCATCTGCTACTATGTTGGCCTTCCCGGGATGATACTGTAGGTTGATGTCATAATCCACCAGTAGCTCTAGCCATCTTTACTGACACATATTAAGATCCTTCTGAGTAAACACATACTTAAGACTCTTGTGGTTGGTGAAAATCTCCACCCGATCTCTATATAAATAATGCCTCCAAAGCTTTAATGCAAAAACTACTGCTGCTAACTTCAAGTCATGGGTAGGATAATTTCTCTCATGGTCACGAAGCTGGCGTGATGCATAAGCTACTACCTTACCATGTTGCATCAATACGCATCCTATGTAGGACCGTTGAGCACCTCTAAAGGGGGGATGGATAGAGTGTGTGTGTGCGCAGCAGAAAACAATCACCAATTAAAAACTTAAGAATAACTATGGCAGTAAATAAGAGACAATAAATAAATGCAGCAAGAGATAGAGAGATCAAACTCAGTGATACAGCGATGTATACTGGTATCCCTCTGAGAGGACTAATCCAGTCTCGAGTACTCTTGCTCTATGTTAATCCACTATGGTACAAGCTAAATGAGAGCTTGCAGTCTCTTACAACACCGTGCTTGGTGACAAGTGCACGAACAACTTCACAACACGATGCTTGGTGACGAGCGCACGACCGACTCCACAACAAGGATAGTTGCTGAACTTGGAACGACCTTTTTACAATTCTTGGACACCAAAAGACTCTAAATCAACATAGATAATACTGGCTTTTGGCTAAGAGATGTATAGGTGTGATTTGAAAGCTTTAGAACGTTTGAAAACACTTGGTGAGTAGAGAAAAGAAGATGAAGAGTGAATGAGTGATTTGAAATGAAAAACTCTCTTCTATTTATAGGTGTTTTCTGGGACCGAACTCGGACAGAGTTCGGGCAGAGTTCTGATGCAAATATTTCGCATAGAGACGTTGCTCGCAGATTTGGAGGCAACTGAACTTTGAATTTAAACTGACCGAACTCGGGCAGAGTTCGGACCGAACTTGGGCCGAACTCGATTTTGAGTTCTGTCAAGGGAAATTTCAAAATATTTATCAAAAGCTGTTTGTGAAAATAATTCGAAATATTTTGTAAAGATGAAATGAAAATAGGTAGGCTTTTTAGAAATTTGGACTGGGATAAACCTAAGCCAGTATTACCTAGTCGATTTTACAATATAAATCCTAGACTCAATAAAAAGTAAAATACAGAATAAACTGTAAAATGACTCAAACCAAAATCCATTGAAATTCATCTTCAGATTGATAATATCTTTGCTTGTTGATGCAGTACAACGTCCGTTGATATTGATTTCACATATAGCCTGAAATAATTAGCAGCAGTTTGTATATTTTTTGTATTGACTTAAGTGCATGTTGATTATCAAAATTGGGTGTGACCATGGAATGGGCCAACGATCTCCCCCATTTTGATAATTGACAAACTTGAGTCTATACCAAAAAATATATAAAAATAGAACAACAAAAAGTACCTAAAAAAATTAGTAGTCTTTCTTTTGTCTTTCTTTTTGGTTATGATAGCTCTTCTTCCCCTTTGTCAATATAAAAATGGCTTTGGCTCCCCCGTAATGTGTGAAGCCAACAATAAAAAATAACAGACAAAGTGAAGCTAAAGAGATACATAAACACAGCAAAAACAACTAATATATAAGTAAAGTGCTGTAATATAGAACTGGAAATGTTTTACTGATAATGCAAAGTACAAGGATAAAATACTAAAATGTCTAACTAAGAAGTTTAGACAAAAAAAACTACATCAAAACAGAAGATCATCAACTAACTACTATCTACTAGACAACAGCTGAGTCCGCGTCACATAGTGGGGTCATCACCGCCAGGAGCCTCAGGAGAAAAGTAGGCTGCAGTAGGGTCGAAGTACGGAAAGGATGCCTCATCTCCGAACCGAGGACCAGGGAAGCCTGGGTGAGGCAGAATGGTGACTTGATGAACTGGATCATGAGATAGGCTATAGTAGAGATCCGCAAGCCCGTTCCGCAACACCTGAGCCTGATAGATGTGGCGAAACTCCGAATCAAGATAGCTTTGATGACATTGCACAAAAACAGCAACAAAGTCATCAAAGCACTGATAAAATCCTGGATCAAATCCCGGAGCAGGGGCTGGAGCAGGAGCAGCATCAGGATGAGGAGCCTCAACATCGACATCTGGAGCAGGCTGAGCTCCAGGAGGCAGAGATGGAGCAGGAAATCTACGAGATCTGGTAAGCTCGATGGGAGTGGAGGAGTATGCACAAGTTTGAAGATCAATATCAAACCGACGAAAGATAGAAGCAAGGTGCATAGGATACACCAGATTACGTCCTGTATTTCTGCAGTTCAGCATCCAGGCCATCATAGTCTTTGGAATAGAAAAAAAAATACCAAAGTGAATGTGGTACAAGGCAGAAAGTTCTAAGAAAGTAACTTCGTCAGTGGATCCTTTCTTAGGAAGGAGTGCAGAGAAAATAAGTCGATGAAGTTCATAAAACTTTTGGTTCAGATGTCGTGAAAATACCCTACGGGGAACAGGTTTTGGATGACAGATTAGTTCCTTGAAGGAGGCAAGGGTGACATCAGCAGGGAATTGCACATGGTTGATATCTACTAGTGCTTCACCAGTATCAGGAACATGAAAGAATTCACTAATATCAGTAGCACTAAACTCTAATTTTTGTCCAGCAACGCAAGAATAAAAGTTGCCGTTTGGTTTTACTTGCAAGTTGCAGTAAAACATACGGACATCATTGTCAAAGATATTTTCTGCTACTTCGAAGAAATCTCGGTAGCCTAGATGGTCGAAGGTAGGAGCAAACTCAGAAACAATAGTAAAGTTGACAAAAGCTCCAAAACAAATTTTACGACCAGAAAAAGAATCAAACCAGAGATCAGAGAATTCTTTGTCAGGAAATAAAGTTGAATCATAGTCCTATGATCCTACTGGTCGTGCTGGACTAAACAAACTGGCTGGAGTATAATCAGACGAAGAGGATCCAGCTTGGGGAGTTGATCCTCGCTGACGCTTAGGAGCCATGGGAGAAGAAGAAGAAAAAGCGAAGTACCTTTTGAAAAGGAGGAAGAGAAGGAAGTTGGATCGCCCACCGGATCTCCTAGAATTCTTGCCAAGATGAAGTAGGAAGATGTTTTTGAGAGGAAGGAGATGAATCCACGAATTTGTAGTGAAAAGGATGGGTAGAAGAGTGGTATATATAGAGGTTAGGGCCGGCTGTTCGGTTCTGGAAATTAATACAGTGCCGACCGAACTCGGCCCGAATTCGGCCCGAACTCGGTCAGAGTTCGGCCCAAGTTCGGCTACTTGTATTTCCGAGACAATAAAGGCAGTTTTGGTAATTGAATCTCAACTTTATGACGTTGACTCCAAAATTTAGTAATAGTATTTACTTTGGGTTAGCTGTAGGGGTACTGTCCCAGCTAACGGAGGTTCACCGGGGAACTCTTAAATACCGCGTCGCTTCGACCGTAGTCGTGGTGACAGACAAATCCTTTTTAGGCTTGTGCTCCAAAATAATTTCTGTTAAATAAATTTCAAAGTTTCAAGTCATAAAATTAATTTAATTACCGTACTACATTATGAATCTGAAAATTCAAGTATACCGAGCTCTCGCCTCATTATGTTAAACCGATCTTCAGCCAATAGTTTTGTGAATATGTCTGCTAGTTGATGATCTGTGTCAATAAATTCTAAGCAGATATCCCCGTGTTGCTGATGATCATATAAAAAAGATGACGTATCTCTATGTGTTTTGTGCGTGAGTGACAGATAGGGTTCTTAGATTAATGGTGCTAGTGTTGTCACAATAAATAGAAATCTTAGTGTAGTGCAGATTATAGTCTTCTAAGGTTTGCTTCATCCACAAAATCTGAGCACAACAATGACCTGCGGCGATATACTCAGCCTCAGTAGTTAACAATGCTACGGAATTTTGTTTCTTGCTAAACTAAGAGACTAAGGCCTTTCCTAGGAAATGACATGTGCCGCTGGTACTTTTACGGTCCACTTTGCATCCTGCAAAATCCGCATCCGAGTAACCTATCAGGTCAAAGGATTTGGTTTTAGGATACCATAAGCCGACTGTAGAAGTTCCTTTAAGGTATCGAAAGATACGCTTAACGGCACTTAGATGTGATTCCTTAGGATTTGCCTGATAACGTGCACAGATGCAAACACTAAACATAATATCAGGACGACTAACAGTTAAATATAATAAACTACCAATCATACCTCGATACTTATGCTGGTCGACAGGTTTGCCACTTTCATCAGAATCAAGCTTTGTAGATGTAGCCATAGGAGTCCCGACTGGCTTTACGTTTTCGAAGTCGTACTTTTTCAGTATGTCCTTCGTGTACTTAGCTTGGTTGATGAATGTTCCTTTTGAGTGCTGTTTGATCTGAAGTCCTAGGAAGAAGTTTAGCTCTCCCATCATACTCATCTCAAATTCACTCTGTATACACTTAGCAAAATCTTGACAAAGTTTTTCGTTAGTAGAACCGAATATTATGTCATCTACATAAATTTGCACAAGGAGAATATCATCATTCAAAGATTTGATAAACAAGGTAGTATAAACTTTTCCTTTTAAAAAACCATTATCAAGTAAGAAGGCACTTAGGCGTTCATACCAAGCACGAGGTGCTTGTTTGAGTCCATAGAGTGCTTTCTTAAGCTTGAAGACGTGATCAGGTTTTTGAAAATGTTCAAAACCAGGGGGTTGTTTCACAAAAACTTCCTCTTTTAAAAATCCGTTCAAAAATGTACTTTTTACGTCCATTTGAAATAATTTAAAATCATTAAAACATGCAAATACACAAAACATTCGGATGGCTTCTAATCTAGCAACATGAGCATAAGTCTCATCATAATCAATTCCTTCTTCTTGATGATAACCTTGTGCCACTAGACGTGCTTTGTTGCGTAGAACTTGTCCATCTTCACTATGTTTATTTCGGAACATCCATTTGGTACCAATTATTGATTGACCAATAGGTTTAGGAATGAATTCCCAAACTTGGTTTCTCTTAAATTGATTTAGTTCCTCTTGCATGGCATCAATCCAAAACTCATCAGAAAAAGCATCATCTATATTCTTAGGTTCTATTTGAGAAATAAATGCTATATTTGCTGCTATTTCAGAATCCTTAAGAGAGGAGCGTGTACTTACACCTTTAGATACATCACCTATAATGAGTGTTTCTGGATGATCTGGTAAGAATTTTAATGAATCAACCTTTTGGGTCAGATCTTCTACAGAACTCTTCTCAGTCTTTGCATGTGCATCTTCATCATCACTGTCGCTAGATCTGTGACTATTTAGCTCATCAAAAGTAACATTAATAGATTCTTCAACAATCATAGATCTTTTATTAAAAATTCTATATCCCTTACTCTTAGTAGCATAACTGAGAAATATCCTTTCATAGCGTTGATGGATTTAAAAGTAGACCTATGTGCTTTGTTCTTTTCACAGTCAGCACATACCATATCTCTCTTGAATGGAATCTCGGGGAGTCCTTTTACCAACTTCTTAGTACTGAGTCGTGAGATAGTATCCATATTTGCATGTCCTAGTCTTATGTGCCATAGCCAGCTTTTATCTAGATTAGCTACTAGGCATCTACCTGCATTATTAGTACTCTCCAAAAAGAAAACATAAATGTTGTCTTCTCTAATCCCTTTATATACGGGATCACCATATGACGTATCATATATGGTACATTTATCTTTCACAAAATTGATACCATAACCATTATCAGCCAAATGACTTATGCTTAGTAGGTTATATTTCAATTCTGTTACTAGACAAACATCCTTTATTACTGGATAAGGAGAAATACCTACAGTACCATTACCAATAATATCACCTCTCAAATTATTTTCGAAGGAGACGTATCCTTCTTTCTTCATCGATAGCGTAGCGAACAAAGATGCATCACCGGTCATGTGTCGCGAACATCCGCTATCGAGGATCCATTTACTTTTAGCATGAGAGGGTTGAGGGTCCACCTACAAGACAAGTAGATGAATCCTTTGGTACCAATTTACTGAAGGGTCCATTCTGATTAGTTTTAGGTCTCCAGAATAAAGTGTGATTGTCAACAAGTTTCCTTGCCAAGCAAAACTGTGATATGTGTCCGTACGTACCACAATAAGTGCAAGTTAGTTTAGAACCAGATGTGGTTAAAACTGTATTTACATGCTTGTTTGGTTTCTTGGAGAACCTATAAGTTAAAGCATGATGATAGTCGTGTTTCTTTTGTGCTTTCTTATTTTTAGTCCTCTTAGGTGTATGCTTAGCATTAGGACTAAACTTAGGCTGTGTCACAGGTATTGCCTGTTTGCCTAACTTGATTTCTAACTTTTTAGAAATCATAATAGACTCTTCATATCTAGCAGTCATATCTGAGAGTCTTTGTTCTGTAACTAAGTGCTTCTTCTTCTCTATGTCATACAATTCTTGCATCTTGACATAGTCTCTTTCTTTTTTTTTCAATCTTGAGGATAGCCTCATGATAGTCTACCTTGAATTTGGCTATCTCTTCCGTGTTACCGGTAGTAGACGTCTCTTTAATATCTACAATAAGATTGGACAGTCTAGCTATCTCGGTTGTGTGTGCCTTAATCTCTTTTCAAGATTGCTTATACTTGTCAAGCACAGTTTTGTGATCTTCAAGTAATTCGCTAAAGGCATTTTCTAATTCATCGAAAGTAAAATCATCATATAGAGGGTTTGAGGATACCTTATCAAATGCCATAAGACAGACATTTGCATTTCCGCAGGGTCTGTCTTCTTCTTCTGTATTACTGGCATCACTTTCATGCCAGATGCTTATGTTGGCATACTTTCGACCGGTTGTTGCTTTTCTGCTTGATCTTGATCTGTCATATGGACTGCTTTTCTTTGAAGTTGGACAGTCCTACTTCATGTGCCCTATCTTCTTACATCCAAAGCAAATAGTTTCATCTTCATTGCTTTCTTGGATATCTCTCTTCCTTCTGTTTGATTTCTCAAACTTTAGGAATTTCTTGAAGTTCTTCACAAGTAGGGCTTGTTCATCACCACTTGATGATTCTTCATCAGAGTCATTGCATGTTGATTTTCTTGCTTGAGATTTGAAGGCAATAGTTTTTCCTTTTGGAGTTGCTTCTTCAAACTCTTGCAAATCAAGTTCATGGGTCATGAGCTTGCCCATCAGTGTTTCTAAGGACATAGTGGTGAGATCGTTTCCTTCAATGATTGCTGTGGCTTTTGGATTCCAGTTCTTGGTTAGAGCCCGTAACACTTTTTCGATCTTCTCATGATTGCTGTAATCCTTACCAAGAGATTGCAAAGGATTAGTTATATCAAAGAAACGTGTGAACATCTGTGTAATTGACTCACCGGGTTTCATCTTGAAAGATTCATATTCCTGTGTTAGTCTACTAATTTTGGATTCCTTCACTTGGGAAGTACCTTCATGAGTTACCTCAAGAAGTTTCCAAATTTTGTGAGATGTTTTACAGGTTGAAACTCTGTTGAACTCCGTTTTGTCAATTACACAGAATAGTGCATTGATGGCACGAGCATCTAGACTAGCCTTAGCTTTTTCAGCTTCAGTGTATTTGTCATGAGGCTTGTCTACAAGCTGGCCTTCAACCACTATGAGTGCTGGTTTCTTATAACCATCAATGACTATAGACCAAAGATCAAAGTCAAGAGATTTTAAGAAGAAAGTCTTCCGTGTTTTCCAATAGGTATAATTTGTACCATCAAAAAGTGGGGGTCTATTTGTGGATTGCCCTTCACCGTTGAATATTGATTTCACGGCTGCCATATATACTCTCTGAGGTTTGTTATATAAGAATATAACCTGCTCTGATACCAATTGTATGACCGTTGAGCACCTCTAGAGGGGGGGTGAATAAAGTGTGTGTGTGTGCAGCGAAAAATAATCACCAATTAAAAACTTAAGAATAACTATGGCAGTAAATAAGAGACAATAAATAAATACAGCAAGAGATAGAGAGATCAAACTCAGTGACATAGCGATGTATACTGGTATCCCTCTGAGAGGACTAATCCAGTCTCGAGTACTCTTGCTCGATGTTAATCCACTATGGCACAAGCTAAATGAGAGCTTGCAGTCTCTTACAACACCGTGCTTGGTAACAAGTGCATGACCAACTTCACAACACCGTGCTTGGTGACGAGCGCACGACCGGCTCCACAACAAGGATAGTTGCTGAACTTGGAATGACCTCTTTACAACTCTTGGACACCAAAAGACTCTAAATCAACATAGATATTACTGGCTTTTGGCTAAGAGATGTATAGGTGTGATTTGAAAGCTTTAGAACGTTTAAAAACACTTGGTGAGTAGAGAAGAGAAGATGAAGAGTGAATGAGTGATTTGAAATAAAAAACTCTCTTCTATTTATAGGTGTTTTCTGGGACCGAACTCGGGCAGAGTTCGGGCAGAGTTCTGATGTAAATATTTCGCATAGAGACGTTGCTTGCAGATTTGGAGGCAACTGAACTTTGAATTTAAACTAACCGAACTCGGGCCGAACTCGATTTTGAGTTCTGTCAAGGGAAATTTTGAAATATTTGTCAAAAGCTGTTTGTGAAAATAATTCAGAATATTTTGTAAAGATGAAATGGAAATAGGTAGGCTTTTTAGAAATTTGGACTGGAATAAACCTAAGCCAGTATTACCTAGTCGATTTTATAATATAAATCCTAAACTCAATAAAAAGTAAAATACAGAATAAACTGTAAAATGACTCAAACCAAAATCCATTAAAATTCATCTTCAGATTGATAATATCTTTGCTTGTTGATGCAGTACAACGTCCGTTGATATTGATTTCACATATAGCCTAAAATGATTAGCAGCAGTTTGTATATTTTGTGTATTGACTTAAGTGCATGTTGATTATCAAAATCGGGTGTGACCATGGAATGGGCCAACATCCCAATCCTCTGCCTGAAGCATCCCAATAAACTGAAAATCTTCCAGTCCCATCTGGAAGCGTAAGAATGGGGACCGTCATTAATCCTTGCTTCAACTTCTCAAATAAACTCTGACACTCTGCTGTCCAAGCAAACTGCACATCCTTGCGGGTCAACTACATCAATGGTACTGAAATCCGAGCAAAGTCTGACACAAACCTCCGTACTGAGAACTTCTGAACTTTGAACTTCTGCGACGGTACTGGGAACTGGACATGTCTATATAGCCACTATCTTCTGGAGGTCAACTTCCACTCCACCTCTGGTAATGATATGACCTAAGTACGAAATACGTTCAAGCCAAAATTCGCACTTACTGAACTTCGCATACAACTGGTGTTCTCTGAGAATCTGAAACACTACATAGAGATGCTGCTTATGCTCTGCCTTACTCTTGCTATAGACCAAGATGTCGTCTATAAATACTACCATGAACTGGTCTAAATAGGGCATGAAGATACGATTCATGAGATCCATGAATACGGCTGGCTCATTGGTCGCTCCAAATGGCATAACAAGGAACTCCTAATGTCCATATCTTGATCTGAACGCTATCTTCCGGATGTCTTGCTCTCTAAATCTGATCTGATGGTACCCTGATCGTAAGTCAATCTTCAAGAATACTACCGCTCCCGTGAGCTGATCAAATAAGTCATCCATCCTAGGTAAAGGATATCTATTTTTAATTGTTACAGAGTTCAAGGTATGATAATCATCACATAATCTTGACGTACCATCCTTCTTTTTCACAAGAAGCATCGGGGCTCCCCAAGGTGATCTACTAGCATGAATGAATCCCTTGGTTCTGAGTTCTTCAATCATCTTGTATAGGATCTCCAACTCCGATGGTACCATTCTGTAGACTCTCTCTGACACTGGTGCCGTTCCTGGAAGCAAATCAATAGTGAACTCTATCTCTCTCTCTGGCGGCATGCCTGGAAGCTCTCCGGGGAACACGTTTGGAAACTCTTCAACGACTCTGGGAAACTGAACTGCCTCTGCTACTGCCATCTGCAAGACTAGGGAAGAAGGTTCTACTTTGCCTCTGGAAAATGAAAACTCTGGTTCGCATGGAATACCAAAAATAATCCTGCCAATATAGCAGTCTATTCTTGCGTAGTGATCCTTCAACTAATCCATTCCTAGGACCATATCATAATCAGCCATCGGGAATTCTATCAACCTAGCGGGAAACTCCCTACCTCTAACTACGATTCGACACGGGGAAAATACTCTATCTACTCCCACAAGACCGTTACCAGTAAGTATATTGAGCTTACTAATAATGACTCGGGCTCCAGTCTTGTCCATGTAGCGAATCGTACAGACATAAATGAATGCGATGCACCTGAATCAAATAATACTGATGCTGGAAAAGAGTTGACAAGAATGGTACCTGCCACCACCTCACCTGAAGCTAACTCTTTCTCCACGGTCAGAACCATAGCTTGACCTTGCCCTCTGGGTGCTGGTCTCCTCTGCTGGAAACCTCTCTGCCGGTTCTGTATCTGAGCTTGGGTCTGGGCATACTGGAGGGTCTCTGCTGCTGGAAGGCTTGTGCCTGAGGCAGCAATGGCCTCGGAGGCTGGTACTGCTGCTGCTGCTGTGCTGATACTGGAGCTGGTCCCCTAACCGATGGACTAGTTAGGTTCGACGATGATGAATTGGCTCTATTCGGGCAGGACCCTATCATGTGGTCCGGTGCCCCACAAGCCAAGCTCAATTCCTGTGCTCTGCGACACTCTGAAACAACGTGTCCTGGCTTTCCACAATGAGTGCAGCCCATTACGGAAGACTGCCTCCGCTTCTGTTACTGAGGGTACGTCGGTATTGGATGCTGAACCGACGTAACTGAATTCGCCCTTCGGGGAACTCCAATCAACAAAGCCCTAGCTATCGGGGCTGGTGCTGAGGACAGACTCATCTGCCCATGGGAGCTTTTCCTGCTTTCGGTTCAGTCTACGATCCTCTACGAGGTATACTCGTGCCTCCTAGCTGCCCTCAAGACAGCATCAAAAGTCTGATGCGCGAACTGCTCCGCAGTTAGAATAATTTCTATGTGGAGTCCATGCTGAAACTGCTGCGCTCGATCCAACTCGGTTGCCACCAAGGTGGGAGCAAACAGACTCAGTCTTGAAAACTCGGCCGCATATCCTTCAACCGTCCTGCTCATCTGCTTTAAATTGGTGAATTTCGTCTGTAGATCATATCGAGCCACTGTATCAAAGTACTTGATCTAAAACTTGTCACTGAACGTCGCCCATGGGACAGGCGTCACCAATCCAACTGCTAATATCGTCCACCAAGTACGGGCTAAGTCCAATAACTGTAGGCGCACTACAGCCACCTTCTCTCCCTCGGGAGTCTTGGCTGCCTCCAGGATAACTTTTATGTCCTGAAGCCACGCATCAGCAGTGATAGCATCTTCACTGCCATCAAAGAAAGGAGGGTACAGGTGCTTGAAATTGTTGGCTGCACTGTTACCTTGATAACCAACTCTGCCCATGGCATCATGTACTGTCTGGTACAGGGCATCGCCTCGACGATCCTGTGATGCAAGCAAATCTCGGATAAGTTCTACCAGGACTCCATTATCAGGCTCTGCAGGATGAGCTGGCTGAACTGGTAGCTCTGGATCCCCGGAAGGCATAATTCGGAAGGCTGCTCCTGAGAGCTGGGCCTGGTCTCCTTGTTGAGGCTGGTTCACTAGTAGTTCTCCTTCCAGCTGATCGGCAGGACCAAGAGCAATGCCACTGAAGAAATGACATGGGAAACATTAAGGAAGGACCAAGATAGATCAAGGATATAAGCATGTGACCAGGCCAAGATTTCAGAAAAATTAGAAGACATGAGTAGAGATCAAAGGCGAGTACTGATTGAGACATCTATCCAGTAAAATCCTCACATATCTTGATTTACAAGACCTACATGGGCCACCACTTAAACCGTGTCACGCCCCAGAACCAGAATACTGGAGAACGGGGGACAGACAAAGCCAGCTACGTATATAGAAGTGTAATCCACCTCGATATACGGTCACGACTGTCTAGATGTATAAGGGTTATCTACAAGCCATCAGTCTCTTATGGTCAAGAACAAGCCTAGTGTCTCAATCTCAAGAAAGTAATAATAGTTATAAGATGTTAGACCATCAGATATTCAATAGTAAGGCATCCCATACATTTCATATACAGATGATCATGAAGCTAGTCGTATAAAATACGAGGACTAGCAAGAGTTTCAGTCATACATGATTAACCCTAGGATTTGTCAATCATGTTATAGCCCTTAGGCAGACAAGAAATATAAGTATTCAATACGAGCTAACACTTGCTCGGCGGCTAAACGCCTCAAAAGAATAATTTACAATAGAGTGGGATTTCAAAATAAAATCCACTCGTTTCCAGGGTTAAGTCTAGTGTTCACCATCTGGCTGGAAGGCTGAAAGATCCTCGGGTGCTGCTCCGAAATCTAGCCATACAAAACTAGCTGAGTCAGACCCCAGAAAGAGCAAGTGCCACAAGGGAGGCTTCACTTAAGAACTAAAACCAGCATGTCAGAACATAAACAAGAATAATAATAGGAAAAGATAAAATGCAAATAAGCCAACAAATGACGAGAGGATGAGGAACTATTCCAGAAGCCAGGTTACAATCCTTAAACCAAACAAAGATCGGGGTTGTAACCCTTCGCCTGAACAGAACCGGGTCTATAGCCATTTATTGCTAAGAGTAAAGCGTAAGCAAACATGTCCTGAGATAGCCATGTACTGGATCTAGAAAAGACTAGACAGGATTGGACTCCATCCAATATTTATGGCCAAACAAAGAGTACGGCTTGATACTTTAACTAACTAGGGTTATCATAAGCCTAGTTACTAGCAAGATGCAATGAGATGTTCCGACAGTCACAAGCCCTGCAGCTATCCAGGTTATCCAGGCGAGGTTCATGTAAGAGTTATCAAGAATTATTAGGTGACTTTTAGTATAACACATGACAGTGTGTATATTACTTGTTTCAAGAAGTGCCCCACATGACAGTGGGCTGGAAATGTGCCCTACTCGTCGGCAGGCTACAAGTCTATCAGGTGTGGCAGGGATAACGGGATTACCTGTAACTGAAAATATCTCTCTATATGAGCTACTTTGATCAATCTAGTAATTAACCTAGTCAGATTCAGTATGAATCCCTGACCGTGGTAACCAGGGATGCAAGTCCTAGACATGATACGAGACGAGACTGGTAGCTTATACAAGCACATTCAAGAACAATCACCCACGGTGTCAAGACGAGTTATTACTCAACATGTCAAGGTAGCCGTCGCAACAACATTCAAGATTACATGTCAGGTTTACTTTTCAAGAGTGCGCAACGACGGGCCACTATCATGTCATTATCATGCCATAGTTGCTTGTCAAGAGTGCGCAACGACAGGCCACTATCAGGTCATGTTACTTGTTACTTGCTAAGAGTGCGACTTAATAGTCCATTATCATGTTCTATCCTTACATTATCATGAATGAGAGAAACTTGCATAAAATAGCTAGTAACATATTCTTGAGGCCAAGGAAATGATCTACAACTTTCATATTTTGAGTTTTTCAAGATTTTAGCTACAAAATAGTTCAAACGGGCAAAAACAGTCATTTGGAGTGATTTGCGCACAAGTACGGCGCGCGGCGCGCAAGTTGCTCGACGCACGTGGGCAAAAGTGCCCATGACGCATGTTGCGCGCAAGCATGGCACGCGAGCGCGCGACAGTGAAGACACTGCGCACGACACTGTTCATCGTCCCGACAATACCAAAAGGTGTGGGGAACCCATGAACACGAAAATGGCATAACTTTCTCATACAAAGTCGAAATCAAGCGGTTCAAAGCCAAAATTGGGTAGAATGGAATTCCCTACAACATGGAACCATTATATCTCGAAAATAACCAAGTTTCAGAGATAAAAACCAAAGAAAATTGGAAAAATTACAAACTTAGATCTACAAGAATCCATCCATCAAACCCAAAATTAAGTTCTAAAGAGGCTTAGAATCAAGTAAGGAAGAGAGTGGAACAATAAAACTTGAGATCCATCATGAAGTTTGTTGCACTTGCCTAGGCTTGGTGGGTGGAAGGAGTAAATGAAGAAGATGAAGAAGTAAATGTAAATAATGGAGGAGAGAGAAGGAGTTGGTTTTTATACAAAATCTCTCAATCTCAAACCAAAACAAACCAAGCCAAGCCAAGCCAAGTCAAATTGAAACGAGCCAAATTAAAATAAACTAATTCAAGATAAAACCAAGACTAGGCTAAGCAAGACAAGTCTAATTACGGTCTACCTGACAAATATCAAAAATTCGGATACGTATACTAAAAATACGTACAACAGAAAATGGGAATGACACGCAACGTAGGGGACAAATAGAGTCTTAGACTTGGTCACGCAATTACATACTGCTAAATAGCATATGCCTCAATGTACGGGAATACCCAGTAGCGTTTGCGTTTTGCTAAAGGCTCATTCGACCATTTCGGTCGTCGCCAAAGTGGATACGATAAGCCTCAAATTAACCAAAATATGCCAACATAAATAAACCAATAAAATGTAAGATATACGTCTATATAAAGTATATTTTGTAACAAATATGGACTTGCAAAAATATGTTTTATTTCTTTATTTTTAGAAAATCAACTTGGAAGCATAAATGATCCATAGGTAGAAGAGGCAAGCAGTAATCAGTTTCACAATACTGTGTGCTAAATCTTTAACTCATAATTATCAGTAATAACTGAAGTAAATTGCTACTAACAGAGGCTTCTGGTATTTCCAAAAGAAAGCTTAAAACTGTGTCACACCATTTGGACACCAGACACCTCCATAGGACACGTGATGTATATACTGTGTGCTAAAATCTGAACTACAAAACTAACCGACACATAAGCTTCTAGGAAATTTGGCCAAAGCTAAAATCACAGAACTAAATTCCTAAAAAACTACAGAATCAAGACCCAAACACACCTAAGTCCAACAGAACAGTGTTTCACACAAAACCGAATCAAGGATCCAAGGATCGTTCCAATTATCTACGCAAGCAACATAAAATATTTGAATCCCGTAACGGGATCGAGACCGGTCATCACAGACTACGATTATGAGATGCTACGACTACTCGGATAGGAATTATACCGAAAGTCTGATAACAGAATCCGGAGGGTGGCATCAGACTCGGATCAATTCCACGGAGCGTCGTTAGCGACTCGAGGAGTCTCAGAACGCTACTTCGAATATGGTAGCGGCACGGGCGACCGTTCGGAATAATGACAGCATCGTGTGGCCGCAGGTTAGGAGGTCGGCTGAGGGTCGGCACGCGGAACAGAGTCGGCACCGACGGGGTGGTCGCGGGCTGGCCGAGGCACAAAATGTCGACGAGGCGGGCGCGCATCAGGGGGTTGGCCGTGGAGGGGATAGACGAAGGGCTGGCCACGAGAAGTCGGCGTCGGTGGGGCATGACACAGGGGTCGTGGGGAGGTCGTGTGCTGTGCTTGGATGGGGGTATGAAAGAGGGAAAGGTGCTGTAGGAAGTAATGGTAAAGAAGAGGGGAATATGAGTGTTTTTTTCCCTTTCTTTAGGGTCTGCTTGGATTGAGGGTTAAGAGGGTTAAGTGAATGGAAATTAAGTGAGATAAAAATAAAGGGCACGGCTAAACGCACCCCAGCAGTTACTTAACACACCCCAAGTAACTTAAGTTATAAATTACTTCAATGTTAAAAGACTAATATACCCTTCTCTCATTTTTACACCCCACCACACCCCATCAGCCTTCCCAAACACACTTCTCTCATTTTCACACCCCACCATCCTCCTCATTCTTCCTTCTTTCATCATCTTCTCCAACAAAACCCTAAAACCCTAGAAAAATCCTAAGTTGAGAAGCCATCATGGAGGCAGGTGGTCCATCTGAAAGACATAATGTACGTACTCTCTCTACCTTCTTGCTCGTTTTTAAGTATTAAAATTAGTATGAGAATCGTTCCAAACGAAAATTTCAAAAAAAAATTCGCGATATGCACGACCTGTGTTCGTCGTGCATATCATGTGTTGTTCGACTCCTAGTCGTCGAACATAAGAGTGACGTTCGACTAGGAGTTGTCGAACATGGCTTGGAATGTTCGACCATTTTAAGTCAAACATTTTTGAAACGTTCGACCTGTCGTCGAACAGAAGATACTTGTACGACCTGTAATGGTCGGGCACTGTGTTTTTTAAATTTTTTTTAACTTAGTAAAGTGTGGGTCTTTTCTTTTCAGGATAGTTCTTCAAATGACACTGGAATAAAAAATGAATTAAGCATTGTTAACTTTCCCATGTATGAACAAGTTGATTTTTCAGAAGAATTTCAGACGGAAGAGATATTTGATAATCGTGAATCGTTGTTGAGGTGGGCACAGACGGTAGGAAGACGTCATAATATGGTCATTTTGGTTAAACGATCCGATAGCAGGGATGGAAGGCGGGCTCGGATAGTTTTGGGTTGTGAACGCGGTGGTAAATATCGGCCTTCCAAGACTAAAGTTGCTGAAACAAATTTGGCGAACATTGCGAAGAAGGCAAGACGGGAAAAGCTTACGGGGATGAAGAAATGTGACTGTCCGTTTCAATTGAAAGGAGTGCAATTCAATGACCTAGGACAGTGGTCATTGACTGTTGTATGCGGCTCGCATAATCACCCACTCGGACGCAATTTGGTTGGACACTCATATGCCGGTCGACTAACACTGACTGAAGATCAATTTGTGAAAGACTTATCGAAGAATAATGCAAGGCCGAAAGATATATTGAGCACATTGAAGGAATCCTTTAGCGAGAATGAGTCGACATTGAAGACAATTTACAATGCTCGGCAAAAGCATAGAGTTGTCGAGCATGGGGGCCTATCTCAAATGCAGTACTTGTTGGGTAAGTTGGACTCAGAAAAGTACTACTATTTAGATAGGAGATGTGAGCAAACCGATAAAGTGAAGGATCTATTTTATGCTCACCCGACTTGCGTGGATTTGTTGCGTGCTTTTCCTAATATTTTATTGATGGATTGTACCTACAAGACAAACAGGTATAGGATGCCACTTTTAGAAGTAGTAGGGGTCACATCCACAAATATTATATTTTTTGTGGCATGTGTTTATATGAAGGCTGAGCGGGAGGATAATTATATATGGGCGCTTAGTACGCTTAAAGGATTAGTGGATCAATCATGTTTACCGAAGGTAATTGTGACTGATCGTGAGGTAGCACTTATAAATGCTATAAGCGTTACGTTCCCCAGCTCCACACACTTGCTATGTCGGTGGCATATTAGCAAGAATATATTGGCCAACTGCAAGAAGTTGTTTCGTACCAAGGAGAAGTGGGATTCTTTTAACAACTCATGGAATTCGTTGGTTCTTGCCGAAGATCAACCAAGATTTAATGAGTTACTTAGAAGATTGGAGCAAGATTTCCACGATTATCCAAAAGCAGTTAACTATGCCATCATCCGTATGTGTTGAGTACGGAAAATGTAATAGGGGATGGACATTGTAATTTTCAATACATAGCCCATGCACTAGGGTTGGGGGAGGAATCTTGGCCAAAAGTACGTAGTGACCTCATCCAAGAGATCACACTCTTGGGAGATATATACGGTAGATGTAACATGATTAAGGGGTCTCCAAAACAGGTACTTGAATCTTTGAATTGCTTCGTAGCACCAATTTTTGACCGCAAGTACTGGTGGTCATTTCCCGATATGTACTACTTGGCGGCGTCGACCTACAACATGGCCATCGTTCACATGCACGGTGATGTCAACGTTATGTTTCTACCCATGAGGACAGAAGTTCCAGCCAACCCTCGGATTGTATGCATGGCATTTGTTGATACCAATCATTTCATCGTGGTAAAGTTTATTTTCTAATGTAAGCTTGAGGTTGTATCAATTCATCGTTCACATGCACGATTAATGTGTTTTTATTTATTTGTATGCAGGTAAATTTGGCCTCAGACGTACCACTACCACCCATTATCCACAGATGGTCTACTCTGCGTCTTCCATATGCTGCTGGTTGGGGCAAAGTTTTTAAACAACGGATTGAAAAGTATCGTGAAACTGTTCCCTCCAAAAGCTCAAATGTTGATGGTTATCCGATTAGTTTGGACGATTAGTCCTATTGTTATTTAAACGTGTTTTGCGATATTGTACTATGAAAAGATCAATGTACTGGTATTACGAGATATTGATTGTACTGTTCCCTCCAAAAGTGTGTTCTCATTTAAATGTGTGTTGTGAAATTTTACTATGAGAAGATTAGTGTACAACATTATGAGATGTTCAATATACTGTTCCCCCTAAAATTGTTTTGTCATTTAAATGTGTTGTGAAATTGTACTATGAGAAGATCAATGTTCTGGTATTATGAGATGTTCATTGTATTTTTATCGAGAATTGTAAATATGAACTCATCTCTGCATTTTCTCTTGGAAATTACACTGCTCGACCATTAAAGGTCGAACAAAAACCTTCTGTTCGACCATTATAGGTCGAACAACTCCCTACTGTTCAACAATGAGAGGTCGAACAGACCATTTATGTTTGATAATTATTGGTCAGAAAACACCCAACTGTTCAACTATTACAGGTCGAACATCACCCTACTGTTCGACCATTACAGGTCGAACAACGCTCTTCTGTTCGACCCGTAAAGGTCGAACATTTTGTACAACTGTTCGACCTGTAACTGCCGAACAGAAGAATTATGTTCGACCTGTACTGGTCGAACATTACAATTTTGAGCAAAAAAATTAGCACAGAATGGACACATAAACTGAGTACATTTACAGAGTTCAAAATGAGCACATAATGGACACATAAACTGAGTACATTTGCAGATCTGAGTACAACTTCATATTTATGATTTTGAGCAAAATTCACATAAATTGAGTACATTTACAGAGTTCATAACAAAGCACAGAGTTCATTAACATAGTTCTTAACAAAGCACAGAGTTTCAGTAACATGAGCACAGAGTTCATAACAAAGAACATAGTTTATTAACATAGTTCACAACAGAGTTCACAACATAGTTCATAACATGAATCTATGATCTTCGACGCCTTCGACTCCTACTAGTAGACGTCCCCTTCGAAGATTCTGGTGGTTCTTCAGGCGCGATCTTCAAAGCACGATAGGCGCCGACTAAAGCTGGGACTAGCATCGATACGTCTAGACCCTCTTCATTCTCTACCCATTGCTGGTAGACCGGCTCTAAATACCCCAAAGCATTTCCAATCATTTCCTTTGCTTGTGGGCCTGCCTGGGTAGATGTAGTGCTGACGGTGGTAGAGACGTTCTCCGGATCCTGGATGATGGGATGTGAAAACGTCCTATACCAATGCAGATAATCGTCTGAACACTCCCATGCGGGATTTACAGCTCTTCCGCGGGCTTTGGTCGATAGTACATGGCTGCTCCAGAATCGGAAGTAGCCTCCTAAAATATCCCACGTCAGGTTGTACTTTTGGCCCGTATTTCCCCGACGGACAATACTTGGAATCAAAGGAAAATCAGGTATCTTCTGGAGTAAGCCAAATTGTCGAAGCATGCGGTCGGGATGATACGGCTCTACACAGTCAAATGCACGTATGCATCCGTGGTAGAAAGTGACATTGTCCCGAGGATAGAGTCCCTCATCCCATTATAGGGTGTCCAATTGACCTACATCATAAAAAAATATAATTACTAATACATAGAACACATTAATAAATGGCGTAAAAGAATATAATAACACTCACACTATGTACTTGGAGATTGTCCAGAACCTCCCTCAAGGCCAATACCCGGTCGGCAGTTCCTGCAGAATGGAATCTCTTGGCCCACCTCAAAGCAAGTGGATCGCCCAACTTATAATTGACATTATGGGTTGGCCTTGTGAAGGGAAAATACTCGTATATCCAGACCTAAAAAAACAAATATCGGACATATAAACAAAACATAAATATCCACATAAAAGAAGGAGATAATAACATGAAAACATGCATATAAGAAGGAGAGATAGCGACCTCCAGTAACGTCAGATATCCACATATTTGTCGCACCCCACTCCGAGATGCTAAACCAAGTTGTCGATACAAGTATGCTAGAGCAGCTGCTCCCCAAGCATACTCATTGACGGGGTTGACCGTCTCTAGAAGACTGAAAATTTTTGTGTCCACACGTGTGCCACTCTTGTCTGCAAATATTTTACATCCAAGCACGAACCATAAATATGCACGGGCTGCACGTCTTCTTTTCCTATCATCCCTACTAGTGATATCTCTACTAAATCGTGAACGGAGCCACTCAAGCCGAACCGAGCTACCTCTCTGGCCCTGAAGAGCATCGACTGCCTCCCTTTCTGTCACCTCCAATAATCTACTGATCATTTTCTTAGGTTCCTCTGGTCCCTTTGCCGACTCTGGTGCAACCACAGGTAATCCACTAACCGGGAGTCCGGTAAGACAAAATACGTCATCTAACGTAATTGTCATCTCACCGAATGGCATATGGAATGAGTTGGTCTCCGGTTGCCAACGCTTAACAAACGCACAAATTAGATTTTTGTTCGGCGTCTTATATGAAATCCATCTCAAGTCTGGAATTTTAGAATGATGGATCAACTCCTTAAATTCATTACCCCCTGACCAAACTTCCATGTCTCCATCTTGGTCGTGTGGCACCAACACCTCAATAAGGGCCTTTCAATCCCATTCCAAATCTGGAACGCCACATGAGTCTTGAAACTTGGGATAAGTAGAGGATCCTGAGGTCCACCGGGACAAGGGCCCGTCAATATATTACTGTCAGCACGTGCTTCCTCATCTTCCTCAGCACGTGCTTCCTCTTGTTCCTCTTCTTCCTCAACATGTTCCTCATCCTCTTCTTCTCTAGTACGTGCAGCTGCCTCTTCTTCCGTAGCACATTGCTCTTGCATTTGAATCGGAGCAACTGTTGCTCCTTCTTGAAGACTGCTACGTGCAGCTGCCAACTCTTCTAACCGACACCTCCTAGTAGAAGCTGTAGGTCGTCTCCTCATATATGTCATTCCTACTAAATTGAATGAAATATCAAGAATTAAACAATCTATACAGTCAAAATAAACTGTTCGACCGACACTGGTCGAACAAATATATACTGTTCGACCATTACAGGTCGAACAAGTACCTACTGTTCGACATATGTAGGTCAAACAGAAGCAGTATGTTCGATCACGCAGGATCAAACAAATTGTGAGTGTTCGACATATGTCTGTCGAATAAGACGTGAGTGTTCGACATATGTCTATCGAACGTCTGTAAAATGTTTGACTTCGTGTTGTCGAACGTACGGTTTTTTGCCCGAACAACCAGGCTCGGGCAGAACAGCGAAAATCAAAAAAAATGAAAACGAAGATGTTCGTCCAAGAAAATGATGAGTTTTTGAAACCCTAATTCAGTAATCCTAAACGAAAGATACAGTTCGAAGTAATGGGGAGGTTCGATTTGAAAAACTCACCATATTGTTGGGATTGGGGTTCATCTTGGGATCGGTCTTCGGATTGGCCCACCATTGAAACGAAACAAACTCCTTGTCGTCGAACGGGACTCCTTGTCGTCGAACGGGAGGGAAAAAAAGAATGGAGTGCTAGTGGTGAATAAAAATGGGGTGTGTTGTTTTGTATAGAATGGGGTGTACTTAGGATTATTGGTTTGAGAAGAGAGGAGAGTGGGGTGTGCTTAGAAAGGGCATTTCTGTCAAAGTGTGGGGTGTGCTTAGTATGTTTTTAAGTTTTATTAAATATATATGGGGTGTACTTAGTAATTGGGGTGTCCTTAGCAAGTCTTGGGGTGTGTATAGCCGGGCCCAAAAATAAAACTATGCTTAGTTTGAGGATGGAGGTTTAGGAGGAAGGGTTATAGAGGGTTTAGTGAGGTTTTATTTCACCATCTTTTGTCTATTTTTTAACCCCCCAAATCGGAGGGTTAACGAGGGTGATTGAGAGATTTTGTTTAAAAATTTATAAATGCCCCTTATTTGTTTTTATAAAATATCGTAATTTTTTCTCCATTTTTTCTTGTTCTCAACATGTTAATCTGTAGCTTCCTAATTTGTAAAGATATTTTGACAAATTCTAATTAAAATTTCAATTAAATTTAATTTTATGACATATATAATAGTTATTTTGGTAACTATCATATTTTTATTAATCACCCTCTCACTTAAAACCTCAAATCCAAGGAAGAGTTATTAAATACCCCCATTTAACTCTCCATCTATTCCAGGCAAGGTTCTATGTATTGACTCTACTCCCCCTCACTTAACTCTCCTTCATTTAACCCCACTTAACCCTGCTTATTTTTTCCCCTTCAATCCAAGCAAACCCTTAGGAAGGAGATAGGTGATGTGGTGTGCTGGTAGTTAAGGGGAGTGTTGAACGTGTAAAGAGAACGGCTGGGGGGGTGGTTTGAACGGGTTATAGGGAGTGGTGAACGTGTGTGGGTTTTTGATTTATAATTTATTTCGAAGAAAGTTGGGCTTGGAAAAGAAATGGGTTGATTTAGGGGCCGACTAATATATATATAATATTAATAGTATACTAGTAATAAATATCTAATATTTTTTTCTCAAATTACACTAATAGGAAGTTAAACCTAAATTAATTAAAACCAAATTTGGATTTTACAAGTGTCTCTTAGTCTAGTAAATTATACTACAACACATTATCAGCACGTAGTTGTACTATGCCAAAACACATGATCATGCGACCATCCTCGAATGATACAAGTAAGTATGGTCTAATTTTTTTTAATTGTATAATCTTATCTTCTATTTTCTTCTTCTTAAAAGGTGAAGAGGTTTTTTTCCTTCTAAATAAAAGAAAAGAGCATTTGATCTATTAGCCAAAATTGACTTTCAAATATTTTAGATCATCCTCGATCATTAGCCAAAAATAGCTTTCAAGCCTTTTAGATCCTCTTGGATCATTAGCTAAAAATGGCTTTCAATTCTTTTAGATCCTCCTGGATCATCATCCACAAATAGCTTTCAAATCTTTTAGATCCTCATGAATCATTTTATCAGAAATGAATTTTAACTCTTTTAGATCCTACTAGATCGTTAGCCAGCAATGGCTCTCAAAATAGATGAAGCTATCAAAAGGTCTGAGGCCTGCCTTCCTCCTTTAACAATGTCCATGAAGCTTTGTACTTCCGCCGAGCCTCGTTGTATGCGAGGTTAAAATGAATCAATGGAAGTGATAACCAAATTTATCTAAGTCATCATCTCTAGAAAAATGGAGCAAGTCATGGAATGAAGGAGCTCTGTCGAATGGAGTAGCTATTGTGAATGGAGCGACTTTGCTAAGTACAAAAACCACACGACTAGAAGTTTGCCATAAGCAAACTTGGCACTAAGGTCCAACCTCGTGAAAGTTAGCCCTGTGGAGCCTTGTGCCGTCGCCAACAATTTGCCTTAAGAAAACTAGGCACTAAGGCATAGCCTCGCGGAGCCTAGCTCTACAACTAGTAGAAGCAAATTTGGTGTTGATTCCTAGCGTCGCGGAACACAGCCTCGCTGCCAGTTTTTTACCCAAAGTAAAATTTTACCTAAGGTCTAGCCTCACGGAACTTAGCCCCGTAGGGCCTCTTTTCGTACAAAAAATAATTCTTTTGACATAAAACTTTTACAACTTGTTACACAAAGAATTGTATTACAATGGTTGAAATTACAGTAAATAATTCTAAGTACAAGTTTGAGATTCTAGAGATGGCAACAATGGGAGTCTAATCAGCGCATGACTACTTTACTATCCGACTTCAAATGCAAGGATGGCGCCATACTTTCTCCTTCGTAGATATGAACTACACAAATTCTACTTGAGAGCAACTTTAGTGTTCTTCAATAGCACATTAACTATATGTGGAGAGGACGCACTATACCCAAGGAAGATACCTTAGAATTATCATAGAGAAGGCCAAATATTCGAGACATAATGCACTAAGTGTTAAAGAATTGGTTGGATAGAATATAGATGTATGACTTCTGATCTTGCTCCTCCTATATGCACAAATATTAAGGCTATTTATAGCTAAAAGTCCAAAAAAGATTAAACTATTCATTTTTTCACTGAAATGGACTGAAAATTGCAGACTATTCAGTTTTATGCTGAAATGGACTGGATTGTGAAAACACGGAATGAATAGTCCATTTCAGCCTAGATGCTATCACTTTCCAGTACTTGAATACGGAGGTCGAGTGTATGACTCGGCCATCTACACACTACGGTATACATCAGTATCCTGTAATACGATCATGTATGTTCTTGGACATGGAGTATATTCTACAGTACAAAACACCTGTGGTCTCATATAATATAATATATCCCAATCAGTCAAACAAGAAGCAAAAATATAGAACATATAAGATAAAAAAGTAAGGCATCCTAGACATTCTATCAAAATAATCGTAAAGCTAGCTATTCAAAATGGAAGCTATCACTTTATCCAATAGTACATGATCACATCTTCAGATATAGTCTGAATATATAAACATGATGTTGGGAACAACCTCCCAGAATGAATAAGCTAAATATGTGCCCGATGACTAAACGCCTCAATGAATCAAAATAATATCATGAGTGGTAGAAAAGAAACCCACTCAGGATCCTCGACGTCTATCCTCCAGGTGAACACTATCGAGTAAAACATACGGTAGATCCACCGGCTCTACTACCAGATCTGGCCAAACAAAACTAAATGGGTCAATCCCCTAATAGCAACTACCATAAGAGAGTAGGAGTGAATGAAACAAAAATCCAACGACTATTCCTACATAGTAACATGTGCCATATCACTTACCTGTCTTCCATCATCGTGACAAAAATCCACTCATATACCAAACAAGGACAAGGGGCATAGTACTACGCCGAGACAAAGTACATTTCCAAACTACGGACATGTGATAAATTATACAATTCTTGGTTTAACAAATCCATCCAAAAGTTTCTATGGCTTGCAAGATTAATATTTGGGTTATCCCAAACATACAATATAGGATTTGTTAATCGTGCAATTACAAAGCGGGACTGGCCAAACCATATAACTATGCATAGAATTAGTACAAGTCCACAGTGTCCCTCACAGGTGGCCCTAGGTCGGTAATAAATCTCAGTAACCGTGCAAGCACTCATATAGAGTAGATATTGGGTCGGTAAATAATGATGCCAGATATTCTACTAGCAAGGCATGGACTCTAAGTTGAAGTAATTTCATGTATACATAGGTATCCAGATGATATTGAGACTATATCCTAAATACATCATGTTTGGTCCCTTATCGCCATTAAAAAACCATACCAGAATTATTCTGGTTTACTTTATTTCGTTCCTAGCAACTGTTCAATTTGCATTAATCACTTCTAATATAATAGTCCAGTAGAAATAAGGTTTCCTTTGCCTGTTGTAGAATTTCTACTTGATTTTATCTTAAAGGTCATTAGGATTATTACAAATACCTATTGATCCAATCACTTTTATAGTTCGACACTAGTCATCTTACGAAAGCATGTTACACATATTTTTGTAGATAGCTAATATATATAGGAAGACTAAATATCTACCTAGTAGCCTGTAAGCCCCTAGATTTTAAAATATTATTTATATAATTTTAAATAGCATTTATATCTTTAAAATGAGTTATTATAATTACTAGAAATTTTCTAGAATTTTTAAATGATTTTTAAAATGATTTTTGAAGCTAAAAATATCAAATTACAATTTATTAAATTATTTTAAATACGTTTTGTAATTAATTTTATTATTTTATTGCAGTTTGTAATATTCGGTTTTTCTGTGCAAATTTTATTTTGCATAGAACAACAGCGAGGGGTATTTTGTAATAACCAGTTTTGGGGGGGGGGGTTTCTACAAATTGTCGACGATCACCGCCTTCGTCTTCGGCTAATCCGCCGACCTACGGCTAAACCCTAATCCTAAACCCTAATCTGAACCCTAATTCGACCGACTTTCCCAGCCTATAAAGGTCCCCCGGCCTGACCCCTAACCCTAGACTTCACCACGACTGCCCTAACCACCACCCTACCCTATTTCTTCTCCGATGAACTCGCCGGAACCCTAGATCTAGGAGCGCAGCCCCTACAGGCCACGCCACCATCTCTGACCACCACCAATCGATGCGCCTTGACGAGACGACCACCGAGCCATTTTTTTTTACTACCCCGACGTCTCTTCCACCGTACAACGCCCCCGAAAGCCACCGCCTCTCGGACACATACGTGTCAATTCTTCTGTGTGTCGAGTCATGTCTCGTGAACACGTGAGTGGACTCGCCCTGTGTCGACGAACCCAGTGGTGCACGTGGACACGCGAGATTCGTGTCGTGCGTGTCGTGTTCGCCACGGACACAGGATTCGTGTACTCGTGTCCTTAACTGTCAGGATACGAGTTTTATAATAAATGTTTAATGGGTTTGGGTTGAACAGTAACGGGTTTAACCCGCATAGTAATGGGTTTTAAATTAATGGGTTTACTGTGTATAACGGGTTTGGGCCCAGTGGGTTTTGGGCCGGATTATATATATATATATATATATATATATATATATATATATATATATATATATATATATATATATATATATATATATATATATATATATGTATATGTATGTATTTATATGTATATATGTATTATATATATGTATTTATATATATATTATTATATGTATACTGTTATATATAATATATACTGTAATTATATATGTATATATTTTATATATTAAGTATTTTTCTATATATATATATATATATATTTATTTATTATATATATATTTTATATTTATTATATATATGTATATGCTTATATATAAATATCTATATTTTTCTTCTTCTTGGATTTAAATATCTATATATATTTTTTAATATATATTTATATTTATATATATATTTTTTTAATATTTTTTTATATATTTTTAGATATATATATATATATATATATATATATATATATATATATATATAAATATATATATATATATATATATATTTTTTTTTTTTAAATATATATATATATATATATATATATATATATATATATATAAATGTATTTGTTATATATGTATATGTATTTCAATATATATATATATAAATGTATTTGTTATATATGTATATATATTTCAAATATAATTTTATGCAAAATGTAATTATGTATAGATTCACAAGTTATTTTATTATATGTATTTTGTGACTTGTATATTTCACTACTTTAATATATTATTAAAATACCTTAATGTATATTTTAATATATTAATTTTTGTATTTTATTTATCATAGCCATTTGGTGTCCAAACCTAGTATGGGTTTTGGGCCCAAATGTGTCTAAATACATTCAAGGCCTGTACAAGTCATATCGGACTTGATTCATGGCATTCGGTCTCGTATCTGGACTTCGGTTCAATTTCGAATACGTGAACAAAATATTAAATAATTAATTAATTATTTTTCAGAAATTATTACTTGCTGTTTTTGAATTTTTATATATATATATATATTAAGTGCTGTAAAAATCTGGAAAAAATTGTATTTAGATACTATGTTAATGTAGCTAATTTAATATAATTTTTCCAGCATTTAATAAGTACTTTTGGCATTTTATAAAAATAAGAAAACAGAACTCATTTTCAGGATACATATGTTTGCTGATTTTTAATAAATATCTATGAGGGTTTATAAATTCCAAAATAATTAGTATAAATTTCTATAATTAACAAGGATCACCTTGGTACTTTATTTTTTTGTATAATTGAGCTTTTTGTCTATCTCAAAAATTGTTGGAACATAGTGTACAGTCGGATTTATTTATTGAGTAGTTACGACTTACAAAGTTTTGTGTTGATTTGAGTTATTGTAGTATTGGACCTCATCCTACACTAGTGTAAAGGCCCTAGAAAGTTAGTTTGGGTATTGTGTCATCCCACATTGGTCTCCTATGCTAAAGTCATCATTTGGCTAGGTGACCAGTCAGAAAGTCGTGTCGCACAACTAGTGTCTTAGTGTTTAACTTAGTATGAAAACTAAGTTTATGTATTATTTCTACAGTGACGAGTCACCAGACATCTATAGCATTTCTACCACTACCTTGCTTTGCTAAAGGCAAGTACCTCTATAAACTTTATTTACATCGTATAATGAATTATGTATAAACCATGTTAATATTTAAACTGCAAGTCGTATATCACCATGTTTCATATGCTTCATTCTGTTCTCAGTATCCGCCATGCTTCATACTGTTCTCGTATCACCCACATGTTATAAAACGGGTTAAGAAGAAACTGTTAGTAGAGTACGTGATCTTGCCCCCTTCTCCGTATGTATTTACCGAGCATTGTTACATTCTATATGTAACTTTGTCGTATGTTCTGGTCCCGCGTTTGTGTATGGATATACACCGATGCCATTATGTGTACGTATGTACACATCAAAAAATTGATATGTGCCATTGTACATCCTATTTTACCTATTGAACGATCACGTACATGCTACAGTTTTAAACTTTAAAACAAACATATGATGCCATGATAGATTATGATATGCCATGATTCCTACACTTCTGTTCATTTCATGTTTCGTATATTTAGTATGTTAGAATCAGTACTTGCTCCCATCCTGACAGGATAACGTTGTAGGTATACTTACCCAGGAGGAGTTGCTATGCGATTCCTATTATGGAGTTGCTGACGAGGATCAGGCTTTACTTTACGAGGATGTACCTGTGGGGAAACTCGTTTAGTTTGTGTAGTTGCTCGGGACTTTTGAGAGTAGTCATGTTTTAGACTACGTATTTTGTAACTGGACCTGTATCCAGTTTTACATTTTGGACTTGTACTTGGAACATATTTATATATGAGATGATTTTGTGTTTGGATATATTCTGAATCAATATTACATTTAGAACTGTTAGCACACTTTAGTATTATCTTAATTATCTTTAGAACATCTTACTACGTTTTATCTCAAACGTAGGATGGACATGACTCGTCCCAGCCCAACAATTTGGGTAGCGGATCGTGACAAGTTTTTAGTGGTGGCCCATGCAGGTCAAGACTAAATTGTTTGGTTACGTCATTGTACCAAGCATGCCTGCAATTAGAAACTTAAGGTAACTAGACAACACTAGGAATGACGCTTAGAACACCTAGAGGATTACTAGGATTGTAACATAGGAAACACATCATATCATATGCTCGTTATTACAAATTGGATTTTCTTGTTGTTTATGATTGTTTACTTAAAAGAGTCCTTATAAGTTCTTTTACTTATTAGATGGTGCTCACCCGCTCATCCCAGTATGCCACACCTGAAAATGGCACACTTTCCATCCAGTCGGTTGACCAGTTGATCGATGCACCTTCACCTCCACCTACCATACTCTCCCATTCCACAAATCTACCAACCCAGATGCCTCCACCACCTTCCACCTCACAGTCCCAGCAGGACTCGATACTCCCACCACCACCTATTACTATACCTGCGCAGGCTTCTGTCACTCCCGACGGAAACCAACTGCTCACTCTGATCCAGGGGTTCCTAACGACCCATCAGGAGCAGACCACCTTACTCCGCCAGAGCATAGAGCGTTCTGAGGAGCGTACCATGGTCCCACCACCGGTAGAACCACGACAGAGAGCGGGGACAATCAAGGACTTCATGGGTCTGAACCCCAAGGAGTTCATGGGGACCGAGGGCATCGTAGTAGCAGATGACTGGGTAGACTCGGTAGAGAGAAAGCTCCTTGGAGCTAGGTTAGCGGGTGACCTCTAGGTTGAGGCAGCAGAATTTCTTTAAATAGACTTGGCAGGAGTTTAGTTCAGGAATGAGCCGCTATTCGCGAGAGGAAAGGCCACTTGGGATCAGTTTAAGATCCAGTTCAAGAAGAAATTCTTCTCAACCACCGCTAGAGTGGCCATGAGACTACGATTCCAGAACATCCAGCAGGGGAACCGTTCTGTTGATGAGTATGCAGCAGAGTTTAGTCGTTTGAGCCGTTTTGCTCCTAGTCTGGTTGCAGACCCAGAGGAGATGACGCGTAGGTTTTGCCATGGTCTAGTTCCAGATATCGGCATTCTCATAGTAGCCAACGGTACGACAGACTACTACCAGAGCCTAGAGTTGGCCCGGAGCATAGAGGAGCGTCTTCAGTCGTGCAAAAGGCCGGCTCCCATACACCACGAGGGACCTTCCAAGCGTCAGCCTTTCCAGCCGAGATCACCGGCACCGCACCAGCAGACTTACCGTCCTCCCACACCACATCACCCAACCCCGCCAGTTAAAGCCTCGGGACCCCGGCAGCAGAAGAGAGGTGTGTGTTCATTCTGTAGAAGGCCAGGCCATGATGCTTCCATCTGTAGGAAGAAGTTGGGGCAGTGTTTAGCTTGTGGGTCTATCACCCATCATCTTCGGGACTGCCCAGTAGCAAGGGTACCAGGTGCCGGACCACCATTTAGAGGACCGCCACTCCCGACTCAGCAGCAGAGGTTTGGGCAACATCTGCAGCAACAGAAGGGACCCCAGGGGAAGGCTTATAGTCTGGCTCTTGAGGCAGAACCGGAGCAGGTTTCGGAACCAGATTATTTGGTTGACGTCATCACAGGTCATGTTTATTTGCATACTTTTCTAGCTCTATGCTTGTTTGATTCCGGTGCATCGTATAGCTTTCTGTCATTAGAGTTTCTACATAAACACCACTTAGTAGCTACACCTACCGAGGAGATGAGTAGAGTAATGACGGGAGGCGAACCAGTGCCCATTAGGGCTATCTATAGATGCTCTATTACTATAGCTGGAAGAGAGTTTAGGGGACGATTCTTTATGATGCCACTCCCCGGGTATGATATCATAATAGGGATGGACTGGCTTAGCTATGCTCACGCAGCTATAGACTGTCATGAGGGTAGTATTCTATTCAGTTTCCGAGGCACGGCACCATTCAGTGTCAGGAGGACAGGGCGGAGATCAGCCTAGAGCCTAACTGTTGTGCGACAGTTGGGGAGTTAGCACCGCCATACCCTATCATTAGGGAGTTTATGGATGTATTCCCAGAGGATCTTCCAGGACTTCCGCCTGACAGAGATGTGGAGTTCACTATAGATTTATTATCGGGTTCATCACCAGTATCCCGGGCTTGCTATAGATTTAACCCCAAGGAGGCCATAGAGATGAAGGAGCAGATTGATGACCTGTTGAAAAAGGGTTTCATTCGATCTAGTGCGTCTCCATGGGGAGCGCCAGTGCTTTTTGTGCCTAAAAAGGATGGTACAGTCCGGTTGTGTATTGACTACCGAGCGTTGAATGCCATCACCATCAAGAACAAATATCCTCTGCCCAGGATAGATGACTTGTTCGACCAGTTGAGTGGGGCGAAGGTATTTTCCAGGATAGACTTAAGATCCGGGTACCACCAGGTAAAGGTTAGGGCAGCAGACATCCAGAAGACGGCGTTCAACACGAAGTACGGGCAGTACGAGTTTTTGGTGATGCCATTTAGTCTCACAAATGCACCAGATGTCTTTATGAACTTGATGAATAAGACATTTTACCAGTATCTGAATAAGTTCGTCATAGTATTTATCGACGACATCCTGAAATACTCGAAGATGCCGGAGGAGCACGCAGAGCACTTGCGGACAGTTTTGGGGATTCTGAGGCAGGAGAGGTTGTATGCCAAATTATCGAAGTGTGAGTTCTTTTTAGACCAAGTGCAGTTTCTCGGTCATGTAGTCACTGGAGAGGGGATCTCAATAGATCCTAGAAAGATTGCTGCCGTTGAGACATGGAAGGCTCCGACGTCAGTTTTAGAGATCATGAGCTTCTTGGGTTTAGCAGGCTATTATAGGAAGTTTGTCCAGGACTTTGCTAGGATAGCTGAATCTATGACGAAACTGACACGGAAGGACGCAGAGTATATCTGGTCAGAGGGCTGCCAGGCAGCGTTTGAGGAGCTAAAGAGGAGGCTGACGACCGCTCCAGTTCTGACATTACCTTCAGGATCTGGAGGTTTCACCATATACAGCGATGCTTTGAAAAAGGGGCTAGGATGTGTCCTACAGCAGCATGGAAAAGTGATTGCTTATGCATCTAGGCAATTACGGACTCATGAACGGAACTATCCTACCCACGACCTAGAGTTAGCTACGGTGATCTTTGCACTCAAGTTGTGGAAACACTACTTATACAGATAGCGAATGGAAATCTTTACTGACCACAAGAGCTTGAAGTATGTGTTCACGCAGAAAGAGCTGAACATGAGGCAAAGACGATGGTTGGAGTTGATGAAGGGCTTCGACATCGATTTACAGTATCACCCTGGGAAGGCCAATGTGGTGGCGGATGCGCTAAGCAGGCATCCAATGGCATGGTATCTGATGATAGATCGGCATTTACGGAAAGACCTGGAGAAGCTCGGTATAGAGATAGTTCGGCCAGGATCAGTGATACAGATAATGGCGCTAGACATTCAGTCAGGTTTGATAGAGCAGATCAAGGAGGCATAGTCTACAGATGAGAGCCTCCGCAGACTTCGAGCCCAGGTTTTAGTTGGATTGCTAGATGACTTCACCGTAGCAGAAGATGGATCCTTGAGGCATGGCAGCCGGTTGTACATATCGAAAGGAGAGCTGATAGAGGCAGTCTTACAGGAGGCGTACCGATCGCAATATTCTATTCACCCTGGTGCCAACAAGATGTACCGTGACTTGCGGGAACATCTTTGGTGGTACGGGATGAAGAGAGATGTATCACGTTTCATTTCGAGATGCCTAGTTTGCCAACAGGTCAAAACGGAGTATCAGAGGCCAGCTGGTCTATTACAGTCGTTACCCATTCCCGAGTGGAAGTGCGATGGACTTTGTTTCAGGGCTTTCTCGTTCCCAAGGAGGGAAAGATTCCATTTGGGTCATCGTTGACAGGCTGACGAAGTGTGCGCACTTCATACCCTTTAAGGTGGGGCTCTCCATCGAAAAGTTGGCAGAGCTATACATACAGCAGATAGTTCACTTATACGGAGTACCAGTGAGCATTATGTCGGACCGAGATAGCAGATTCACATCCCACTACTGGAGAAGTTTGCAGGAAGAGTTGGACAGTTGGCTCAAGTTCAGTACAACGTACCATCCGCAGACAGATGGACAGTCCGAGAGGACGATACAGACGCTAGAGGATATGCTGAGGACGTGTGTGCTAGACTTTGTCGGATCATGGGAGAGCCATCTGCACTTGGAAGAGTTTTTATACAACAACAGCTACCAAGCCAGCATCGATATGTCTCCTTTCGAGGCACTATATGGACGACGATACCGTACACCGCTCTTTTGGGATGATATTGGGGATAGAGTTATGCTTGGGCCAGAGATGATCTTTTGGGATGATATTGTATTATATATATATATATATATATATATATATATATATATATATATATATATATATATATATATATATATATATATTATATATATAAATATATATATATATGTATATACATATATTATATTATATTATATTATATTATATTATATTATATTATATTATATATATATATATATATATATATATATATATAAAATACAATATAATATATATATATATATTTATATATGATAGAAGGATGAGAAGAACCGGCCCTTGGTTCTCCCCCCCACCCTCACCCCCGTTCTTCCTCGGGTGGTGGCCGGTCCTCGTCCCCGGCAGCCTGGCCGGTTGGCCGTAGAGCCCCCCTCCTTTTCGGTGGCCACCCCCCTTCCCGTCACCCTAAGGGCCGTCAGTTTCCCTCCTCCGCGTCCCTTGCCTGGCTGTTCGCCGTCGCCAGCCCGAGGTGCGGCCGCCTTAGCCGCAGTCGTCGTCCCCGACGATCTAGGCGACGGCGACCGAAGCCCGCTCCACGCGTCCCCCCAGGTCCCTCCCCGGACCCCTCCATCCTCGGGCCCCCCTGGCTCGCCCCCCGCTGCAGCCCAGGTCCCCTCCGTTCCGGCGCGCCCTCCTCGCGCCGCCACCCCCGCGGTGGTTTCCCCTCTCGCCGCCCCTATTCCTGCGGCGCCCCCGGTTCCCTTGGCCGCCCCCTTGCGATGGTCGCCCGCGCCCTCGGTCGGCCTCGCCCCGTGCCTTCCAGCCCCCGCTCCCCCTTCGGGCATCTCCCCGGCACCGATCGGGTCCTCGCCTCTGCGCTGCGAGCCCATCTCCTGGGCCCTCGTGGCCGCTCGGCGGCCAACTGTGGAGGGAGGTCAGATCCTGACGACGTCCCCTTCCGTCGTTGAGCTGTCGTCCTGCGGCGGACTCTCCGTTGCCGCCTCTTCTCCCGCGAGCTCCGTCCTCCCCGCGTGGACGGCTCCTCCGCCTCCATACGATCTCCGGAGCTTCCGGCGAGCCCTGGAGGCCACTCCTCCCCCCTCCGCCGCTCTTGACCGGCTCCCCTCGTCGGACCCGTCTCCTTCCCTTCGTCTTTCCCGTCGAACCTTGTCTCTCTCCGTCCGCGGCCGATCACTAAGCTCCCGGTGGTCCTTCGCCCCGAGCCCTCCGGTCTCCGCCCCCTCCCGGTAGCCGGCCCTCCGGCCTCCGCCCCCTCCCGGACTCCTGAGCCGGCGCCCCTGGCCCCACTTCCCCGTTCCCTGCGCCGGGCGCGACCCCCCGGCGATAGGCGGCGCCCCCCCCCGGCATCCGCCGGCTGCTGGGCCCCTCCACCGGCGGGGAGTACGAGTCTTCTCGTGCCGCCCGCCATTCAGCTCTCCGCGCTCCGGGCTCGGCGCTCCCTTGGGCCCCGCGCCCCTTGGGCCCCGCGCCCCCTTGGGGCCCGCGCCCACCTACCCCCCTTGGGCCACGCGTCCTCCACTGCTTTCTTGGGTTGCGCACATGGCCTCACCTCCCCCAATGCGGTTTCAAAATTTGAATTCTCTGCAGTTCAAATTTTGGACTTCTCAAAAAAAAAAAAAGAATTTTCAGAGGTTCGTTTTTTGCCTCTTAGGGCTCTGGGCCCATATGTTTTCCATTTTCGAAATTTCTTTGGAATTTCGAATTTACTCTTTTGCAATATATATATATATATATATATATATATATATATATATATAAAAAAAAATATATATATATATATATATATATATATATATATCCCTAAATTTTACTATTTTATTTTTTTTAGACTTAATTACGTCTATACACATATTGCCCTAAACTGTTTTTTTTATTTTAATTAATTAGATTAGGTTAGTTTATGTTTATAAATATAAACCTTTAAATATGTGTAATATAGTAGATGGTATTTTTATAATAAATAAGTATAAGTACTAAATAAAATGCGTGAAATATATATATATATATATATATATATATATATATATATATATATATATATATATATATATATATATATATATATATATATATATAGGGAGCGGATCAAAAAAAAAAAAAAAAAAAAAAAAAATATATATATATAGGGAGCGGATCAAAATATATATATATATATATATATATATATATATATATATATATATATATATATATATATATAGGGAGCGGATCAAAAGCCCCCCTTAGAAAGCCCCCCCAAAACCCCCCTCACTCTAATTCGTAATATTAATGTTAATATTAATATTAATATTAATGTTAATGTTAATATTATTGTTAATATTAATGTTAATGTTAATATTAATTTTTTTTAATTTTTATTTTTTTTATATTAATGTTAATGTTAATATTAATGTTAATGTTAATGTTAATATTAATTTTAATGTTAAGTTTAATGTTAATTTTAGTATTTAATGTTAATATTAACATTAATATTAACATTAACATTAATATTAACATTAATATTAATATTAAATTACGGATTAGAGTCAGGGGGGTTTTGGGGGGCTTTCTAAGGGGGGCTTTTGATCCGCTTCCATATATATATATATATATATATATATATATATATATATATATATATATATATATATATATATATATATATATATACATGCTCGTTAGCTGGGCAACCAAACCCACATCCAACAAATCCTCTACGACAACCACTTACTGTTTTGCAACCACTGCCACTTAAGAGGCCACCTTCCGAAGTATTGCCACCGCCTTCACCCGGAGCTCAAAAAGAAATCATCCAGGAAAGACAACGACCGCCCGGGTGGAAGATCTCTCAAGTCGCCCATCTTACCTCCCCCGAACTCCCACATACGATTCGAATCAAGCCCCAACGAACCAGCCTCCAGCGATCCTCCGAGCAGTGCTATGATCCCTTACACTCCCCAACACATAGCGACCTCCAACCAATTCGCCATTCTCGACTCAGAGGATACGGAGCCGACCACCGCCCCAGAAGGCTCTGGGCTTCCCGACCTCTCACCTCCCTCACTCAACCCTTCGCGAGCAACGAAGGGTACCGCCGCGAGTGGCACAGAGCAACGGACTACCCCTAGCGGTCAGGAGGCAGAATCCTCGGCCTCTCCCCCAATCAACGCAGCTCTTCTTTCCCCCAACGGGAACCCAGTCGAAGACACTCTAGCCCCACTCGGTCCCGACCAAGCAAGGAGAGGCATGCAAGTACTAGCCGCAGGAGTCCTCCTTCAGCTGCTGTTGACCGAGCAAGCTCACGACTCCCTGGCCATTCCCCCAAAGGACCCCGTTGTCGACTCGGCTGGAGACCTAATAGGCCCTTCCTCATGTCCGAATGTTCACCACAACGGCAACCCTCCAACAATAACTAGCGCGGCTGTGCCGAACTCCCAATGGAGCAAGGAAGGCGCAGACAAGACTGTCACCATCCTAACCAGATCCGCCGCACGGCGGAAGAAAAAATCCCCCTACCACATCATTAATGCTTAACATCCTATTTTGGAATGTTCGGGGCCTGGCTAACAAACCGACACTAAGGCGCATTTCCAGCCTTCGAAAAATTCACAAAGTGGACATCTTCATCATCATTGAACCCAAAATCCCCTCCAAACGTCTTAAATCAACCCAATTAGCCCTGGGCCTCCCTATTGCCATTACTGGCAGACACGACATCTAGATTTTGGGCTCGAAGGAGGTCAAACTCGACATCATCCAGGACTCCCAATAAGCCCTCTCTTGCTGGGTTACTCATCCCACTCTCCCGGAGCGCGCCATCCTTTCAGCGGTGCACGGTAGTTGTATCATCGCTGAACGCAAAAGCCTTTGGAGCGATCTTTTTGACATCCATCTCCACAATATCAATACCCCCTGGCTTTGCATAGGGGACTTCAATGCCATCACCCGCAGAGAAGAGAAGATTGGTGGTCGTCCCACTCCCCTATCAGCCATGCATGACTTCAATGACTTCATATTCAACGCTCATCTTACTCCTCTTCAGTTCAAAGGGAACGAATTCACCTGGTGCAATATGCAGGACGGCGATCGCCGCCAATAGTCCCGTCTGGACAGAGCCCTCACCAATGCTCGCTGGCAGGGAATGAGGATCACATCCACCCTGTCTCACCTCAACTCCGCAGAATCAGACCACGCCCCTATTTTGGTGGAGACCAATAACAACAACCACCTCCCTAAAAAGAACTTCCAATTTCTTGACTTTTAGGCTGAACACCCGCAGTTCTCGAGCATCGTTGCTGAAGCCTGGACCAGCCAGGACTCCCCAAACCCTCTCACTCGGATTAGTAACAAGCTCAAAGCCATCAGGAAAGCCCTCTCCAATTGGAGCAAACAGGCCTTTGGGGATATTTTCCAAGCAATCCGAGTCGCCGAAGATGACGTCGCCCGAGCCGAAGCCAAATTGCTAACCGACCGTTCCCTTGCGGCCAGAATGCCCTGAACCTCACCAAGGCCATGCTCAAATTCAGACTCAAAGTTGAGACCGATTTCTGGAAACAGAAAGCCAGGCTGAAATGGGACAGCGACGGGGACAAAAACTCTAAATACTTCCACGCCTGCGTCAATGGCAAAAGAAACAAACTATTGATTCATCACATAACCGACGAGCACGACATCATCAGAACCGACCATAAGGGTATCCAAGAGGCGGCCGCTGATTACTATACCAAGTTATTCTCCAAAGAAACGGTCCAGAAAGACTCTTCTTTCCTCGACCAAATCCCCACCATCATCAACGACTCCGACAATGCTTTGCTGGATCGCCCCCTGTCCGAACAGGAAGTGAAAGATGCGGTGTGGGCTTTGAACGAGCACAGCGCCCCCGGACCAGACGGATTCAACAGAGTTTTCTTTCATTTTTGCTGGAAGATTATCAAGCGGGATATCACCGACGCGGCTATTACTTTCCTTGAAGGAGCTCACTACCCCAAAGCCATCTCCAGCGCCAACCTCATCCTCATTCTGAAAAAAGACAAACCCAACTCTTTCCACGACTTTCGACCTATCAGTCTTTGTACTTTCACCAACAAATCATATCCAAGATCATTGCCACTAGAATGTCAGACATTCTCCCCAAAATCATTTCGAAGGAACAAAGTGGTTTTGTTCGAGGCAGGAACATCCAAGACAACATCATGCTGGCCCAAGAACTTATCACCTGTATGAAGTTTCCCGCTCGAGGAGGAAACATCGCCATCAAAATTGACATGGAGAAAGCCTACGACAGACTCGATTGGCAGTTCATGATCTGGGTCTTCAGAGCGTTCGGATTTTCAGAGAATTGGACCAACACTGTGTGGAGATCCGTCAGCAATTCCTGGTTCTCCACTGTCATTAACGGGCAATCTGAGGGCTTTTTCAAATCTAGCTGCGGTGTCAGATAAGGCGATCCTCTATCATCCACGATCTTCATCATCTCAGCTGACGCCCTGAGCAGAAACCTAAACAACATGGCCAACACCCCCAATTTCCAACAATACCATACCGCCAGTGGATGCCCCACCATCACCCACCTGGCGTTCGCCGACGATTTACTTATCTTCTCTTCTGGGGATGTCGGATCGATGGAGGTGGTTCACAACACCCTAACGCGGTACTCCACATGCTCAGGCCAGAAAATCAACTATTCCAAGAGCATCATCTACGCCCACCACAGCATCAGAATCGAGAATGCTACCAGTCTAACCAACCTCACTTCCTTCTCGATGGCCCACCCCCCTTCAACTATCTGGGCTGCCCTATGGTGTACGGGAGATCCAATGCCAGCATTTTTGAGAACCTCATTACTAAAATCAGGAACACAATCGAAGGTTGGCACAACGCCACCTTATCTCCAGGCGGCAAAATTATCCTCATCAATCATGTCCTCAACTCCATCCCAATCCACACCTTAGCGGCTTGCTCTCCGACCAAGAAGGTCCTTGAGTCGATCGAGCAGATATTCTGCACGTTCTTCTGGGGTCATACCGATGGTAAAGACAAATACCACTGGGCCAGCTGGGACGTCATGGCCACCCCGATTGCGACCGGCGGGCTGGGCTTCACCAAACTAAATGACATCGTCAAAGCCTTCTCCATGAAACTATGGTGGAAATTACGCACGAGCGAAAACTTATGGACCAGGTTCATGAAGGCCAGATACTTAAGTACATCCACCCAGCGATGGCCAGAGCCAATAGTAGATCCTCCGCGGCTTGGCACCGCATTTTGCAGGGCCACGTATTGGCCGAGCCAGCGATTAGACTCCGTCTGGGCAACGGCAAGGCCAACTTCTTCCAGGAAAGATGGATCGGCGACAACATTATCCCGAACACATCTGGGGCCCCCAGCAACTGCAGAATCAAAGACTTGTGGAACCCCACTAACAACGATTGGTCTTGGGACCGGATTCGCGATTGGGCCAGCAACGATACGGTCGACAGCATTCGTCAGCATGGTCTTATCATTGGTCCCAACGCGGACGAGCTGAGATGGTCGCTGGAAGCTTCCGGAGTTTTCTCTGTGAAATCAGCGAGGACGGTGATCCACAAGATCGGCCAAGCACACTTCATTGCACAATTCTGGCACTCGTGCATCCCCAAGAAATGGTCATTTCTCCTGTGGACAGCCACGAGGCAGAAATTGCCAACCGATGAGATCCTTAACTCCATCGGCTTTAGTCTGGCGTCAGCTTGTAATTGTTGCGACGAGAGGCAGACGGAGAATATCGACCATATCTTCCGGGAAGGAAGCATCCCCAATCAAACCTGGAGCTTCCTCAACCGCATCTACAACATCACTTCAGGAGCTGGGCGCTTTAACGATCTCCTGGCCCTCTGGGGAGTCACGTCCCACGGCCATTAGATCATAGCAGCGGCCGCCACCTGGGTAACTTGGAAGAATCGCAACAAAGCGAGATACGATGGTCACCAATATTCCGCCGAGCAGCTCATTCGGGAAATTAAACGGCAATGCCGCAAAAGGAGTTCACTGTGCTCCCACAGCCCACCAGCATTCTGGCAACCCCTCTCCAGCTAGTTTTGTCGGGCGCGATCATCCCACCCTTTTCTTTTTGCTAGTTTAAGGCTTTTCGCCTTGTACTTTCTTCAGACTTCGGCTTTTTGGGCCTTGATGAATAAATAAAGGGGTTTATGAAATATATATATATATATATACATGCTCGTTGAAAAAAATATATAAATATGAGCGTTGATGAGTCGCTCAATGCAGCCTCCTGTATATATATATATATATATATATATATATATATATATATATATATATATATATATATGCTCGTTGAAAAAATATATAAATATGCTCGTTGATGAGTCGCTCAATGCAGCCTCCTGTTGCTCATAGCAGCAGCTACCACTGAAGAAAAAAACCCTAACCCTGACAAATATCTCCTAGAAATACTAGCCCTAATCTATGGCGTCCCGCCGGGTCCTCTCATCCCTCCTCCGATCCACGGCCTGTCGATCCCCCTCCGCCACCGCTAGATCTCCCCTCAGCCCAGACCCTCAGTCTCCCGCGCCAACCCTGCTGGTTTCTTTCTCTCTCGTGCCGTAGAGTTCGCCACCTCCACGGTCGCAGCCGCCTCGGCACCGGCCAAGCCCTCCCCCTCCGACGGCAGGAAGTGAAAGATCACTGTCGAGTTTACCAGCGCCGACGCAATCGGATAGGTCTGCCAGGTCATCGGGGCCGTCGTCGACGTGAGGTTCGATGAGGGGCTTCCGCTGATCCTGATGGGGCTGGAGTTGATGGACAACTCGATCCGTCTTGCGCTCGAGGTAGCGTAGCATCTCAGGGAGAACCATCGCCATGGACGGAACCGAGGGGCTGGTCAGGGGACAGAGGGTTCTTAACACCCGATCTCCGATCACTGTTCCTATTGGGAGGGCTACACTAGGACGAATCATAAATGTTATCAGAGAGCCCATTGATGAGAAGGAGACATTAAGACAAGCCACTTCCTTCCCATCCATCGTAAAGCCCTAACTTTTGTTGCGCAAGCAACATAACAACATATTCTTGTTACTAGAATTAAGGTTGTGGACCTTCTTGCAACCTACCAGAGAGGTGGTTAGATTGGTCTGTTTGGTGGTGTTGGTGTTGGAAAAACTGTGTTAATTATGGAGCTTATCAATAATTTTGCTAAAGCTCATAGTGGTTTATCTATTTTTGCTGGTACTGGAGAAAGAACTCGCGAAGGCAACGACCTTTACAGGGAAATGATTGAAAGTAGGGTTATTAAGCTAGGTGACAAGTAGAGTGAGAGCAAGTGTGCTCTTATTTACGGACAGATGAACGAACACCCTGGTGCTCGTGCTTGTGTTAGACTGACTGGGCTTACCGTGGCTGAGCACTTAAGAGATGCTGAAGTGCAAGATGTGCTTCTCTTTATTGATAACATCTTTGGTTTCACCCAAGCTAACTCTGAAGTGTCTGCTTTGCTTGGTCGTATTCCATCAGTTGTCGATTACCAACCAACTTTGGCAACTGATCTTGGTGGACTTCAAGAGCGTAAACGACGACAAAGAAGGGTTCCATCACCTCTGTATAAGCTATTATGTGCCTGCTGATGACTTGACAGATCTGACACCTGAAACCACTTTTGCCCATCTTGATGCCACAACCATGTTGTCGTGGCACATCTCTGAGTTGGGTGTCTATCTTGCGGTCAATCCTCTTGATTCTACATCAAGAATGCTTTCTCCTCACGTGTTGGGAGAAGAACACTATAACACTGCTCGTGGTGTTCAGAAGGTTCTTCAGAACTACATGAATCTTCAAGATATTATTATAATTTTGGGAATGGATGAACTTAGTGAAGACGATAATGTTGGTGTAGAAGCTTCGTGGAACAGAACTCGGAATCGTTGAGGCGTGTGAATCACTGTCCTCAAGAAAAGATTCGCCCCTTATCGTAACTGTAAGGCTCGAACGGCGACTTTCCTCCAGGATACAACAACGAGTTACAAATAGCAGTACCTATCTGCAACCTACAATCGAACAGGGAAGAAGACGAACGGCAGCGTTTCTGATCTCTCTTTATTTGGTGGTTTTTGGATCTCAGCGGTGTGTTCTTTCTGTGAAGAACGAATAAATAAATAGAGTTACAAAACTCTAAAACTGTTAGATCGTGAACCAAATCTCAGGAGGAGAATCAGGAACGTGTATGAGACGTGTTGAATGAGTAGTAGCAGTTAAATAATAGACCGCATAAATTACGAGCTCACTACCAAAAGAAAATACAAAAAGTAGGGTCGTGTCCCGCCTACGTGCGAGGCTAAACGGCCCGGATTTGCACCCTCCCTGTGCGTGCGACGTGCCCGCACATGCGCATTAAGGTTTTCTGGAGCTTCCCTCCAAACCGGGTACATTCTAGCCCAATGCCCCCCGGGCGCGCGAGCACCCCTCTTACTACCCACTCATCACAACCATGTAGAAGGTGTAAACATATATATACCCACTCACAAACCCACTCACAAGTATGGGTTTTAAGCGATGTGGGACTAAACAAAAGTCTCTTTTCTTTTGTCTATGGTGTATTTGAAATACTTACAAAGTGGAACTAAAACAAAAGTTCCAACAATCCCCCACTATTTCAAAATACACCACACATGCTATGTCTATACCGACTACACCTCCCCCACATATTTTGAAATATGTGGTTGTCTCATCTGCTAGCCGTAGCACGAACACAATGTCTAAGTACTGGTGCCTTTCAGCTATAAACTAGCCATTAGGATAACAAAACTTGTTTACAGGAGGTTGGTGAAATAAGTTTCTATGAACCAATAACCTTAAATATGAACAGAGGACTCGCATCCACATTGTAATTCTTAGTACTTTACTGTTCTGCGGTTTTACGCTTTTTGACCCTGCGCTGATTCCTGGTTTTTCATGAGTGCTCTAGAAAGCCTGCCAAAGGCTTTCGTAGGAACCGACCCAGTTCCTCACTCGTATAGGTAGATTTCCATCAAGTATGTACTGCAGTTTAGACACACCACCTCAAGATTTGGGATATGGATTCTATTAAGAGCAAAGCTCAACCTTCTTACTGCAGTAGTTGTATTCATAAATACAGTACTATCTCGTCATAGGAATAGAACATCTCAAATACAATAGTCGATAGTACACAAAAACAACCAGTGACTTGTTCTTGCCCCTATGAACCTAAGTCATGGGATCACCAATCAAATATGTGGGGTTACCATCACTCTTGTTTTCTGTTTTAGGCATAAGTCCCATTCCCCTCGACGTATCTTCCACTTGCCTCCTATTAAGTGGTTTGGTCAGAGGATCTGCCAAATTCAACTCTGACCTCACATAATCCAAGAATATAACTCCGGATTTTAACAGCTGTTTTACCATTGTATGTCTTAGACGTATATGTCTACTTTTCCCATTGTAAATCTTGCTCTTTGCCTTTGCGATAGCAGCTTGACAATCACAATGTATAGGCACAGGAGGAGGAGCATTTACACTAATAGGAAGATCCGCTAAGAGGTTTCTAAGCCACTCAGCCTCAGAACATGCCTTCTCTAAGGCGATTAGCTCGGACTCCATGGTTGAACGAGCTATACATGTTTGCTTGGTAGATTTCCAAGACACTGCACCCCCACTAAGAGTAAACACATAACCACTAGTGGATTTGATCTCATCTGAATCTGAGATCCAGTTAGCATCACAATAACCCTCTAACACAGGTGGGGACCCTTTGAAAGATATCCCATGATTAATGGTACCTTTTAAGTACTTGGCTAATCTCTCAATGGCAACCCAGTGTTCCTTACTAGGACTCTGAGTATACCTGCTCAGTCTGCCAACAACATAAGCTATGTCAGGCCTCGTACAGTTCATCAAGTACATTAAGCTACCAATAATTTGGGCATATTCTTTCTGAGAGACACTATGTCCTTTATTTTTCTTAAGATGGATATTAGCATCATATGGCGTCGACACCCTCTTACAGTCATAATATCCAAATCTTTTCAAAAACTTCTCGACATAGTGTTCTTGACACAATGTAAGACCATCTTTTGTCTTTACAACTTTAATACCTAAGATTACATCAGCTTCACCAAGGTCTTTCATATCAAACTTTGAAGCTAAAAATCTTTTGGTCTCATTTATAATATCAAGGTTAGGTCCCAAAATAAGCATGTCATCCACATATATAGAGACAAAGCATAATATAAGAATTATTAAAAGACTTATAGTATACGCATTTGTCTGCATCATTGATCAGGTATCCATTAGACACCATCACAGAATCAAATTTCTCATGCCATTGTTTAGGTGCCTGTTTCAACCCATATAAAGACTTAACTAGTTTGCATACTTTCTTCTTACTACCCGGTACAATAGTACCTTCTGGCTGTGACATATAAATCTCCTCCTCTAAATCACCATTTAAGAAAGCAGTTTTTACATCCATTTGATGGATAATTAACTTATGAACTGCTGCCAATGCAATTAAAATCCTAATAGAAGAGATTCGTGTCACAGGGGCGAAAGTGTCAAAATAGTCTGTCTTTCTTCTGGGAGAATCCCTTCGCAACCGACCTAGCCTTGTATTTCTCAATAGAGCCATCTGCTCTTAGTTTCTTCTTGAAGATCCATTTGCAACCTATAGCTCTAGCACCAGGAGGTAAATCAACAACTTCCCAAGTATGATTAGACATAATTGAGGTTAACTCACTGTTGATTGCTTCTATCCAGAAAGGTGCGTCTCTAGAATGCATAGCATTATCATAGGTTATCGGATCATCATCCACAAGAAACATGTGAAAATCATCACCAAAATTGGTGGATATCCTCGCTCTTTTACTCCTTCTCAATTCAAATTCTGAATTTTCAGGAGTCTCAGAGATACGTTCGGTATGGTTAACAGTTCTTTCGAGACTAGTCTTCCAAGGAAAAATAGTTTCGAAGAAATCAGTATTTTGGTTTCCAGAGTAGTATTGACAGCAACCTGGTCAGAGTCACTCTTAACCACCAAAAATCTATAAGCAGCACTGTTATTAGCATAACCAATGAACGCACAATCAACAGTCCTAGAACCTAATTTTGTCTTTTTAGGTCCTACTAACAGAACTTTGGCGAGGCACCCCCACATTCTGAGATATTTTAGGTTAGGCGTATAGCCTTTCCATAACTCATAGGGTGTCTTGCCAGTTGCTTTATAAGGTATTCTATTCTGAACAAAACAAGCAGATAGGATGGCTTCCCCCCACAAGTTCAGGGGTGCACCTGAATTAACCAGCATAACATTCATCATCTCTTTCAAGGTTCTATTCTTTCTTTCAGCTACCCCATTCGATTCAGGTGAATATGGAGGGGTAGTCTCATGAATTATGCCAAGTTGTTCATAATGGTCAGCAAAGGGATTAGACTCATATTTACCTCCCCTATCTGACCTAAGCCTTTTAATTTTCCTATCTAGTTGATTCTCAACTTCAGCTTTATATTTCAGAAACATCTCACCTGCTTCATGCTTGTTTCTGAGGAGATATACTTTCGCGTATCTAGAGTAATCATCTATAAAGGTGATATAATAATATTTCCCTCCTCTAAACATTAAGCTTCTAAATTCAGCAAGATCGGTGTGAACTAAGGAAAGCAAATCAGTATTATCTCTAGAAACAACAGGTAAACAACCCTTTTGATGGCTTTAACTTTAGCACATACTTCGCACTTATCATTCGTTGGTTTAGTGATGTTAGGCAATAAACCAGTTTTTCTCATTTCTTTAATATAAGGTACAGAAATATGTCCTAGTCTACCATGCCACAAATCAAAAGAGTCAACCATGTAAGCAGAAGCAGCAGAATTTTTATTAATAAAAGTTTGAGTACATTCAAAAGAAAAAAAAACCCTGGTTACAATACCCTTTCCCTATGAATGTCTCATTCTTAGAAAGCACTACCTTGTTGCATTCCATGTTCACTTTGATTCCAGCTTGAACAAAAATAGACACAGAGATCAGATTGCAGCGAATGTCAGGAACATGCAGTACGTTATCCAGTGAAAGGGTTTTCCCAGAAGTCAAGTTGAGAAGAACTGTGCCTTTTCCCAGGACGGGTACAGGCCTAGAGTCACCCATATAGACTCGTTCTTCTCCATCCTTCACTTGGGTGTACTCTGAGAAAGACTTTAAGTCACCACAGATGTGACGGGTTGCTCCAGAATCAATAACCCAGTATTTTTTCTCAGCCACCATGTTCACAACAGAGACAACAGCAGCAAAGGCATCATCCTTCACTATATTAGCTTTCAGAGTGACATCTTTGTTTTCTCCATCCTTCTTGTGCCTGTACTGAAAAGCATGATGTCCGGGTTTTCCACAAACATAACAATTTCCTTTATTCTTCTTAAAAGGACGGAAATTGTTAGTCTTCGGAATAGAAGATTTCTTATCGATTTTCTTAGGATTTCTCCTAAACCGATTAGAACTAGAACTGGGATTACCTTCCACAATATTAGCCTTAGAGTCAAACTCCGTAGCTAATCTTGCGTCAAGTTTCCTGTTTTTCTCTTCAATCCGGACATGAATAATCACGTCTTCCAGACTCATCTGCCTCCTCTTGTGCTTCACCTTGTCCTTGTAGTCTTTCCATGATTCAGGTAGTTTCTCAACCAAACAACCAGAGACGAAAGCATCAGGGAGTTCAATATCCTCAATTTTCAAATCATTTAAAAGAACTTGAAATTCAATGATTTGAGAAGAGATATCTCTAGAGTCAACAAACTGGAATTTAAGATAATTTCCAATAGCGTACTTTTGAGTACCAGCATCTTCGATTATATACTTCTTATTCATATTTTCCCAGATTTTGTAAGCTGATTTATATGAATAGTATATATCGAAGATCTCATTCGACAAGGTATTTAGAATAGTGTATCGGCATACCTAGTTTTCTTGTTGCCACTCATCGTGCAGCTTTTGGAAATCATCGAAAGCGTTGGCAGCATCTTCTATGTTAGCCGAATCGAACTCCATAGCCGCCGGCTTTTTAGGTTCAGGTTCAGTCAGGTACTTCGCATAGTTCAGCACGTCCAGGCTGACATAGATCCTCTCCCTCCAGCGTTTAAAGTGGGTACCGTTGAAAACTTTAATCTTCGAAACGTCAGGAAGCCTTGAACGAGATTGAACGGATCCAGCAGCAGCGAGATTATTGTTCTGAGAAGCCATCTTTTCTTGAGATTGTTGGTGTAGAAGCTTCGTAGAACAGAAATCGAAATCGTTGAGGCGTGTGAATCACTGTCCTCAAGAAAAGATTTGCCCCTTATCGTAACTGTAAGGCTCGAACGGCGACTTTCCTCCAGGATACAACAACGAGTTACAGATAGCAGTACCTATCTGCAACCTACAATCGAACAGGGAAGAAGACGAATGGCAGCGTTTCTGATCTCTCTCTATTTGGTGGTTTTGGATCTCAGCGGTGTGTTCTTTCTGTGAAGAACGAATGAATAAATAGAGTTGTAAAACTCTAAAACTGTTAGATCGTGAACAAAATCTCAGGAGGAGAATCAGGAACGTGTATGAGACGTGTTGAATGAGTAGTAGCGGTTAAATAATGGACCGCATAAATTACGGGCTCACTACCAAGAGAAAATGCAAAAAGTAGGGTCGTGTTCCGCCTACGTGCGAGGCTAAACGGCCCGGATTTGCACCCCCCTGCGCGTGCGACGTGCCCGCACATGCGCATTAAGGTTTTCTGGAGCTTCCCTCCAAACCGGGTGCATTCTAGCCTAATGCCCCCCGGGCGCGCGAGCACCCCTCTTACTACCCACTCATCACAACCATGTAGAAGGTATAAACATATATATAACCACTCACAAGTATGGGTTTTAAACGATGTGGGACTAAACAAAAGTCTCTTTCCTTTTGTCTATAGTGTATTTGAAATACTTACAAAGTGGAACTAAAACAAAAGTTCCAACATATAATAGACAGTGGCTCGAGCTCAGAAGATCTAGAGGTTCTTGAGCCAACCTTTCCATGTTGCTGAAGTGTTCACAGGTGCTCCTGGAAAGTATATTGAGTTGAAAGAAAGTGTAAACAGCTTCCAGGGTGTCCTAGACGGGAAGTACGATGATCTCTCAGAGCAGTCATTTTACATGGTTGGAGGGATTGAGTAAGTCATTGCCAAGGCTGAAAAGATTATGAAGGAATCTGCTGCTTGAGCAAAGTTTAAGTTTGCTTCAAATGATGTAATAATCCGAAAGATGCAGTTGTATTTGCTGCATCCAAAAGGATTTTCATTTTTACGCTCGCAAATATTAGTCATTCTCTTTCTATTTATGCTGTAGCAGGGTTTGTGTAGGTTCTGAGGAAAGGGGTTTGTGTAGGTTCTGAGGAAAGAGCTATATCCTGTTTTGGTAGGCTCTTTTTTTTTACCAATAATAATTCTAATGTTTTGAATTATATATATATATATATATATATATATATATATATATATATATATATATATATATATATATATATATATTATATATATTATATTATATATATATATATATATATATATATATATATATATACATATATATATATATATATATATATATATATAAATTATAAACTAACCCTAATTATCATTAAATACTATTCCTAATTTTCCAAATACCCTCGCCCCCCGATCGAACACCCCAACAACAATAGCTGATCGCCACCATGCAGCTCCCCCTGGCCGTGCACCACCCTCTTCCAGCCCACGTGTCACCCCTGGCGGTAGGCCACGCCACAGCAGTGGACGGGAAATACGACAGTACAGCCGTACGACAGCAGCCATGGCAGAAGCGCTAGTAGCAGTTCGCAACCCAGTAGGTACTCATTTTCCTCGTCCCTTTTCTCCCTCCTCACTTAATAGGATTTTAAGTCGAAAAATCTTACGTGTAGACAACCTAACCACCGTAAAATCATTAAGTGGTTTTTGTTAATTCGCGATGGATGCAAAGAAAATCGAGTTCCAAAAATCATGAAAAATAACAAATTTTTGGATACAGAAACTGTTCCGAGGAGTGGTTTTGGAAGTCGTTTTCCGAGCCGTACATTAAAGAATTTGAAAATCCACCTGAAGTGACTTGTAGACAACCTATACGGCTACAAAAACCTATTTTTAGTTTTAATTATAGTTACTTAGAGATTGAGAAAAATGAGAAAGTTCGACAAAAAACTATTTTCAAAACCATAAAAATTTTCGATATAGGGTCCATCCTGACAAACCGACGACTTGGTCATGAACCAGTTGCATCAAAAGGTGCATATGGACTTCGTGCACCTATGAGATTTGACAGAACTCAAATTGGTTGTGTGTGCATGACAAATACGATACGTGTCCGTCAGGAACAACCGTATTGGTGAGATTGTAAATTATCTAATTACTTCGTGTACGCTCGTCACATCACGACGAAACTTGACCCATTAGTTTCGTAGCATATTTTTGATCCTGTGAGCCAAGTTTGGTTCGATTCTGAGATAGTTGACCAGATAGTCGTTTCATGTGCCCCATGGTCTGATTCGTAATTATGGATACCCGAAGGCATATGTAAACCTTAGTTGGGACCTAGGATATAATTTAGTCAATTTTTGGTGCTTTAAGTGAGAATATATGACATTCATTTTTATGTTCAATAATTCTTGTAAATACTCACCTATGCCTAAGCCAAGGAAATGAGTAAGGATTAACATAAGATAGACTCAAGTCCATTTTGACTTTGATGACAAGAATATGTAGTTATATTAGATACCCTTCAAATTTGGTATTATTGTGAGACTTGTCTCACGGTATCAGTATTTATGTACGGATACGTATTTTGAGCTGTACTTTCTTGAGTTTTGATACCTTGAAATTTTTCTAAAATTATAGATTTCTTGTTTATTAGCATACCGCCAATGTACTGGTGTGTATCGGCGGTTGTTATTCTCATTGTACGGACTTCCGAGAAATGTCAGGTAGCCCGTATTTTGACTTGTCTTTTGTTTTGATTTAAATCTTGACTCGGTTTAATTTTGTCACTCCCGTTTTCCTTTATACGTATTTTTAGTATACGTATATGGACTTCGACTCGTATTTTATTTTGTCTTATTATATTTTATTTTATTGCTCAATCTAGACTTGTTTTGATCTTGAGTGGTTCAATTTGGTTTGGTCCAACTTGGCTTGCTTGGGATGGATTGGATTGGTTTATTTTGATAGGTTCAACATGTTGAACCATCTTCCCCCTTCCCTTTTATAAACCCCCATCTCTTTCTCACTCCTCCATTATTTCATTTCTCTTCTTCCTCTTTATCTTCTTCCTCCAACCCAAGGTAAGTACATCTTGCCAAATGTTGGACAATGCTATTTTTATTTATCTATTATCTTCCTCATTCTAAGACCCTTTAGTTCTTGGCATTTTTCGTTTTGGTGGTTCAAATTTTGTAGATCTAAGTTTCTGTCATTTTCGGTTTTCCTTGGTTTTGATCGATCAAACTTACTTGTTTTCAAAATCTAATTATTTCATATGGTAGAGAATTTTATTTTACCTAAATTTGACCTTTGAAAAGTTAGATTTCGTTTTGTTTTGACCGAGTTATGCAAGTTTGAAGTTCATGCGTTCCTCGGCCATCTTTTTTGGATTTTTGGAGAAGATGAGCAGTCTGGCGCATGAATCCTTGGCCGCATGCGTCCTGCGGACCGCTTAGGTCCTGCGGACCGCATAAGTCCTTGGCCTCATGTGTCCTGCGGACCGCATGAGTTCCTGGCCCCTTTGGTCCTGCGAACCGCCTTGGTTCTACAGACCGCTTGCAGTCCTGCGGACTGCCTTGGTCCTGCGGACCGCATGAGTCCCGCAGACCGTATGATCTCTTAGCCGTTTTGGTTCTGTGGACTTCTTGGGTCTTACGGACCGCTGTAGTCCTATGGACTGCACGAGTCCTGCGAACCGCACGCCTTGGCCGCATGCCTCCCTGCTCCCCCTGTGGGCGCATGTCTCTATCACGACCCGCACCCACTTTTCGGACGTGAGCTCGTGAGCAATCTAGCTACGCATCAAGCGGACTCTAGCCCGACTCGAATACGTAAATGCTGTCAAGGCTATAGTATACTGCCAAATCATGGGAAACAAATCTATATATCAATCCACAATAAGAGTATAAGACGTGAATGAACAAATATGGGTCATGGTCTGCAGCCCATTAGCATATTGTCCGATTAGATTCCAAGAATGATATGAGTCTATAAAATAAGCAGAATATATCATGGTATGGAATATAAAGCACGAGAGGATAATAAAGAAATATCACAAGCAAATATCTGTATCCCTGCAGGTGTAATCACTATCATCATGAGCCGCTAACTAACTCCATGCAATCAGCTACCTGAAGAGATCATCAGGTCCTCAGAAGACATAGCAAGATACATAATATAAATGTCTATCTAGCAGTTTATCATACAATAAAGAAAATACAGGAAAATAAACGAGAAAAGACCAATCAACACGAAACACGACTATACACGACTGGAAGAACCACTACGCATAAACGAACTGCTGGAGAAGAACAAAAGAACACGATATCACGATGTCAACAGATAACCAATCGAATACTCAAATCCTCGCCCCTAGTGTGGACTCGCAGGTTTGAACAACTACTAACCCTCGTCTCTAGTGTGGACTCGCAGGTTAGCTTCAAGGAAACACCCTCGCCCCTAATGTGGACTCGCAGGTTTGAAACAGATAACTACTAACCCTCACCCCTAATGTGGACTCGCGGGTTAGCTTCAAATAACTACTAACCTTCGTCCCTAGTGTGGGATCGCAGGTTAGCTTCAAATAACTACTAACCCTCGCCCCTTATGTGGACTCGCAGGTTAGCTTCAGGGATCAAGATACAGATAACTACTAACCCTCGTCCCTAGTGTGGACTCGCAGGTTAGCTTCTAGAATTCAAGGTACAGCAGTTCCGTTATGACTTATTCATCCTATGACACGATACGACTCAGTCCAAGTACAAGTGATGGCACGACACGACCCAATCACGATACACGAGAAAACCAATCCAATATGAACTACAAAATTAACTATAAACAAGAACTATATATACGTATATCCAATATGAGCTACAAAACTAACTATAAACAAGGACTATATATATAATAGCATGTACGATGTACAAATCACATGTCAATAATCAACTAGTAATACTATATAATAATAGAAATATGCATATAAATAAACTGTAGAGGGAAGCAAGGTATACTTGTCTGTGGTCCTTGCACAAACCGTAGTCACAAGTCAAGGATGAGGGGATGCCGATCTAGGAGCTGTCAACCTATAACACATATCGTACCATGAACCGTGCACGAAAACTATAAATCAATTCTAATGTTCTAGCTCTAAATTCATGGAATAGTGGCTAGTTGGGTTACTAATCTAATAAGAATTATTTTTGGAATAATTCACTTAAAAACCTAATTTAACCTGATAATAATCTGAATATAATCAAAACATGCAAGTTTGGCCATCAAAAGTCGTGTTTCCAATTTTGGGAACCATGGCACGCAAATCGAGGCGTGCTGTTGACTATTTAGTCAAATACTGTGAACTCTAGATATTGAAAGTGCACCTTGGTAGATTTCAGCGCCACGAGTGTGCTGGAATCAATCGTGCTACAAAATCACGCTTTGGTCAAAAGATATCGCCGTTATGGCTAATCGTGACCAAAACGGTGATCAACCGATCAAGTCTGAGTTCAACAGAATAACTAAAATAATAGATGAACGAATTAATTTCTGGAAAAAATATATGTCATAGAGCTCTATGTTAGCTTTCCGAAACTTCAAACGGTTCATGATTTCAATTTCTAGTTCTCCCGAAATCTCGAAAACACCGAAATGTGTCAAGTTTCGGACAACCAACACTCTACGATTTTTTCAGAAATTTAGGAATAATATATATGAAAATAAATTACATATTCAGAAAGCTTACCTCGACACGAATCCAACAAAAAAATGGCGCATGAAAAGCACGTCGTAGTTGGCAGAAATTGCTTTAGGAAGTCGAGATCTCTACTAGAACTCTCTCAAAAAGGTGGCTGAAATTTTATTAGGGTTTCGAATATAATAGTATATATATAGGAGAGAGAGAGAGGCGGTTCAGCCTGGGCGTCGACAGGTGGGCCCCCCCTTGGTGAATTATTGGGTAATTAATTATTTAATTCAGAAAATTATTTAAAAATCATTTTAAGTCCAAATAAATCAAAATAAATTGCAGAAAAAGCCAGAAAAATTCTAGAAAATTCTAGAAAATATTTCTAAGTATCTAGAATCTAAATAAATATTTTTAACACAAAATTTTATCATGTGACCTCACAGTAAATTCCCAAAGCCTATAAAATATAATTTCTATAGGTTTTAATTATATAAAAATTTGCAAAAATTTTAAAAAAATCCAGAAAAATTCTAGAAAATTCTAGAAAATATTTCTAACCTCCTAGAACCTAAATAAAAATAACTTGTCTCAAAATAGTCCCAAATGACCTTATAGTAATTCATGAAAGTCAATAAAATAAATATATCTTTAATAAATAAATATCTAAAAATGTCTAAAAATTATAGGAAAATATAATATAGCTATAGCATGCTTATAACCCTATCTAGAGATCATGTGACCACATGATGGTCATAAATCACCTGTGGGCTTAATCACAACTCCTATGATCATAGAAAAATTAAATGTAAACTAATCAAATAAATAAATAAAAAAATATATCACAAAATTTTGGGAAGAGGAGTTACAAAATCTACCCACCTTAAAAATAATTTCGTCCTCAAAATTCTAATTCATAACTATTCCTTAAAAATCAAAGTCTACTATTACCTTAATCTCCTCAAATTTAATTTCTCAAAAATATTTTATGACCGTCTGTAGTCATTTTCTAACTCCGAAAACTTGAGGACTTCTACCCACCTTTGGTCATACTACTCCTCAAAATACGGTCACTAAAATTTTATAATCTTCTAACTAGTTGCTAACGATTTTACCAACAGATATCTAGGGTGTATGACATCTATAATCCCTCATATCTATAAACAACCAAATATTCAATAGTCAAGCAATAGTATACAATGACTTAGGAATCTCTGATGAATTCTAGACAGCACGATCATTCGTCATCCCGAAATAGAAAGGGACGGGAATCAATGGTACGGGAGGGCAAGGGAGAATAATCGAGAACGAATACGAGGTTTCAAAGGCGGTAGAGAAATTTCTAAGAGAATTTTCAAGGTAGAGTGGATTGAGATTTTTAAGGTTTAGTCATATTCACAGGCTCGTATCAATACAGTTACGTAACCGATACGATACGCTCTGACCTGCATGGGCCACCAAAAGAACTTGTCATGACCCACACCCAATTTTTGGACGCAAGCTCGTGAGCAAGCCAGTTACGCATCAAGCGGACTCCAGCCCGACTTGAATACGTAAACGCTATCAAGGCTATGGTATACTGCCAAATCATGGGAAAAAATCTATATCTCAATCCACAATAAGAATATAAAACATGAATGAATAAATATGGGTCATGGTCTGCAGCCCATTAGCATATTGTCCGATTAGACTCCAAGAATGATATGAGTCTATAAAATAAGCAGAATATATCATGGTATGGAATATAAAACACGAGAGGATAATAAAGAAATATCATAAGCAAATACCTGTATCGCTGCAGGTGTAATCACTATCATCATGAGCCGCTAACTAACTCCATACAATCAGCTACCTGAAGAGATCATCAGGTCCTCAGAGGACATAGCAAGATACATAATATGCATGCCTATCTAGCAGTTTATCATGCAATAAAGAAAATATAGGAAAATAAACGGGAAAAGACCAATCAACACGAAACACGACTATACACGACTGGAAGAACCACTACGCATAAACGAACTGCTGGAGAAGAACAAGAGAACACGATATCATGATGTCGACGGATAGCCAATCGAATACTCAAACCCTCGCCCCTAGTGTGGACTCACAAGTTAGCTTCAAGGAAACACCCTCGCCCCTAATGTGGACTCGCCGGTACGAAACAGATAACTACTAACCCTCGCCCCTAATGTGGACTCGCGGGTTAGCTTCAAATAACTACTAACCCTCGTCCCTAGTGTGGGCTCGCAGGTTAGCTTCAAATAACTACTAACCCTCGCCCCTTGTGTGGACTCGCAGGTTAGCTTCAGGGTTCAAGATACAGATAACTACTAACCCTCGTCCATAGTGTGGACTCGCAGGTTAGCTTCTAGAATTCAAGGTACAGCAGTTCTGTTATGACTTATTTATCCTATGACACGATACGACTCAGTCTAAGTACAAGTGATGGCACGACATGACCCAATCACGATACACGAGAAAACTAATCCAATATGAACTATAAAATTAACTATGAACAAGAACTATATATACGTATATCCAATATGAGCTACAAAACTAACTATAAACAAGGACTATATATATACTAGCATGTACGATGTACAAATCATATGTCAATAATCAACTAGTAATACTATATAATAATAGAAATATGCATGTAAATAAACTGTAGAGGGAAACAAGGTATACTTGCCTGTGGTCCTTGCACAAACCATAGTCACAAGTCAAGGATGAGGGGATGCCAATCTAGGAGCTGTCAACCTATAACACATATCGCACCATGAACCGTGCACGAAAACTATAAATCAATTCTAATGTTCTAGTTCTAAATTCATGGAATAGTGGCTAGTTGGGTTACTAATCTAATAATAATTAATTCTAGAATGATTCACTTAAAAACCTAATTTAACCTGATAATAATCTGAATATAATCTAAACATGCAAGTTTGGCCATCAAAAGTTGTGTTTTCAATTTTGGGAACCATGGCACGCAAATCGAGGCGTACTGTTGACTATTTAGTCAAATACTGTGAACTCTAGATTTTGAAAGTGCACCTTGGTAGATTTTAGCACCACGAGTGTGCTGGAATCAATCGTGCCATAAAATCACGCTTTGAAGATATCGCCGTTATGGCTAATCGTGACCAAAACGGTGATCAACCGATTAATTCTGAGTTCAACAGAATAACTAAAATAATAGATGAACGAATTAATTTCTGGAAAAAATATATGTCGTAGAGCTCTGTGTTAGCTTTTCGAAACTTCAAACGTTTCATGATTTCGATCTCTAGTTCTCCCGAAATCTCGAAAATACCGAAACGTGTCAAGTTTTGGACAACCGACACTCTACGAATTTTCCAGAAATTTAGGAATAATATATATGAAAATAAATTACATATTCAGAAAGCTTACCTCGATACAAATTCAACAAAAAAAATGGTGCATGAAAAGCACGTCGTAGTTGGCAGAAATCGCTTCGGGAAGTCGAGATCTCTACTAGAACTCTCTCTCAAAAAGGCGGCTAAAATTTTATTAGGGTTTCGAATATAATAGTATATATATATATATATATATATATAGGAGAGAGAGAGGCGGTTCAGCCCGGGCACTGACAGGTGGGCCCTCCTGGGTGAATTATTGGGTAATTAATTATTTAATTCAGAAAATCATTTAAAAATCATTTTGAGTCCAAATAAATCAAAATAAATTGCAGAAAAGTCCAGAAAAATTCTAGAAAATTCTAGAAAATATTTCTAAGTGTCTAGAATCTAAATAAAATATTTTTAACACAAAATATCATCATGTGACCTCACAGTAAATTCCCAAAGCCTATAAAATATAATTTCTATAGGTTTTAATCGTATAAAAATTTGCAAAAATTCTAAAAAATTCTAGAAAAATTCTAGAAATTTTTAGGAAATATTTCTAACCTCCTAGAACCTAAATAAAAATAATTTGTCTCAAAATAGTCCCAAATGACCTTATAGTAATTCATGAAAGTCAATAAAATAAATATATCTTTAATAAATAAATATCTAAAAATGTCTAAAAATTATCGAAAAATATAATTTAGCTATAGCATGCTTATAAACCCTATCTAGAGATCATGTGACCACAAGATGGTCATAAATCACCTGTGGGCTTAGTCACAACTCCAATGATCATAGAAAAACTAAATATAAACTAATCAAATAAAAAAATAAAAAATATTTCACAAAATTTCGGGAAGAGGAGTTACAGTCTCCCTGCTTCGCCTGGCGCCCCTTGGCACCGGCGCACCTTGCTTGCCCTATGCCTCTTGGTGCAAGTTCACCCCGTGTATCCTTGCCCTTGCCCCTCGCATGTTTATTTATTTTATTTTATTGCTTAGACTTGGTCTAACTTGCGACGACCCTACTTAATAACTTGATATTTCTTTAAATAAAATTTTAACACGATTTGATGACCTTGTACAGTTAGAGAATGATTGTACACCTTTTTATGCTCTTAACACTAGCCCAGATTTTAATTATTATTTTATGTCAAGTAGTTATTTTATCTATTCCTTCTTACATCTTATGATGCATTTTTTATCAAGATCTTTCTATATGCTATCCATACGTCTATGATTTGTCTAATCTAGATAGTGGCCCGTAGAGGTGCACTTTGACAAGTACTCTTTACATGACAAGTAAACCATGATAGTGGCCCGTCGTGGCACACTCTTAACAAGCAACCTTAAAACGATAATACATGATAGTGACCCGTCGTGGTGCACTCTTGAACATGTCTTTATATGCTTACATGATAGTGGCCCGTAGAGGCGCACTCTTGACAAGTACTCTTTACATGACAAGTAAACCTAACATGACATGTATAATCACGATGCTGTTGCGACGGCTATTCTCCTTTCTAAAATAACTCTTTCTGGACACCGTGGTTGAACCTTGTGTGTGGGTGAACAAGCTACATGTCTCTTCTGCATCATGTCTAGGACATGAATTTCTGGTTACACGGTCAGGAATTCATACTAAATCTGACTATGCTGTAACGCCCCAGTCCCAAAATACGTAGGACTAGAAATGTATCATGCCAGCTGTCTACATACAAAGTATACTCTAATATATTGATATCTCGTATGTACACATAAGCTGTAAAATGTAGTAACCATGAAGCTAATCTCATCCACAAACCAATATATCATAAAATTAACTTATTAAAGTCATTTGTACAAACGTTGGGCGGAGACAAAGTCCACTACCAACTATCTCAAAATAAAATGTACAAGAAGTGAATCGATAAAATATCAACGAACCAAGCACAATTCTCTTCGAAGGAAGAGAGAAGATCACGGCCTTGGCTAGAACACCTGCAGTAAATCATGAAAGCATACACCTGGAGAGATAACCAGGTCCTCAGAGGGACGTAACAAGATACAGGAAGAACATGCCATGTAACTGTATAAGTAAAAATACTATAAACTACAACACAACAGGGTACCTAACCATCTATGTGATATACATTTTGAGGACAACGTTCTACGCAGGGGCTGTAACAGATTCACGCAAGCAAGTAATAAAGAGTGGCCATCAAGTAGCGCTCATCCGAGACACTATCGGCCGGGCAGCAAGTAGCGCTCATCCGAGTCACTATCACCCATAAATGTGTAAAAAGTAAATGTAGCCCCTACGCTAGTAGCTGTCCCCTCCCCCTAATGATACTATACATGCATCGTAACCACGATATACCAACACGTGTCGTTTCCATAACACGATTTATATTCAATAACTGTCAAGTCTTCTAATATGCATCTATTGACAGTTATTCCTACGCATGCGCACGGGTGATCAGCCAACACGCAAGTGACCACTACATGTTACTCACAACTCACACACAACTCGTGATACAATCGTGACAAGTTAATGACATGCACTCTATTGACGGTAGTCACTTAACTCTAGGTCCACATGCAAGAAGAAAATAATAAACAAGAAATATAGATACAATAACTGAAATAAAATACAACTAAATGTAAGCAGTAAATATGGCAAGGTATCTTGCCTGATTCTGTGCTGTAAATATGAAACGCCGCTCCCGCGTCCACGCCTCCGAAATCCGACGCTCCTAAATAATTAATTAACTAAATTAAGTCACTACTTATGAAACTTATGATACGACTTAATTAGTCAAAGTAATGTGTTAAAATTATATTTAATTCCTCGTGGAACCATTTAGATCCATACAATTATACACAGGTTCTACGAGACATCGAAACACAGTTTTAGGGTTTCTAACTTTTAATTAGTCGGTTATGCCCCTACTTCAATAACATACTTAAAAATTATATAATAATCATAAAAATAATATTTAAACTAATTTTGCTACAGATTTATCTCTAAAATTCCAGAACTAATATTTCTAAAGATATTTATGACTAGTTGATTAATAAGTCAGTTAGTCTAACCGAAACTCGCCCGGAACATAATTAATGACTCAAAATTACTAAAATAACCAAAAATATATTTTAAACAGAAATAAAATAATTTATTTTATAGAATAATATCATAGGTACAAGGGTTGAGTTATACTACAAGTTTGGGACATTCTAGGTCAGCCGGTTACCCGAAATTAGCTAGTTTTGACCTACAATTTTCCCGACCAAATTTGAGTTGCTAAAATTGTGGAAAAATACTTAAAAATTATAATTTATGTATATGAACACATATAAAATTCAGTTTCGAAAATACGCACCAATAACTCATAGTTCCTTTGCAATGGGGTTAATTTTGATCCTACCGGCACATGAATATTACGCATATACTTCATGAAACCTTTATGGATGATTATACCTAACAAAATCCATCATAATATGATTTTTACAGAATTAATAAATATTTTTTACAGAATTTTAGCAAAGATTTTTAGAAGAAAAGATTTGGGTTCTTACCAAAGATCTTTGCTAGAAAGGGTGATGATGACTTCTCTTCACCAAAGCTCCAATCTTTTCCGCTATCCTCGCTTGCTAATCCTCTCTTGGTGAATATGGGAGAGTTGATAATGGCTATAGAGGATTGGATGGGGGAGATGGAGTTATTTAGGGTTTGTTTTGAGGGATTTCGGGGATATATGGTGGAGGAGATGAGTTTTTGTGAAGGATGGAGAGATGTGCAATGGAGGAGATGATGTATAGATGCTATGGGGAGTTTGTTGCTGCCAAAGTTATGGAGAGGGAGAGGGGTTTTGGTCGGCCAAAGATGAGTGAGAGAAAGATTAGGATTTGGTTAAGGTTTGGGATAAGTTGATATATTTAAACATATCCTTAAATGAATTTTAAGCAATCTAGGATTAAATCCTATTTAATTTGATGCATTTGGCCATGGGGGGGTTGCTTGACCGAAATTATCATGGTGGGGGTCCACTTGGCATGATTTGGTTGTTTGGTGAGTTGACAAGTTGATTGGATTGAGGATTTAAAAAGGGGTTTCCTAATATAGAACTATTTAATTCTATCTATATAATTACACTAAAAAATCTAAATTAAATACAAATAAATGTAATTATTAATATTTATTAATGTCCAACATGCCTACATAGGGTTAGATTTGGCTTGGAAGAGGTTTGGGAAGGTTTGGTGCAACCGGGTCTCCTAAAAAGTCATAAAGGCTTTCTTAACTAATTAATTAAATAAAAATATAACTTGTGCCATAATTTGAATGGTTAACATGCAAGAGATTACAATATGACCATGGCATTCCTAACATGGCTATTATACTAGCTAAAGCACCCGACTACGCTAGGCATGCCATACTTTCTAGTCGTCTTGCATATTCAAACTCAACCATGGCTATAGTCCTTTTATATAATATAAATAAGATAAAAAATAAATTAGAATTAAATACAATCCAAAAATAATTTAAATATTCTTTTAAATTATAAGGGGTTTTACAATGCTCATAACTAGATTGATCAAAGTAGCTCATATAGAGAGATATATTTCCAGTTACAGATGATCCTGTTATCCCGACACCCCCTGATGGACTTGTATCCTGCCGACGAGTAGGACACATTTCTAGCCCACTACCATGTGGGGCACTTCTTGAAACAAGTACTATGCATACTGTCATGTGTTGTACTCCAAGTCACCTAATAACTCTTGATAACTTTTGACATAAATCCTGCCTAGATAACCTGGATAGCTGCAGGGCTTGTGACTGTGGGAATATCTCGTCTTGTTAGTAACTAGGCTTGTGATAACCCTAGTTAGTTAAAGTAGCAAGCCGTACTCATTGCTTGGCCGTGAATGATGGATGGAGTCAGTACAGTCCAGTTTAGTTTTATCTAGGCCGTGTCCATATGTTTATTTCTGTACATTATTGTTTATGCCTTATTTTTGTCGATAAATGATCGAAGGCTTAGTTCTGTTCAGGGAAAGGATTACAACCCCGGTCCTTGTTTGGTTTACGGGTTGCAACTCGACTTCCAGAATAGTTCCTAAGTCATACTACAATTATCGTTCTATATAGTTCTGACATGCTCTCATGATCTAGTTATCCCACATGCTCACATGTTCAGTTATCTCACAAGTTATACATGATCCCTATGCCGAGTCACCATGCGCTCATGACCCGGCTATTTCACAAGCTCACATGTTCAGTTTATTTTTACTCTCAAGCTTCCGTTTACTTAACATGTCTATATTTTACATTATGTTACATATTAATTATCTTATGCTCCAAGATGCTTTACTTATTGTCTTTCTATGTTCGAGATAAGTGCATTGGTAGTGCACGAGTCTCGATCTGCTTTTACTTAATTATATCTCTAACCATTGCTATGTTAGCTATTGCTGGTTTTAGTTCATAGTTTGGCTTTCTTTGTGGTACTTGCTATTTGGGGTCTGACCCCACTGGTTTTGTTTGGCCAGATTTGATAGTGGAGCCCAAAGGATCTTCGACGGTGGCCATCCGGATCGCCAGAGTACCTGAGTGGGTTTCTTGTTTTATTCTCCCACTTGATATGTACGTTATTCTTTTGTGGCGATTAGCCTCCGAGCACGTATTTAGCTCGTATTTTTGGATCTTGACATTTAGCCTACGGGCCAAAACATGATGTGCATATTCTAGACTATAGCTAGAGCTTATCATGAGTGACTATTACTCTTGCTAGTTTTCATTTTGAATTACTAGCTTCATGATCATCCATGTATATATGGTTTGGGATACTTTACTATTGTATGTCTGATGATCATACTTCTTGCTCCATGTATAATTGCCTGTGATTGAGATACCTAGGATTGTTTAAACCTATGATCAACTATTGGCTTGTAGGAGTAACCCTTATGTCTTGACAGCTTATACGTAATTTCAGAATACTGGTGTAAGCCCCTAAATTTTTAAACAATAGTTTTTATAATTTTCAATAGCATTTATATATTTAAAATAAATTAATATAATTATTAGGAATTTTTTTAGAATTTTTAATTAATTTTTAAATAATTTATAAATCAAAATATATTATTTTGTAATTAATTGAATTATTTTAATATCATTTTGTAATATTTAAATTTATTTTAATATCGAATTGCAAATATATGATTTATTTTAATTGCGATTTGCAAATAATAATTTACAAACCGATAGGCGCGGGATTGTTTTGCAAAGCCCCAAACTTCGGGGGCCTTGCTGCAACCATCACCCCCCACGTTTTTTCTCTCTCCTCTTTCTCATCTGCCCCCGACGACCGACGATCGAGCGGCGACCGCCACCGCGACACCGACCTAGCCCCCTTTTTTACCGCCCTACCCTCTCTATAAATAGCCCGACCCCGAAACCCTAATCCTAGTCTAAATTCTGACCACCCAGCCCCATCTTCACCCCATTTTACTTTGCCAAAACCCTAAATCCGGCGACCCCTAGCACCACCTCTACAACCATCTTCACCACCATCGACCACCACTACCAAGTTCGCCCCGTCAAGACGAGTCCAGTACCGCCCTTTTCCGGCCACCACGACGCTTCCTCCGCCGTCCAGCACCCTCCACAACCCCCAGCTTGCCGGACACGTACGTGTTAGCTCTCTTTCGTGTCGTTCTGTGTCTCGTTTTAACATAGGTGATTCGTCTGGACATGACGACTCTAGTGGTAAGTTTGGACACTGCAAACTCGTGTCGTACGTGTCGTGAATGATCCGGACACGAGACTCGTGTATCTTCGTGTCCTTAACTGTCAGGACACGAAAAATGTGCTATCGGGTTTATAACCCGTTAACCTAAAACCTAATAAATTTAACTAAAGCCTAATCCTAACAACCGACCCAGACTGACCCCCTGGCCAGCCCGACCGCACTAAAACACCCCCCTGCCTTGGCCGAGTTCGAGCCTCTCCTTTCCTTCTTTTTTGTTCTGTTTTGTTTTTAGTTTATTTTATTATATATATGTATCTATGTTTTTTTATCCAACGCGTGCGGGCTCAGTATAATCGTGTGTCCCACGCACACGATTCTTGGCCTGTCGTATGGAACGACTTTTGGAGCACGGACGTAGTCCGTTGGCCTTGTCATCATCGCCGTACATACGCACCCCGCGCACTCCGCGTGCTCCAGAGCTCCGCTCGACAGCACACCGTCTTTCGACGGCAGTTACTCAACACCTCGCTTTGCACACGACGCCGAAGAGACGCCCTCGACGACTAAGGGTGACCGCCCGTACGACGGCCACTAATTCCCTGCCGACTGCGACTACCGATTCTGTCTAGCCGCCCGTTCTATGCGTACGACGCGCATATTGGCGACGATCGCCGACGCCCTTACGATCGAGCCTGCAATCGTTTATGGCGGACGTCTTCTCGTCGCCCTCAGCAGTGCCGCACGACGGGCCGCGTGGTCGGCCTGTCACTTATACCCGTGGGCGAATGGTACCGATTCCCCGATCCGTCGTACGACGACCGTGCACTGAGTTTGCTACACGGACGCCTCATTCTGCCCCACGCAGGCTCATATATATGTATATATGTGTATATGTATTTATATATATATGTATATATATATTTTTTTTTTATATATATGTATATATGTATATGTATTTATGTATATATATATTGTTATATATATACAGTTATATATATGTATATATATACTGTTTTTGTATATATATATATATATATATATATATATATATATATATATATATATATATATATATATATATATATATATATATATATATATTTTATATTTAGTATTTTTATATATACATGTATATTCATTATATGTATATATCCATTATATATATATAAATATCTATATATTTATATTTATATTTATATATATATATATATATATATATATATATATATATATATATATATATATATATATATATATATATATATATATATATATATATATATATATATATTATTATATATTATATATATATATATATATATTATTATATATTATATATATATATATATATATATATATATATATATATTATTATATATATATATATATTATTATATATATATATTATTATTATTATTATATATATATATATATATATATATATATATATATATATATATATATATATATATGTATATATTGTTGTTGTATATTTATATATGTACTTTAAATTCTACTTTATACAAAATATTATTGTGTAAAATTTTACATGTTATTTTATTGTATAATTTTTGTGACTTGCATATTTTACCACTTTAAAAATGTATTATTTATATTTAAATTCATGTATTTTATTAGTTATGACCAATTGATGTCCAAACCTAGCATGAGTTTTTGGGCCCAATTGTGTCTAATATATTCAGAGTCTGTACAAGTCATATTGGACTTGATTCATGACTTTGGATCCTGTATCTGGACTTCGGTTCAATACATGGACAAAATAGTAAATAATTAATTAATTAATTTCCAGAAACTGTTGCTTGCTATTTTTAAATTTTTATATATATTTTAATTGCTGTAAAAATCTGAGAAAAATTGTATTTCAATACTTTGTTAATTTAGATAATTTACTATAATTTTTCCAGCATTTAATAAGTATTATTAGTATTTTATAAAAATGGAAAAACAGAACTCATTTTCAGGATACATATGTTTGCTGATTTTTAATAAATATTTATTAAGATTTATAAATTCCAGAAAAATTAGTATAAATTTCTATAATTAACAATGATCATTTTGGTACTTCACGTTATATAAAATTGAGCTTTTTGTCTATCTCAAAAATTGTTGGAACAAAGTGTACAGTTTGATTTATTTATTGAATAGTTACGACTTGCAAGATTTTGTGTTGTTTTGAGTTATAGTCGTATTGAACCTCACCCCGCACTAGTATAAAGACCCTAAAAAGTTAATTTGAGTATTGTGTCACCCCACATTGGTCTCCTATGCTAAAGTCATCATTTGGCTAGGTGTCCAGTCAGAAAGTCGTATCACACAACTAGTGTCTTAGCGTTTAACTTAGTATAAAAACTAAGTTTATGTGTTATTTCTACAGTGACGAGTGTAGAAGCATGGAAAATACAAAAGAAATTGACTCATGCGGCCAAGAAAGACCCATGCGGCTCAGAAAATGCATGCGGCTCAGGGAGTCATGCGGCATAAGGAGCTATGCGGCCGGAGGCATTCCATGCGGCTCAGAAGACATGTGGCGTGACAGTGCTCCCCTCCGATCCATACTGTATTAATTGCTGTGACGGCTGACCCCTCTGAAAAGTTGACAGACCTGACACCAAAGCAGGTAATTATGACTCTGTCAGGATGATGAATCTCTAGGGAAGAGAAAGAAATCTCTGACACGATCCCCCGAGAGCAACAAAATGCCACGTGGCCCTGCCACGTGGGTGTGCTTATGCGGCTCGAAGTGAAGACTTCCCATGCGGTTCAGAGTGAAGTTGTCCCATGCGGCTCGAGTGGAATCATCCCTATGCGGCTCAAGAAGATCATGCCCATGCGGCTCAAGCAGACATACCATTATGCGGTTCATGCGGCTCATCATATGGTTCAGAAGTCTGAAGGAGGGGGCCACTGCCCAGACAGCCCTGACACGTGTCCCAAGTCTTATGCGGCTAAAAATTCATGCGGCCCAAATCTTATGCGGCCCAATCTGCATGCGGTTCCAGTCTCACCATTGGCTCTCAGGACACGTGTCCTCAGTCGATCAATCTTCCAGATTTATGGCAATCCAAGATCGGGTCGAATCCCAATAATCTGGGGCACGTGGCAGGAGAATAAATTTGATTTATTCGCAGATATTAGAGAATCATTATAAGGAAGATTTATGCCAATCAGCATTAATTGCTTATAGGGATTTGGTGTAATCTACCCTTAATGGTTCTGATTCGTCACAATCAGAAACGAACGGCCTGGATTGATCAATCCCCAGGCCGCCGCCGCCATCTCCAAGAGCTAATCATTGGCAACCCTAGTGATCGCATCCCACTATTATAAATAGCAAGGTGCCATTCCCTTGTGAGAGATAGAGAGATATACAAAAAAAAAAGAATCAGAGAGGAATACGTATACACAGAGAGACTTCCCCCATAGTCAGAGAGAGAATATACACAGAGAGAGAGAAGCCAGGAGAGCAATCAGAGAGAGAGAGAGCAAGAAGGCATTTCTTCGTCAACGACCAAGCAGATCTTCCCCGAGTCAAGGCTGCGTACCGATCGTCCAAGGAGTAAGGCAGAGCGGCCGTCGCTTTTCCGAGCCTCTATCGTCACCCCCCAGAATCTAAAATAAACAATCATACTTAGACTGCTGTACCTAGATTTTCGTCCCTAGGCTTTCTTTGTACGAGCGAGTTTGTATTGTGAGTCTAAGTTCAGTCCTCCGATAATTGTTCTGTACTTTTACAATCAATGGCAAACACGATGGCGACTCTGCTGGGGACTAACTTCTCCACGGCTGAGGAGTTGGTGACGCAATCGGACGCAGCCAAACTTGGCTCTACACAACAGAAGATGGTCGTACGCTTCGACCAACAAGCGTTCGAAGAGATGCTCTCTGAAGGTAGCACTGGCCCGGTCCAGAAGTGCACCCGCACCATGAAGGCTCGCAAAGAGTGGAGGCCAAAATCATTTGCTCCTCCGCAAGCCCTTGATGGGGTGCTCTCTATTGCTCAAGATGGCGAGAAAGACTCCCCTGCGGCCCCACTTCAGACCGTAGACAACTCTGCTGTCCCCAAGTCCGGCAGAAGAAAACACTATGATGCTGGACTTGCAGGGGCAAAGAGGAACTCTACGCGATCCGAGCCGCAGAAGAGTATTAGCCGCAGGGAGAAAGCCCATGTGGCTACAACCGCCGATCGCATAAAGAAAACTCATGCGGCCACATCTGTCAGCCGCATAACTTATGCGGCTACAGTTGCCAACCGCACGGATGAGACTCATACGGCTATTAAAGTCAATCGCTTGCAGAAAACCCATGCGGCCACAGATGCCAACCGCATGCGGTCTGCCTGCACGGTCGTGACTCCTAGCCGCATAAAGACTCATCCTACAACAAAAGACAGCCGCATGTAGACAGCCTGCACGGTACCCAATGCTAGCCGCATAGCATCCGTCCCACGCTTCTCTCGATCAGTCTTCGACCGGCTTTCATGCGGTCCTGACTCTGATCATTCTCTGGATGATAATCCAGACTCTGTGGTATTCGACTTAGACTCCTCCTATTACGCACCCACAAGTGCTAAAAGGAGGAAGTCTAGGGCAGCACGGGCTCATCAAGTCTAGACGACTGCCCCAACCTCTGACTATCGGGGCATCCCGCTGATTATCACGCGGGCCTCTGATAGGAAGTTGTATAAAACCACTCAAGTCCAGCCCCCGGCGGCAAACAGACAAAGTGGTTCCTCTGACCTGCGTGAGGTTATCCTCCACAAACGCAAGGAAAGAGAAGGAGCTTCGGGGTGTAAAGAGCCCTCACACGGACATCAATGCACCCAGATCATCGTCAACTGCTGTTGCAGCAACGCGGCGGTGACGGAAGACCGGCCATCCGTCTTCCAAAGACTACATCACCCGAGCTCAGAAGACGAGGCATCTCCTGTTGTCTCCTGCAAGTCCGTGCAGAAAGCTTTTGCTAAGGGAAGAGGGAAGAAAACGAGCATCTCCAGCCCAAAGGTGTCAACTACTGCAGCTAAGAAACCGTCGTCTAAAGGGTTATCCTCCACTGGAGTATTTCAACACACCCGTTCGAAGACGAAAACTGCTGCAGTAGGAAGTTCGTCGTCTGCAACATTGGGGGTCATCGGAACTGGGGGTAGCACTCCTCCAAACATCCACGACAATCCGACATTCCAGGAATACGGACTGGAGGAAGCAAATCCTCCGACGGATACAATAGATACCGACGTCCCCAAGGACATCCTAGATGAAGCAAGCTCCGAAGCCGGGGGTAGTGTTCCTTCCGAGTCTGAACCTGAAGAGGACATCCCCACATATCCTGATGATTTCTCGATGCACGGGTACGACTCGGAGGGTACATCCTCCACTACTCCTTCCGTCACTCCTTATGTGAAGACGATGTTCATGACAGACAGCAATCAAGGCGGTTCCGGTGATCGCCAGCGCATCGACACTTTGGAGGCCATATTGCACGTCTTGGTCAAATCTGTAGACGAGATCAAAGCGGCACTTCCTAATCTGCAGGGGGTGACACCTGGCCAGACAAGCACGGGTCCCCCAATCAACGTAGATTCAAATTCGGCGGCACCGAACCCGGGCAATAATTCTCCCGAAGTAACGGCTCCGACTGCGACAGATGAGACCCGAGAGGTAAGGAGAGAAGTTCAAGAGCTCCGAGCCATGTTCTACGCCAGAGAAAACTCTCAAGACTTCAGAATACGGCAACCATATCCTGCTGAATGGAGGGATGTTCCATTCCCACCAAGATATAAGCCGTTCAATATTAACCCCTATGATGGCAAGACCTCAGCAAGTCGGTACATTACTTACTTCGAGGTCACTACCGACCATCTGCCCCATGATGACGCTATCCTGACACGGTTATTCATTGGGGCATTGGAAGGAGTCGCCTTCGATTGGTACCGCAACCTGCCGGACAATTGCATCCATTCCTTCGCTGGCTTCAAACGCTTGTTCTTGGAGAGGTTCTATAAGGCAGGACAGGACGTCACGATGTCTACCCTCATGGACGTCATTCAAGGAGAGAAAGAGCTGACGAGGAATTACATTGAGCGGTTTCGTCAAACCGCAATGAAGTTACCATCTGGCAACCCGGACTCCTCCTTGATCGAAATTTGCCAAAAGAGACTACTCCCAACAATCAGTCTCTGGATGGGCGAGAGTCAATTCAAGGACTGGAAGGCTTTTATCATTAGTGCTACAAGTGCCGAAGAACGATTAAGGAAGGCTCGCCAACTGGGATTACATATCTCAGAGAGAGAGAACAAGAGCAAGCGTCCCAGCACCACCAACGACAATGGGGGTAGCCCCTCCAACAACCGGGACAACAGAGGCAAGCAGGCTATGGTGGCCGATACAGCCCAGAAGTCCGAGTCGCAACCTGCGGACAAACAATGGCCTCAAATCACTTACTCTTTTGAAGACGGTCACGTCAAGCCTATCTTGGACATGCTCATACAAGGAGATAGGATTCAGCTTCCTCCACCAAGATAGGAGCCTCGACCGGCTGATCTGGAGAACCCAAAGTTCTGCCATTACCACCGCTACGTCCACCATGCTATGCACGACTGCTACCAACTGAAACGATATATCCAAAACCTCATCGATTCGAACGCTCTGGCCATCGATTTTGAGGAGGTAACCGTGGCAGCCAACATGGTGTCCGTACAATTCGGCAGCTTCCCTCCAACAGAGACCCAGGACGGGGTTATATCCATCCCTCTGGCAACGATGGAGATTGCTAATCTCCCGCCTGCTCAAGCTGCTGGTCTAGTACCCCTCACCACATCACGAGGGAAAATCATGTGGGTCCATCCGGACCTAGTCCACGAGGTAACTCAGTCCACTCCATCTTCTAAAAAGAAAAGTGAAAAAGTCAGATCCTGCCGTACCACCTCAGCAGATGAAGAGGAAGTCACGGCCGTTGTTACTCGATCCGGAGCACAATCTCAACCTGTGGCTGAAAACTCGACTGATGATCATCCGCCCATTACTACGGATGCTCCGGGACCGGCTCAGCCTTCGATGACCGACAAGCCTAGGCCGAAGGAGACTTGCTTCGATAAATCCCTCCGAAAGAAAACATCTCAGGGGCTGGAGAGGCCCTACAACTTCGACATCTTGGCGCAATTGGCCAATACACCGGCCAAATTGTCCTTATATGAACTCCTGAGGCTCTCGAAGGATGTCCGCACAGCCTTGAGCGATGCACTTCAAAATGTCGATGCGTACCTAGCTCAGGTCAACCTTACGAGAGAAAATCAGCCCGCAGACCTCCAAGATAGTGCCTGTACGGGAGCAATGCCCAACATCGTCTTCACTCCACAAGACATGCTCATCAAGACTAATCTACACGATCACCCATTATACTACATAGGCTACATCGGCGACATAAAGGTGGACCGGATGCACATTGACCCTGGGTCTTCCATAAGCATCATTCCAAAAGGACTACTGCATCATTTTTGCATCCCGATGTATCGCCTGACCCCTACAAACACCGCCATCAGCGGGTTCAATTCGGGCAGGAGCTACCCAATCGGAAAGATCCGTCTGAAATGTCAGATTGGCGATCTCCAATCAGAAGTCACTTGCTACGTCATAGATGTCGACACTTCATACAACATCCTTTTGGGGCGCCCTTGGATACACGATTACATGATCGTGCCTTCCACGCTACACCAATGCTTCAAATATGTCGACAAGCACGGCTTCGTGAGGACAGAATTTGCTGACATCGATCCCTTCAAAAGGGTCAAATCTTATTACTCGGACTCCTGCCTATACGAAAAGTCGAAGAGGCACCTTGAAGGAGGAAATAAACAAACTAATGTTGAAGCAACCACGGGATCAAAAGAACCTCTGGCAATCCACCTCCAGGCTCGCAAACCAGGTAATTCCGTACCCCTTACGGCCACGCTGCGTAAGGACGCGATCAGCCTCTCGGCACAGGAAGAGCAGTTGAGAATCCGGCTGCCAAGGTCCGGCCAGGTACCGAGACCCACGACAGGGCCACTTACCATCAGATTACCGAGAGTCGGTCAATCACAAACAGAGAAGCTCAATCCCTCCAATAGACCTCTGACGATACGCCTGCCTAAGAAAGGTCGTCACCCCGATGCGAGGTCTGACACTTCAAGCGAACCAGCCACCCCTCGCTCCACATCAAGTGCCAGACTGGGGGTTGCTAGTCAACCGACAACCCCACGCTCCGCTCCGTCAGTTGAGCCTCTGAAGATCAAGCTGACTAGGACGCCCTCTCAATCTTCATTCACACAGGGGGTAGCCGAAGAGGAACCAGAGCTAGCCAAGTATGTGGCTGCCCACACTGACGCTCCCTCCGCAGATGATGTAATCCCTCTAGAAAAGATACCTTACTTCATCAATAAAGGGTTATCTTTGAACTACACCGAGCTCAATAAGCTATGTACAATGTATGCTATGGAACACGGTATAGGCACTCACCTACATACACAGGTGACAAATGTGTACACCGCTATCCAACTTACTCCAGTAGAAGACGCTTACCGAATAATCGAGGAAGGGGACCACCCAATCATCTTCGGCCGGACGAACAACCCGCATCCCCTCGCCATGGAAGAAGTCGACTTCGGGTCAGATGCTGGAAGACTGCCTCTGTATCTCTATAGCCCTCAATCCAAATATCTCATGCAGAAACAGGGGTATGATCTAGAGACAACGCCAGGACTGAACTACGGCACTGGACGACGATTACCTTTGAAGACGCCAGCCCCGGCGGGCAAACCACGGAACTACTATAACAAAACTCGATGCGGTTTAGGGTATGTAACGCCTACTACGACCCCTGAAAGCTCAGATGAAGAATGCGACTGGCAGTCACATTCAACCGGATCACCGACTTCCGACTCAGATACCAGCATCGGAGATGTGTTCAGACAAGTCATGTCAGTCAACATGGCATTCACCGACGCTTACGAGAAAGACGAAGACATCCCCGAAATCGTTGAGCTAGAGCCGTGGGCCCAGCAATTAGACGCACAATGGGAAAAGCGGTTCGAACTGAGAGAACCTCCTACTGAAGATGAGGTCATACAAGTGGATCTCGGCAGCGAATCTTCTCCAAAACCGATCTTTATCAGTAAAAGCCTAACTGACGAAGAACGAGAGTCGCTGTTAGAACTTGTCAGAGAATACATTAATGTGTTCGCCTGGAGCTATGAAGACATGCCGGGGTTAAATCCTGACATCGCTCTCCACAAACTCAATATACGACCAGATGCAAAGCCAGTCAAGCAGCAACAACAACGCTTCCGCCCAGGCGTCATGGACGCGATCGAAGCTGAAGTCAACAAGCTAATAGCCAGCGACTTCATTCGTGAAGAGCAACATCCTGATTGGGTCGCCAATATAGTACCCGTCCTCAAGAAGAACGGGAAGATTCGAATCTGCATCGACTTCCGCAACCTGAACGAGGCATGTCCCAAAGATGAATTTCCCCTTCCTATCACAGACATCATGATCGACAATACATGCGGCTTTGAATGTATGTCATTCATGGATGGATTCTCGGGGTACAATCAAATCAAGATGTCTCCCGACGACGAAAAGCACACCTCATTCCGAACCCCGATTGGCACATACTGCTACACAGTCATGCCATTCGGTCTAAAGAATGCTGGCGCTACATATCAGCGAGCCATGAGTATCATTTTCAAAGAACATTTACGCAAGACAGTGGAATGCTATGTCGACGACATCGCCATCAAGAGTCGCCGTAAGGAAGATCATCTGCAAGACCTGAGAACGGTGTTCAACTTAATGCGAGCCTACAATCTGAAGATGAACCCTACGAAATCGTTCTTGGGTGTATCCAGCGGAAAGTTCTTGGGCTTCATCATCACTGCACGGGGTATCCATGTAGACCCCGAGAAAACGAGGGCAATTATGGAGATGGGTCCCCCGAAAAATCTCCGTGAACTTAGAGGCCTCCAAGGGAGGCTAGCTTATATCAGGAGGTTCATTTCCAACCTCTCCGGGCGATGCCGACCGTTCACCCACCTCATGAAGAAGGGAGTCTCATTCGTATGGGACGAGGAATGCCAGCGCGCTTTCGATGACATCAAAGAATATTTATCAAATCCTCCAGTCCTGGTGGCCCCGGTCCCTGAAAAACCATTTCTGCTCTATGTACGAGCAATGGAACACTCCCTCGGTGTCCTGCTGGCATAAAATAATGATACAGGCCACGAGCAGGCCATTTACTATCTCAGTCGAATGATGGTCGGGCCCGAACACCGATACACCCCTGTGGAGAAAGAATGCCTCGCCCTGGTATTCGCCATTCAAAAGACGCGGCACTATGTCACGGGGCAAACCATACATGTGATCTCACGAATCAACCCTCTCAGGGTCCTCATGACCAAACCAGGGGCACTCAGCTCCTGCCTCGCTACATGGGCGATATTGTTGTCCCCCTATCATATGATCTTTGTCCCGCAGAAGGCTGTCAAAGGTCAAGCCCTGGCAGACTTTTTGGCGGCCCATCCAGGATCGGAATCATCCAGAATATACGAAGAAATCCCAGATGAGGTCGTCGATTCAAATACAACCACCCACGATAACATATGGCAGATGTTCTTCGATGGCGCTTCAAGAACCGGACCCAAGGGAAACATCGTCGTCGGAGTCGGAGTAGTATTGGTCTACCGGGCTAGTGATCAATCGCGCCTACTCTCTCACGAAACCCTGCTCTAACAATGTGGCCGAGTACAACGCTTTGGTCATTGGCCTCCAACTCGCAAGAGAACTGGGGGTAGAATACCTTGAAGCATACGGCGATTCGCAATTAATCGTCAACCAGATTCGGGGGACGTACGAAGTCCGCCATGAAGACATGATCCCCTACCACCAAATAGCGATCAATATTATATCATCATTCGAGGGATTCTTCATCGAACATGTCCTCAGACTCCAAAATATCGTAGCTGATGCCCTAGCAGTGCCAAACCACTCTCATCATTCGGTCGATGTAATCGGCCATGAGCTGGTCTGCCCCAAGAACAACGTTCAAGCCATGGCGAGTTATTCTGCTCAGATGATCGACGAAGTGCCAGACTGGAGACAACCATTCATAGACTTCGTGGTCTACGACATCCTGCCCGAGAACCCGAAGGAGGCTACTTCTATCAGACGGCGTTCTCTCAGATTCTTCTACGATACAGAGACAAAAATGCTGTATCGCCGCTCCTACGACGGATTACTACTTCGATGCTTGTCGAACGCAGAGGCCAAAGAAGCCGTACGAGAGGCTCATGACGGTGTCTGCAGGGCCCATCAGCCTGGCCCTAAGCTGCAAGACCGCCTTCGCCGGATGGGCTACTACTGGCCCACGATGGTGGCTGATGCAATAGATTATGCCCGAAAATGCAAGGCCTGCCAAGTCCACACAGACTTCATTCACCAACCATCCGAATTTCTACATCCGACAGTGGCGTCCTGGCCATTCGAAGCATGGGGAATGGATATCATTGGTCCAATCACCCCACCTTCCTCCCGAGGACATCGCTTCATACTTGCGATCACTGATTACTTCTCAAAGTGGGCAGAAGCTGTCCCACTCGTCGAAGTCAAGACTTCGAACGTAATCAGCTTCCTGAAGCACCACGTCATCTACCGCTTTGGACTGCCCCGAAGGATCATCCATGATAATGGTCCGCAGTTTATAAGCCACGCATTCTACCGATTCTGCGACAAATACCGCATTCAGAATGTCGCTTCGACACCATACAACCCGACAGCAAACGGGTTAGCAGAGGCATTCAACAAAACAATCATCAAACTCTTCAAGAAATTTGTCTCCTCCAACAAACGCGACTGGAACGAGAAGCTCGACGAGTGCTTATGGGCTTATCGCACCACGGTTCGAACAGCCACCGGGAATACACCATTCTCTCTGGTGTACGGGAGTGAGGCAGTTCTCCCATTAGAGACTCAGATTCCCTCACTCCGAGTCGCCCTCACTTATCAATTGACAACGGATGATAACTACCGATGTCGACTACAAGAGTTAGAGGCCTTAGATAAAAAATGCCTCCTAGCTCAGCAAAGGATCGAATTATACCAAGCACGCATCTCAGGAGCCTTCAACAAAAAGGTCAAAGTCAGAACATTCCAAGTGGGCGATCTTGTTTTGGTAGTCAGGAGGCCAATGGTCATGACTCACAAGACCACCGGCAAGTTCCAGCCAAAATGGAAAGGCCCATTTATCATCGAGGCCATGTTCTCCAATGGTGCTTACCGCCTCGCCAAGCAGAACGGAGACTTGCTCATGTTGCCCGTCAACGGCAAGTTCCTGAAGAAATACTATGTTTAAACAACATTTTCCAGAGTTTCGAGTTATGTGCCCGCTGGTACCACTGAACTAAACCCCCTAATTTTCCAACTTATCGAGTTACGTACCCTCTTGTACCGCTGAACTCATATCCCAAATTCCCAAGTCATGTACCTGCTGGTACCTCTGAACTTACACTTTGATTCCAATATTCATAGATTTTTGAGTCATGTACCCGCTGGTACCGCTGAACTCACACTCACCATTCTCTAGATTCTCGAGTCATGTACCCGATGGTGCCTCTGAACTCACATCCTGGTCACTCTTTCAGGTAGAAAGTTATGTATGATCATACCGCTGAACCTTCTTCCTACAAGAGATCCTCCCTTATGATCTAATACCTGCACTCCCAGTGCACAACAAAGGTAACGGATCCACAAATTTCCAAGACGACCATGTCCTCATCACCTCTGAGTCGTCCCATTTCCGCCAGAAAACAAATCACCCCTACATAGAATTTCCATGTCCTCATTACCTCTGAGTTATTCTACGTACCCCCCTTCATTGAGCCAACTCCTGTCATATCCTCATTACCTCTGAATGGGAAGGCTCCGTCGAAGAAACCTTCATACTTGCCATGTCCTCATCACCTCTGAGTAAGTATGATGATCCCCTTTCGACCTATTACCTGTACCCACAACCGGAGTACGCCAAGGGTAATGGGTCCACAAATGTCCTCTGTTGACCACAAATGTCCTCTGTTGACCACAAATGTCCCCTGTTGACCACAAATGTCCTCTGTTGACCACCAATACCCTCCGTCGAGTTCGCTCCTGCCATGTACTCATTACCTCTGAACAGGAAGACTCTACGTTCGAAAAACTTTCCTACTTGCCATGTCTTCGTTACCTCTGAGCAAGTATGCCAGTTCCCCTTCATCCTATTATCCGTATCCTAAACCAGGGTATGCCAAGGATAATAGGCCCACAAATATCCTCAGCTAAATTTCTTAACACAAACCTATCACCTCATCATGCCCCAGGAGCCCAGCTGCTCTACGATAATTCTTTTTTAATACCGAGAGCACCCATGACCACTTTGATATGGCTGCTTCAGGTATCCTGACCGAAACTTGTTATCTCTACCTAAAACCAAGGTACGCCATGGGTAACAGGTCCACAAATATATCCCCTATGCGGGGGAGAACATCACCACAATATCACAGGCACAACAGGCAATACAAATGAAGGGTAGAATGGAAAATACTCTTTATTTGAAGGAAGAAAAGAAGTACTACATATTTCAGAACCACGTCCCTTTCAAAAAAAAGAGAAGAGAAAGAAAAAGAAGGGAAAAGAAAAGGCCGACTACATTTCACTGTTACTCATTTCTAGGAGGCGGTCTCTCACTGAGGTGGTCTCCCGCTCAATCCGTTGCCGAGCACGACGCTCGGCCTCCTGGAGTAACCGCTCCTCATTGTCCAAATCCAGGAGCGCCTGACAGTCATCTTCCAATTTCTTCAAGACAGCCTCCAGGTCAGTCGAAGCTTGAGTAACCCTGTCAGCTTCCTGAATAATTAGCCCCCTGTCATTGCGGGCAGTCTCGAGTTCAGACTCCAGGAAAGTCAACTTCTTCTGAAGCGCAAGGATCTGCTTCCGCGTCTCGGTAATCTCACGAGAGACAGACTCCTCCCGAGCCACAACGTTTTCGGTCGCATAACTCAATTGATCATACCGATTAGCTAAGTCGCTGAGATCCTTCAGTGCGGCCGGTCTGGTCTTATCTCGAGCCGCTCTGGTCCTCTCTATAACAGTAATAAGGGAATTCCTCTCCTCGTTTATAACAGTAGGCAGATCAGCCTGCCGCAATACTCGAAGCTCGGACACCAGCTGATCAGCCTCCAGCAATTTTGCCTCCAGAAGCGAAGCCATTCCTGCATCGTCAGGAAGATCCCTAAGGATGTTTATTTGACCATGGGCGCATCTTCGGGCCTAGGTAAAAGAGGTCCCTCTTTCTACAGCGGCCTCGATTCCCTTCTTCAAATGACGATGGAAACTGGCAACCACGTCCTGCAACGCGTCGTTCAAAACTTCAGCAGAGGAGGGCGTCAGGGGAAGCCGGAGCGGCAACGTCGGAGGAGTAACGCTAGAGCTCGCCACCAAGGGAGCGGAGTCCGAGCAGAACGATGCATGAATAGCGGCCAACTCGTCCTCCGCCGCCCGGAGAGCTTGGATGCTCGGCAGGGAAGAAAGGTCGATTCTCGAAGCCATTGGAGCAGAGGATGATGCGAGGACCATTGTTCCCTGCCCCGACTGCCCCGAGAACTGGCCCGTTAAACTTGGGCCCCCAGAAGGCCCATCAAGACGAGTCGGGCAGTGAGAAAGTACACCCCTTTCCACCGATGTCCCTTCGGTTGGGGTTGTCTCGACGACGTCCATCCTCGGCACTGAAGGGGCAGGACCTGAATGTCCAGAATAACAGTCAATCGACGTAACCCGAAGGACATGATGATAGAGCAGATAGGCTTCCTCACGGGTTAAGATTCGGCTAATCTTACCAGGGGAGGGGCATGAAGGTCGCGGCTCATCCACAACTGGCATGGTCCTCCCGCCCACGATCCCCGAGTTAAACTCAGTCACGTCCCCTGACCCCGTCACCTTGAAGGGGGATACAGATTGATCTGCGTCCTCTTGAGTAGGAACAGGCTCATGGGAGTCCCCATCATCCTGGGTCACCGCCCCGACATCCTGAAACTCTTCTTCTTCCCCCGACACCTAAAAAAGGGAACGAAGACAATCAGGATTGAAACTTAAAGGAAAGAAGGAAAAAGGGGTCGAGAGCAGTTTTGTTACCTCTGACGCGGGGTTGATTTCTTCTCCACTCTCTTTTGTGGCTGGCGGACGGTGCCTAGTCGCAACCAGCTTCCGGGATCGAGAAATACTGCTTACAGGAGGAACCTGCCTGCTACGTTTCGAGATAGGACCAGGCGCAACAAGGGACTGATCCCTCAGCATCTCATCTGACAAAACATGTAATTGACCCACCTCTGCGCCTACCACTGGAAGGATAGAGTCATCTTCATTATGCTCGTTGTCTTCATCACCTTCAGCAGCGGAATCTAAATCTGGCACTTCGGCTCTAGTCTTTCTTTTCTTGGCCCCTTGAGAGCCTTCCTCCAGACCGGTGCCAGCAATAAAACTGGTACATAGGTTAAAACCGACCGGGGGCTTGTTCGCCATGACATGATACAGAGCTGCCATATGCAAGATCTCCACTGACTCCTTAATAGCAGGGACCGAGAAAATGGTACGAGTATGGAACGAATCATAATATTGCCAAGCTCTGATACCATCAAGAAGACTTCCCTCATAACCCAGACAAGAGCTGGGGCTGTCTAAACAAAGTTGGCTGTACCCAAACTGCCGGGCAAACCTGCTAGGCAGATACGGCTCCAGAAAAACAGCATTGTGGTTACGGTACACCAGATGCGAGGGACGGATGTTACGCAACCATAAGAGCATCTGGCCATCTAGAAGTTGAGGAGGCACAATACCGTCTATATGCACAGTCTCTATGTCCCTGGCAGAAAAGCGAGGGACGGATACGAAAATATGATACTTATCTGCCCTTGCCAAGACCATCCGGCAAACCCGCATGGCCTCACATTCCCAAGGCTCATCACGGTAACGGAAGATAAGGGCGTCATCATCAGTCGCACCGCCCTCAGAGCCCGACCTCATCAAAGATGGATAATGTATCAGCAGCCACCCCATCAAATAATGATAAGGTAACTCAGTTCGTTCAAAATCCTTGGTCACATCGCGGGCAATGACTTTGGACGTGAAGGTACAAAGGCCACGGTGTATGCTACACACCATAGCCGGAAGGAGAGCTAGCCTGATTCGCAAGACTAATTTCACAGCCGGAAGGATAAAGTTACAACTAATTCTCTCAATAGAACCGGTTCCTCCCGAGACTACACAATTTCGTAGCCAGATCATCAAAAATCCCGCCAGAAGCGCTTTCTCAGACAGCTCTTGAGTATCCTGGTAAAAGTAATCGAAAGTGTCGGTTTGGCTCCCGAATCTGCCACTAGTAGATGACACCAATTCTTTGACCGCCTCCCGAGATCTAGGGCGACGAGAGGTAACCAGACCTGAGGCATCCGCTGAGAAGAGATAATGTATCCAATCCTTGGTGTAGGGAGCATTCCCTTCCAGGTTATCCTTGCGGGTTATCTGATGGCATGTGTTATAATGACACAATATCTCCTGGTAAAGGGCCGCAAAGCCAGGATACCGTCGTTCCAAATCTTCGAGTTCCTCATTAGTGGGAGTATATGCTTCAAACGCTTCGTCCCCCCAAGGAAGCTTGGAGACCGCATGCATTTCATGGAGCGCAAGTCCCATCTCCCCTACAGGTGTGTAAAAGGTCCCTGTACGACAATTATACATTTCCAGCAGGGACATGAATAGCTTCTTGTTTATGAACAAGCCATGACTGGTACCTCAGATAGCATGGTACAGGCCAATCTCGTACAAAAAAGCTTCATACTTTTGCAGGATCCAGGTAGATAAATTGCTCCACGAGGGAATAGGGTGTATCCAACCAGGAAACGTCAACCGACCAACGGGATAGGAGCCTTTCCGGGCAAGTCGATTTATAAAAGTATCGGCGGTAGAAAACGTGAAGTTAGGACCTGCCACATTCAGGAAAGAACCTGGGACCAACCCTGTCACAGAACAACTGGTATGCACCTTGCCAGCAACCATGGACTTCAGATGGTTATTATAACGAATGTTCCCCACGAACATCCCACTCCTGGTAGGGGTTAGAGTCCCCTCCATCTTCCGGTCCAAAGGGAGCATATTGAACCAAGATAATAGAAAGTGTCGCTCCATCTGAGGGATACGGATCGCTATCCCGTTAGAAACAAAATTCTAATCCTCCGACACCTCCAGAACATGATCATTCTCCACGGTCAAGGCGTCTCCAAAAAAGAACGCAGGCTTCAAAAACTCTCCTTCGAATTTCTCGGAGTTCATCATAGCATTAAGGAAATGGAAAGGCTGATTCTTGATGGCATTCAATCTGGCCATAGGCTCATCGCTCGAAAACTGATCTGCCATGTGCTGAACAATATGGTCGTACCTATAGCCGAGAGCAGCTTGAGTGCTACCCACCAAGAGTTCTCCGACGGCGTTAACTGGCAAATTCACTGAAGAACAGACAAAGAAAAAATAAGTTAAACAGAGAATAAAAAAGAGCTGATTAGGTATTTTCAAACCACATGCGGCTCAAGAAAATATCCATGCCCCCCATGAAGTTATCAGAAGTCTTATGCGGCTCCAGAAAGCCCCATGCGGCTCCAGTTCAGAAGACTGCTTATGCGGCTCCGCACAATAAAAGTCTATGTGCCACCTATACGGTTTCACTAATAAGGCGCACATACAGACACAATGATTTTTCTTATGCGGTTCACAGCTCAGCCGTAGGGCGAACATACGATTTACAAAGGCTCGTGCATAAAGTATGCGACGTAGCCATGGCGGTTGGGGTTCCTTAATTCATATATTGTCCTTACCAACAATGAGGGGATGGACGTCAGGATGAACAGCAGGCACGACGACGGGCGGGGCAGCAACCGTACCCAAGGTGGAAGTGGAGGCCGCCTTCTTGTCCTTCACTGCCATGATCTTCTTGGGAGCCATCAATTATCGAAAAAAAGAAAGGCAAGCGAGATAAGAGAAGAAAGAAAATAAAGAAGTCTTCTCTCTCTTCAAACCCCTCCTATTTATAGGAGGAGGGGAGAAGGCGGACACGTGGGCCAATGACCGACTCTTGAAGAGCGAAACCGACTCCTTGGGTTTCGTCTCCAAGATTCACCCAAGGCATAAAATCCAAAAAGATTTAATGAACTGACCCTTGAGCTTCCCCCTGCAAAGACGGCGCTGAAGTAACTTGGAGATAAATAAAGACCCGCACACGTGGACTGGACCATCTATGCGGTTAACACACCCCCTGCGGCTGAAACAGTCATACGAACAACACATTCATGCGGCTAGAACTCTTATGCGGTCGGGATTGCATATGCGGCCAATACAGCCATGCTTCTTGTTCAAAGTATTTCAATTTAACAAATTGAAAACTTTGAAGGGGGTCCTGTAGAAGCATGGAAAATACTAAAGAAATTGACTCATGCAGCCAAAAAAGACCCATACGGCTCAGAAAATGCATGCGGCTCAGGAAGTCATGCGGCATAAGGAGCTATGCGGCCGGAGGCATTCCATGCGGCTCAGAAGACATGTGGCGTGACAGTGCTCCCCTCCGATCCATGCTGCATTAATTGCTGTGACGGCTGACCCCTCTGAAAAGTTGACAGACCTGACACCAAAGCAGGTAATTATGACTCTGTCAGGATGATGAATCTCTAGGGAAGAGAAAGAAATCTCTGACACGATCCCCCGAGAGCAACAAAATGCCACGTGGCCCTGCCACGTGGGTGTGCTTATGCGGCTCAAAGTGAAGACTTTCCATGCGGTTCAGAGTGAAGCTGTCCCATGCGGCTCGAGTGGAATCATCCCTATGCGGCTCAAGAAGATCATGCCCATGCGGCTCAAGCAGACATACCATTATGCGGTTCATGCGGCTCATCATATGGTTCAGAAGTCTGAAGGAGGGGGCCACTGCCCAGACAACCCTGACACGTGTTCCAAGTCTTATGCGGCTCAAAATTCATGCGGCCCAAATCTTATACGGCCCAATCTGCATGCGGTTCCAGTCTCACCATTGGCTCTCAGGACACGTGTCCTCAGTCGATCAATCTCCCAGATTTATGGCAATCCAAGATCGGGTCGAATTCCAATGATCTGGGGCATGTGGCAGGAGAATAAATTTGATTTATTTGCAGATATTAGAGAATCATTATAAGGAAGATTTATGCCAATCAGCATTAATTGCTAATAGGGATTTGGTGTAATCTACCCTTAATAGTTCTGATTCGTCACAATCAGAAACGAACGGCCTGGATTGATCAATCCCCAGGCCGCCGCCATCTCCAAGAGCTAATCATTGGCAACCCTAGTGATCGCATCCCACTGTTATAAATAGCAAGGTGCCATTCCCTTGTGAGAGATAGAGAGATATACAAAAAAAAGAATCAGAGAGGAATACGTATACACAGAGAGACTTTCCCCATAGTCAGAGAGAGAATATACACAGAGAGAGAAGCCAGGAGAGCAATCAGAGAGAGAGCAAGAAGGCATTTCTTCGTCAACGACCAAGCAGATCTTCTCCGAGTCAAGGCTGCATACCGATCGTCCAAGGAGTAAGGCAGAGCGGCCGTCACTTTCCCGAGCCTCTATCGTCACCCCCCAGAATCTAAAATAAACAATCGTACTTAGACTGCTGTACCTAGGTTTTTGTCCCTAGGCTTTCTTTGTACGAACGAGTTTGTATTGTGAGTCTAAGTTCAGTCCTCCGATAATTGTTCTGTACTTTTACAATCAATGGCAAACAACGAGTCACCAGGCTTCTATAGCATTTCTAACACTACCCTACTTTGCTAAAGGCAAGTACTTCTACAAACTTTACATACTATTACAATAATGAACTGTGATTCCAACCATGTTAAATACTGATCCTTGGGGTAGCAAGTTAAATCTTCACATGTTGTATTATTTTCAGTCCCTACCATGTTTAGAACAGTTTTATATCTCTCACATGATTAGAATCTGGGTTATGGGGAAATTAATAGTTGAGTATGTGATCATGTCCCCTTTATCGTACCTAGCAAAGTTTCATTCTAGATGTTACTGCGCCATAGGCCTTTATCTCAAAGCTGTATTTGTGCGTATGTACATCTATCACCTTTACACTTGTATGAAAGTACATATTATTATGTGCCCCTGCATATTGTACACCTATTGACGATCACGTACCTGCTACAGTTTTAAACATTATATATATCTGTCTCTATGATATATGTGTCCTTGCCATGATAGATTATGATGTGCCATGATTCTAATTTATTACATTTTTGTTCATTTCATGTTTCGTATATTTAGTTTGCTAGAATCAGTACTTGTTCCCATCATGACAGGATAACGTTGTAGGTATTCTTACTGAGGAGGAGTTGCTCTGCGATTCCTATTATGGAGTTGCTGCCGAGGACCAGGCTTTATCTTACGAGGATGTACCTGCGGGGAAACTCGTCTAGTTTACGTAGTTGCTCGGAGTTCCGAGAGTAGTCATACTATTAGACTATGTATTTTTTGACTGGACCTGTATCCAGCTTTACATTTTGGACTTGTACTTGGAACTTACTATTATACGAGATGACTTTTGTGTTTGGAATATTTATGACTCTTTAGTACATATAGAATTGTTAGCACATTTTAGTCTTATCTTGTTATCTTTAGAACAGCTTACTACGCTTTATCTCAAGCGTAGGCTGGACATGACTCGGCCTGGCCCAACAATTTGGGTAGCGGATCGTGACATATTTTTAGTGGTAGCCCATGCAGGTCATGACTAAATTGTTTGGTTACATCATTGTACCAAGCATGCCTGCAATTAGGAACTTAAGATAACTAGATAACACTAGGAATGACGCTTAGAACATCTAGAGGATTACTAGGATTGCAATATAGGAAACGCATCACATGTTCGTTGTTACAAATTAGATTTTTTTTGTTATTTATGAATGATTACTTAAAAGAGTCCTTATAAGTCCTTTTTATTTATTTAGATAGTGCTCACCCGCTCATCCCAGTATGTCACACCTGAGAATGGCACACTTCCTATCCAGTCGGTTGACCAGTTGACCGATACACCTCTACCTACCACACTCCTCCACTCCACCAATCTACCAACCCAAATGCCTCCACCACCTTCCACATCACAAGCCCAGCAGGACCAGATACTCCCACCATCACCTATTACTATACCTACCCAGGCTTCCGTCACACTCGACGGAAACCAACTGCTCACTCTGATCCAGGGGTTCCTAACGACCCATCAGGAGCAGACCACCCTACTACGTCAGAGCATGAAGCGTTCTGAGGAGTGTACCATGGTCCCACCACCTGTAGAGCTACGGCAGAGAGCAGGGACAATCAAGGACTTCATGGATCTGAACCCCAAGGAGTTCTTAGGGACTGAGGGCATCGTTGTAGCAGATGACTGGCTAGACTCGGTAGAGAGGAAGCTCCTTGGAGCTAGGTTTCCAAATGACCTCCAGGTCGAGGTAGCGGGATTTCTGCTAATAGACTTAGCAGGAGTTTGGTTCCGGAATGAGCCGCTATTCGCGAGAGGGAAGGCCACCTGGGATCAGTTCAAGACCCAGTTCAAGAAAAAATTCTTCTCGACCACCGCTAGGGTAGCCATGGGGCTACGATTCCAGAACATCCAGCAGGGGAACCGTTCTGTTGACGAGTATGCAGCAGAGTTTAGTCGTTTGATCCATTTTGCTCCTAGTATAGTTGCAGACCCTGAGGAGACGACGCGTAGGTTTTGCCATGGTCTAGTTCCAGACATTGGCATTCTTATAGTAGCGAACGGTACGACTGACTACTACCAGAGCCTAGAGTTGGCCCAGAGCATAGAGGAGCGTCTTCTGTCTTGCAAGAGGCCGGCTTCTGTACACCTCGAGGGACCGTCCAAGCATCAGGCTTTCCAGCCGAGAGCGCCGACGCTGCACCAGCAGACATACCGTCCTCCCGCACCACATCACCCGACCCCGCCAGTTAGAGCCCCGGGACCCCGACAGCAGCAGAAGGAAGGTGTGTGTTCATTCTGTAGGAGGCCAGGGCATGACTTTGCCATCTGCAGGAAGAGGTTGGGGCATTGTTTAGCTTGTGGGTCTACCCCCATCAGCTTCGAGACTGCCCAGTAGCGAGGGTACCCGGTGCCAGACCACCGTCTAGAGGACTGCCGCTTCCGACTCTGCAGCAGAGGTTTGGGCAACATCTGCAGCAGCAGAAGGGACCCCAGGAGAAGACTTATAGTCTGGCTCTTGAGCCGGAGCCGGAGCAGGTTTCTGAGCCAGATTATTTGGCTGACGTCATCACAGGTCATGTTTATTTGCATACTTTTCTAGCTCTATGCTTGTTTGATTTCGGTACATCTCATAGCTTTCTGTCATTAGAGTTTATGCATAAACACCACTTAGTAGCTACACCTACCGAGGAGATGAGTAGAGTAATGACGAGAGGCGGACCAGTGCCCATTAGAGCTATCTATAGATGCTCTATTACTATAGCCGGAAGAGAGTTTAGGGGACGATTCTTTGTGATGCCACTCCCCGGGTATGATATCATATTAGGGATGGATTGGCTTAACTATGCCCATGCAGCTATAGACTGTCATAAGGGTAGTATTCTGTTCCGTCCCCCAGGTACGGCACCATTCAGTGTCAGGAGGACATGGCCGGAGATCAGCCTAGAGCCGAACTGTTGTACGACAGTTGGAGAGTTAGCACCGCCACACCCTATCATTAGGGAGTTTATGGATGTATTCCCAGAGGATCTTCTAGGACTTCTGCCTGACAGAGATATGGAGTTCACTATAGATTTAGTACCGGATTCATTACCCGTATCCCGGGCTTGCTATAGAGTGAACCCCAAGGAGGCCGAAGAGATGAAGAAGCAGATTGATGACCTGTTGAAAAAGGGTTTCATTCGATCTAGTGCTTCTCCATGGGGAGCGCCAGTGCTCTTTGTACCAAAGAAGGATTGTACAGTTCGGTTGTGCATTGACTACCGGGCGTTGAATACCATCACCATTAAGAACAAATATCCTCTGCCCAGGATAGATGATTTGTTTGACCAGTTGAGTGGGGCGAAGGTGTTTTCCAGGATAGATTTGAGATCCAGATACCACTAGGTGAAAGTCAGGGCTGCAGACGTCCAGAAGACGTCGTTCAACACGAAGTACGGGCAGTACGAGTTTCTGGTGATGCCATTTGGTCTCACAAATGTGCCAGCTGTCTTTATTAATTTGATGAATAAGACATTTCACCAGTATCTGGATAAGTTCGTCGTAGTATTTATCGACGACATCCTGATATACTCGAAGATGCCGGAGGAGCACGCAGATCACTTACGGACAGTTTTAGGAATTCTGAGGCAGGAGAGGTTGTATGCCAAATTGTTGAAGTACGAGTTCTTTTTGGACCGAGCGGAGTTTCTCGATTATGTAGTCACTGGAGAGGGGATCTTGGTGGATCCCAGAAAGATTGCTGCCATTGAGACATGGAAGGCTCCGACATCAGTTTCAGAGATCAGGAGGTTTCTAGGTTTAGCCGGCTATTATAGGAAGTTCGTCCAGGACTTTGCTCGGATAGCTGAACTCATGACGAAACTGACGTGGAAGGACGCAGAGTACATCTGGTCAGAGGACTGCCAGGCAGCATTTGAGGAGCTGAAGAGGAGGTTGACGACCGCTCCAATTCTGACATTACCTTCAGGATCTGGAGGTTTCACCATATACAGCGTTGCTTTGGAAAAGGGGCTAAGATGTGTCCTACAGCAGCATGGGTAAGTGATTGCTTATGCATCTAGGCAATTACGGACTCATGAGCGGAACTATCCTACCCACGACCTAGAGTTAGCTGCGGTGATCTTTGCACTCAAGTTATGGAAACATTACTTGTACGGAGAGCGTATGGAAATCTTTACTGACCACAAGAGCTTGAAGTATGTGTTCACGCAGAAAGAGCTGAACATGAGACAAAGACGATGGTTGGAGTTGATGAAGGACTTCGACATCGATTTACAGTATCACCCCGGGAAGGCAAATGTGGTGGCGGATGCGCTGAGCAGGCATCCGATGGCATGGTATCTGATGATAGATCGGCATTTGTGGGAAGATCTGGAGAAGCTCGATATCAAGATGATTCGGCCAGGATCAGTGATACAGATGATGGCGCTCGACATTCAGTCAGGTTTGATGGAGCAAATCAAGGAGGCACAGTCTACAAATGAGAGCCTTCGCAAACTTCGAGCCCAGGCTTTAGCTGGATTTCTACATGAATTCACCGTAGCAGAGGATGGATCCTTGAGGCATGGCAGCCGGTTGTACGTGTCGAAGGGAGAGCTGATAGAGGCAGTCTTGCAGGAAGCGTACCGATCGAGATATTCTATTCATCCTGGTGCCAACAAGATGTACCGTGACTTGCGGGAACATCTTTGGTGGCACGGGATGAAGAGGGATGTATCATGTTTTATTTCGAGATGCTTAGTTTGCCAGCAGGTCAAGACGGAGCGCCAGAGGCCAGCTGGTCTATTACAGCCGTTATCCATTCCTGAGTGGAAGTGGGAACACATTACGATGGACTTCGTCTCAGGGCTTCCTCGTTCCCAAGGAGGGAAGGATGCCATTTGGGTCATCGTGGACAGGCTGACGAAGTGTCACTACAAGAAAAATCCTCTTTTACAACGTTCCATCTACAACACTTCCTAAAAAATGTTGTAAAAAATGGGGGTCTTCTACAACCTTTATTGTAAAAACGTTGTAAAATACATGTGCAAACATCGTTTTACATTCAAACGTTAAGGCTTCTACAATGGTCATTCACAAAAGTTGTATATTATTATTTTTAACAACGTTTTATTAACATTGTAACATTTATTAATTTTGACAACGGTTATTTACTGTTGCTAAAGTTACTAATTTTAACAATGTATTTAAAATATTGTAAAAATGTCATGTTCAACAACGTTTAACAATAGTTGTACATTGTTTATATTGCACAATGTTTGTTTGATGTTATAAAATTAATTTTATTTTACCACGTTATGTAAACATTGTATATGTAATATCATTTTGCAATGTTTATGAAACATTATAAAAGGGTTTTATTTAAAACTTTTATAAAATGTTGTAAAATACGTATTTTTTACAATATATAGACAACGTTGTAAATATATCTTTAAAATATTTCTAGGATAATATTATTCAAAAAGTTGGTCTTATTAGGTCAATACCTCACTTGGTAGCAGTTCATGGTTAAATGGATCTGTCACATGTTGAACCATCCCTTCCACGGCTTCTAAAGACAGACCTAATATATATACTTCTTGCATCAATCCCTTCCCCCGCTTCTTGCTTGTTATAATATTCTTTCTTATAAAAATCAGCTCTCCTCCACCTCTAGTTTACTATTTAAAATGCTGCTTTAGCTTAGGGTGTGTCATATATTCAATTAATGAATTATTAAAAATATCTAACAAATATTAGAACTTTTAAAGCGTAATCATCGAGATAAATAAGTTTTTTTTATTTACATGTTTTTACAACTTACTTTGCTTTTACACCCTTGATTGTTAGTCTTTTTTGTTCAATTAACTTTGATAATTGTTTAATGTTTTATATTATTCTTTTTGGTCCCAATCTTGATTTTCTCATGTTGGTTCAAGAATTATGTTTTGATATTGGCATATGTATAACTTACGATGCAAATATCCTACTCCCCATAAAGTGTATACAAGGATTGGAGATTTCAATTCTATCAGTTTGCTCAATTTACTTTTTGGGTTTCCTTTAAGATCTTATAAGTGCATCAACTAAATAATATTATGAATTTGTTTAGAAATTTGTTTGAAAACAACTCAAAATTTTGAAATGTGGTAGTTACCGTAGCCGGAGCGGGTGCCTCAGGCCCAAAATTTTAGAATATCTAAATGTCATATATTATATTATCAAAAGACGAATCAGTTAGCCAGAATGAAGAAAAAAAAAATAGTGTAGTCGCTGTCAAAATTAAATCCTCTCCCCTTCTGTTGCTGATCTAACATTATGATGCTACAAATCTTCTTATACCCTTTAGTCGCTGCCAATTCCCTTTTTTTCCTTCCGTCGTTGTCAACATCCTCTCACTCTCTCTCTCTCTCTCTCTCGCTGTCCTGTTGGATTTAATTGAACAATAGAAACAAGTTACAATTTTTTATTTTTTTTATTATTTTCATAAGAATTATTTGAAACATTATTAGTTATTTATTTGTTTAGAACATCAATTTTTTTGCTTGGAATATCTTCAATTTTATTAGTATTTTATTATAAAATATATTATTTTGGATATTATATTTGTTTATTATTTTTTCTTAAATTTTGTGTTGATAATACTATTTTATTGTTGTCCATAAAAAAATTTGTATGAGCATTAAGCCTTGAGGGCACAACTTTTAGGGGGCGTTTGGTATGCGAAACAGTATATAGCCGGGAATTCTATATTCCCGGGAATCAAATTTCAAGGAATTAAATTTCCTGAAAAATTACATTCCCATGTTTGGGTTTGGTGACTATATAAACATTCCCGGGAAAAAATAAAAATGATAAAAAAAATCTAAAAAATGAAGAAAACAAAAAAAGGAAAAAACGTCAAAAAGGAAAGGAAAAAAAAAAAGAAAAAAAAAAGATTAAAAACGAAAAATATCCGACCAAAATATAAAAAAAGAAAAAGACGAAAAGGCCAAAAAAAAGACTAAAACGACAAAAATAAAAAAAAAAACCAAAAATCCAAAAAAAACAACAAAAAAATGATTAAAAAAGACCAAAAAATAACGAAAGCGACAAAAATGATAGAAAACAACAAAAACGACAAAAAGACCAAAAAATAACAAAAACAAAATAAATATAGAAAAATGAAAAAAAACCAAAAAAAATAAAAGACAACAAAAAAGACAATTTTTTTTTATACAAAAAACGACAAAAAAGTCAAAAAATAACAACAAAAACGACAAAGACTAGTAAAAAACGACAAAAAAGATAAAATGAGACGAAAAACGAAAAACAATAAAAGAGACAAAAATGACAAAAAGCAACAAAACGAAAAAAAAAATGACAAAAAACGACTTAAAAAGACAAAAAAGAGACAATCAACAAAAAAAAATGACCAAAACAACAAAAAACGACAAAAAACAAAAAAAAAGACCAAAAACAACAAAAATGACAAAAAGGACAAAAATCGGTAAAAAGAGAAAAAGGATAAAAACGACAAAAGATAACAAAAAAAGATAACAAACGACAAAAAGAAACAAAAATAACAAAAAAGAAACAGAAAACTACTAAAAACGACAAAAAAGCCAAAAACGACAAAAATCGGTAAAAAAGACGAAATAGTGACAAAAAGAGAAAAAAAGACAAAAATATCAAAAAAACAACAAAAAGGACTAACATTGACAAAAAAGCAAAAAAATTTGATAAAAACTGACAAAAATGACTAAAAAGCGACAAAAAACGACAAAAACAACAAAAAGGGCAAAAAAACGATAAAATGATCAAAAAAGTAGAAAAAAGTTCAAACAAAATTTTTTTGGCCCGGGCAAAAGAAAAATACCCACCTATTCTTAAGGGATAGGATTCCCATGTTTTATGGGTAAACTATTTACCCGGGTATTTTTAACCCCCGGGAATAAATTTTTCATAGCCCAAACAAACATGGTAATAGATTCCCACCCTAAATAGTCCCTGATATTTTTAATCATTAAATAGCAAAATAGACGTAAAAATATTTCAAATGTTTTGTGAAAAATATTAGAGACTCCTAAATCAATCACTAATAAAAAATTTATACGTAATAAATTTAATTATATATATATATATAACCAAAAAAGAGAGTATATATAACCAAAATTTTAGTCCAAAATTTTAGTTTCCCTCTTATAATTCCATATCTCCCGCCTCTAGTTTACAGTAATTCCAATATTCCCAATGTCTCCCTTAACACCCACTCCCTCTTCAACAATGGCCATCCCGAGAGTCAGGAGAGACCTTCGCCACCACCACCCTCTTGGATCCCTGCTTTCTTCCTCCTCCCCATCCTACCTATTCGATCCTTCCATTCCATTCCACTCCTTCTTCTCCTTTTTTCTCTCTTCACCATGCCATAATCCTACGGTCCTACCTATCCCTCGGGAGCCATGGGATAAGGAGAAACTTTATGTGTGTCTCACCCGTGCCCGAACAAGAAAGACCTCCTACGGTGCCATGGCTCCGCTTCAACCCCTCCTTCCTTCTCCATGTCCAAAAAGCAATGGAGTTCACGGGAAGGTAATGTTTTAAGTGTTTGATGAAATATTACAATGAATTGTTTCTTCTATTTTTCTTTCTTCAACTTATTGTACTTTTAAATACCCGGTACCCGGTAGGTGTTTGAAAAAATGTTACAAAGAATTTGAAGTTAAATTTTCTTGACTAGATGATGATAAAAGGTACATCCTTAATATGCATGTTCTTGTAATGGTTTTGTTAGAGAATGGATTTTAATAGAAGGCACATCCAGAATAGAAAGGCACATTTCCAGATATATTAACCTACTGGGAGTTGTTTGAGATTTTCAGCTTGATTTTCTATATTAACTTGTAGGTTATTCGATGAGGTAGCCACCCTTTCAAACAATGGAGTTTAATCTCTAATAGTTATGTTAGAGATTGGAGTTTAACCTCCGAAATTCGTCCTATTTCGTCGAAGCCAATTTATTTATACAATGGTCCTCTAGCTAGATACTATTTTTTTTTCCAAGGAGTTGATGAGATTTAATTACAATGGGGTTCTAGAAGAGCTAGCAGTCATTGTTATTAGTGCTACTGTTTGTTTCTTATTTTCTTCAGTCTCTAAAAACTGAGATTAAGTACACGTTGCTAGCTTATACTAACATCTTGATCAAAAGAAACAATGATGGAGGAGAGCCTTCCTCCTGGTTTCAGATTTCATCCAATACCCCAATTGCACAACTTGGCATCTGGTCTTGTATCTACAAGTGCAAACAAAATGGATACATAACAGATATATGAACGACTATACTTGTATTTTTTTTCTTTTTGGGAATATGAGCAATATGGCATAATTCCAATTCCAAGACAGAAGCTAATTTTATTAATAGTAGGTATGAACTCAGATCCCTTGGTTTTATATCTTGGTCTACAGGTATGATGCTTGCATTTTGTGCTCATTTGGTGGTATCTAAACTGGTATCCTAATCCATATTGGGTTGTAGATGGAAAGCAAATAATAAGATGCTTTTTAAGGAATCCAAATTTGATGCAGAGCTCAACAAGAAGGTAAAACTGAACCAAAACTTGAATTCGTTTGTGCCAAATTTTATCACTTTTAAAAAACACGATATAGGTATGGACCCTTTTTGCCGTATCTATACAACATACACGATATGGGTATGGACCCTTTTTGCCGCATCTATACAACATACACGATATGGGTATGGACCCTTTTTGCCGTATCTATACAACATAGATTACCACTAACTTAGTTGTCTTATCATTCCTTATTTTCCAAACTTACAGATTCAAATTATAGTACTGTTGGCTAACATAAAAGTTATTCCTTAAGTAGTAGGAAACAATGTATACCTTTACAAGTTATTCCTTAAGCACAGTTGGATAACATAGATTACAGGTGGTGGTTTCATTGGTGAAGCTATGAGACTTATTTTCATGTTGATTGGATAGAAGTGGTTTATCAGATGGTGGCTTCTTATGGAGAAGTTAGTGTTGATTGGATAAAAGTGGTTTATCAGATGGTGGTGTCATTGGTGAAGCTAGGAGACTTATTTTCATGGAATCTGTTGTTTGTACAGGTATTTTATTCCTTGGATATTTTTAGAGAAACCAAAACTGGATTCGGGTGTGATTTGGAACTTCCCACCACTTATATTTCTTCTCAATTGCCTCTGCACTTTTGCACTCAAGTTTTCTGTTTTCCTCGTAATCTTCCGTACTAGTGTGCTGACGATTCATGTTACTGGAGTTGTGAGGGACTGGGTGGTAGTTATATTGTCAGCTGTACTCTTTGCTGACACAAAGCTAACACATATAAATATCCTCGGCTATGCCATAGGTATGCAATCCATGACTTTGTTTTTTACTGTTTACTGTTTCCTTCTAGTATTCTTAGTTGGGTTGGGGGTGGGGGGGATTGATCATGTGAATTTGGCATACATAATCCTTCTCTATCCTGGGTTTCAAATATTACCAACTTATTTTAGGTGAAGGCGTATTTAAGTTTTTCTTTCTTTGTTTGTTTTACAAGTATTTCTCCTGATATCATGATTCATTATACGGTGTGCTTTCACTTATTTTAATGTAGGTGAATTCGTTACATCTTGAATGGCTTAGTCTTATAAATGTAATGAACCTGCAATAGTTCTCAAGGCAGTAAAGCTGAGAGAGGCGTATAAATTTATCAAGATCAATTTAATTGTTTGCTTCCATGTAATAGATCTTTTTTTGGCAATAATATAGCATGATACTTACTTAAACCTTTTGGCATCTCCAGCCATTGCAGGTGTGGTGGCATACAATAATCACAAGCTAAAAAGGAAGCATCCGAAATGAACTTAGATGGAAATGAAAATGAAAATGCCAACAGTCAAGAAAATGATCAAGACAATCGGATCGCCATGATTACTCAAAAGTAAAATATATCACAAGTTTCATACAAAATTCCTTAGGTGAGGTTGTTGAGTTCAGTATCAGATACACCTTGCTTCGGCCTCATCGATTCTTTTTCTTACTACGTCCTCATCTGGTAACAAAGAAACTGACTCTTTCCTCATTCAGAGCAGGTTGAAGCATTTAACAAGTTGAAAGCATAAAAAGTTGAAAGGAAAGGAAGTGTAAGCAACGCCAGCTCTTCATATCAAAAGATTCCAAACTCTTATGTGTATCTCATTCACCTGTAACTAACTTTTAACTAACAGTAACTAAATGGCTGGTTCTTGCAGGGCCAATGATGAAAGTGTTCGTCTAAAAGTGCCTTTAGAAGCATGCCTTACAAGTTTTTCAGCTCCAGAAGAGTTGTACAACTTCTACAACACTGCTGCTGAATGCCAAGACTACAATAATTAAGTAAGTAATTATAAAGGATGTTGGCAGTGATATCTTTTTTCAAGATCAATCAGTTTAGCTGTCTTCTTTAATTGATATCTTTTTTATTCAAATATACTGCCTTTGCTTCAAATGTAAACGAGGAGAGGTTAATGAAGAATCTTGATCAACTTGAAAGTGCATACTTCATGAGATCAGAAGTAGAGAAAGTTGAGCTTCCTAGTGTTGCACGTTTGGATACAGGTGTTCTGAAGGTTCGCGATAAATATTCTCAAATCCATAATAGTGATGATATGTGGAGTTATTATTGTACTTCTTTATAGTGGAGTCACTTTTATATTCCTTTTATCTGAGTATTGCTGCTTCGTGACATTGTTAAGCTATGAGTTATTACTGCTTCACTATGATCCCAATTTTGGATATGGAGGCTTTGGATTTGGTTCTACAATGACACTAAAAGTTTTCTTTATTGTTCTTGCAGAAAGGTTGTGTTGCCAATATATTGCATTCCAAAGAGAATCAATACAGCTTTATGTGTTGAGTACTTGGTATATGGAAAAGGGCATCAACACTATGTTGAGTTCAGGTTTGTGGTAAACCATATGTATTTTTTGAGAAAAGGATTAGCTTATAGTGGTCGATACTACATGATATGGTTTCTGGTTTGGAAGTAACAAATATACATACCAAATCTCATTCATTAAGTGCATCCTTATCCTCATTTGTTTTTCTGTTCTATTTTGTGCATTTTCTTAGCTTGTCAAAAGTTGGTTGTTCTCTCTATTTTAAACATCATGTGTTGCAAAATGAATGTTTAAACTTATTATGTTGATATAGACCAATGCCAAACTGAAAAGTACCTGTATTGCAAGTCATTTTGAATCATGATTATGTTGTTACTGTAATAAAGTTGGACATCATACAATCTTTACTTTCTTGTGAAGATGCTCTTCCATTATCATTCCCTTTAACAATTTTTATTCGGTATCTGCCTTGAATAATAACAGGGGAAGGTTTGCACCTGGTAGAGGTGGTGGGTTTCGCGGTGATGGAATGAGATGCCGTGGCAATTATGGAGGTGGGAGGGGTTATGGAAGAGGGGATTACAAAATATGACGGCGCTGTTGAGAAAGTGATAGCAACAATGGTAGCTACAACAACAACGGTAGCAACAACAATGGTAGCAACAACAATGGTAGCAACAGTAACAACGGTAGAAACAACAACAACAACAACGGAAGCAAAAATTAGAATAATGTATTTGTATTTGTATTTGTATTTATATTTGTATTTGTTGTAATCGCAATCAATACATTATTATTTATAAATTGTATTTTTTTTTTAAAATGGAAATATAATTAATAACGTTTCAAAACTGTTGTAAGATAACATTTTAACAACTTTTTTAAACATTGTAAAATTTATTTACAATACTTTTAAATCATTGTTGATATTATAATTATAAATACAAATATTTATTACAACGTTTGGCAAACATGAATGATTAAAATATACAACATTTGATATAAGTTATATAAACTTGTTTTACAATGTTTGTACATTGTTGTATAAAAAAAATGTATAATGTTTACTGAACGTGGTAGATATTATTATTACTACAGTTCCAAAGCGTTGTTGAAATTATATTTACAACACTTGTAAAATGTTGTAAAAATTATTTTTACAATACTTGCAAAATGTCTTAGAAAGGTTTTTTTTTAGAAGTTTATAAATTTTAACAATGTTTATAAATTGTTGTCGGAAGAACTTCTACAACATTTTTACAACGTTCAAACAAACATTGTGGAAGATGCCCCCCTTTTACAACCCTGGATATAACAACCTTCTATTAAACGTTGTAAAAGCTCATTTACAATATTTTTTTAACGTTGTAAATGAGGTTTTTTCTTGTAGTGTGTGCGCACTTCATACCCTTCAAGGTAGGGCTTTCCACTGAGAAGTTGGCAGAGCTATACATGCAGCAGATAGTTCGCTTACACGGAGTGCCAGTGAGCATCGTGTCAGACCGTGATAGCAGATTCACGTCCCACTATTGGAGGAGCTTGCAGGAAGAGCTGGGCAGTCGGCTCAAGTTCAGTACAGTGTACCACCCGCAGACAGATGGGCAGTCCGAGAGGACGATACAGACGCTAGAGGACATGCTGAGGACTTGTGTGCTGGACTTTGGCGGATCATGGGAGAGCCATCTGCACTTGGTAGAGTTTTTATACAACAACAGCTACCAAGCCAGCATTCGAGGCACTATATGGACGACGATGCCGTACACCGCTCTTTTGGGATGATGTTGGGGATAGAGTTATACTTGGGCCAGAGATGATCACAGATGCAGCAGAGAAGGTCGGGATGATCAGAGACAGGCTCAGAGTCGCTCACGACAGGCAGAAACACTGGGCCGATGTTAGTCGCAGACCGATGGAGTTCGCTGATGGAGATATGGTGCTAGTAAAGATATCACCTACTAGAGGGACGATTCGGTTCGAACGAGGAGGTAAGTTGAGCCCCAGATACATCGGGCCGTTCGAGATACTTGGCAGGATCAGAGAGGTAGCTTACAGGGTTGCACTTCCACCCAATCTAGCAGGAGTTCACGATGTCTTTCATGTGTCTCAGCTGAGGAGATATATTTCGGACCCCAGCCATGTGCTAGACCATTCAGAGTTGGAGATCGGACCGAGCCTTGCAGTCACTGAGCAGCCAGTGAAGATATTGGACAGGAGGGAGAAGAGGCTGAGGAACAGAGTTATACCCTTAGTACGAGTAGCTTGGAGCCATCACTCTCCGGGTGAATCTACTTGGGAGAGGAAGTCGGACATGAGGGAGAGATATCCTTACTTGTTCGACCCAACAGCTGCGAGGGAACCACCCGTTCCCGCTTGATACCTTAGATGTTAGTCTTAATAATAGATTTAGTAATTTGTTTGCATTGCTAGCTATGTTAGAATGTTTGTAGAGTCTTCTATCCTTGTGAATTTCGAGGATGAAATTTATCAACGAGGGAAGATTTGGAAGCCCCTAAATTTTAAAAAAAATGTTTTTATAATTTTCAATAGCATTTATATATTTAAAATAAATTAATATGATTATTAGGAATTTTTCTAGAATTTTTAATTAATTTTTAAATAATTTATAAAACAAAATATATTATTTCATAATTAATTGAATTGTTTTAATATTATTTTGTAATATTTAAATTTGTTTTAATATCGAATTGCAAATATATGATTTATTTTAATTGCGGTTTGCAAATAATAATTTGCAAACCGATAGGCGCGGGGTTGTTTTGTAAAGCCCCAAACTTCGGGGGCCTTGCTGCAAATTACCATAACCCCCCACATTCTTTCTCTCTCCTCTTTCTCACCTGCCCCCGATGACTGACGACCGAGCGGCGACCGCCACCGCGACACCGACCTAGCCCCCTTTCTCACCGCCCTACCCACTCTATAAATAGCCCGACCCCGAAACCCCAAACCTAGTCTAAATTTCGACCACCCAGCCCCATCTCCACCCTATTTCACTTCGCCGAAACCCTAACTCCGGCGACCCCTAGCACCACCTCCACAGCCACCTTCACCACCATCGACCACCACTACCAAGTTCGCCCCGTCAAGACGAGTCCAGCGCAGCCCTTTTCCGGCCACCACGACGCTTCCTCCGCCGTCCAGCACCCTCCATAACCCCCAGCTTGCCGGACACGTACGTGTCAGCTCTCTTTCGTGTCGTTCTGTGTCTCGTTTTAACATATGTGATTCGCCTGGACATGACGACTCTAGTGCTAAGTTTGGACACGACAAAATCGTGTCGTGCGTGTTGTGAATGACCCGGACACGAGACTCGTGTATCTTCGTGTCCTTAACTGTCAGGACACGAAGAATGTGCTATCGGGTTTATAACCCGTTAACCTAAAACCTAATAAATTTAACTAAAGCATAATCCTAACAACCGACCCAGGCTGATCCCCTGGCCAGCCCGACCGCGCTAAAACACCCCCCTGCCTTGGCCGAGTTCGAGCCCCTCCTTTCCTTCTTTTTTTGTTTTGTTTTGTTTTTAGTTTATTTTATTATATATATGTATATATGTGTATATGTATTTATATATATATGTATATATATATATATTTTATATATGTTATATATATATGTATATATGTATATGTATTTATGTATATATATATATTGTTATATATATACTGTTATATATATGTACATATATACTATTTTGTATATATATATATATATATATATATATATATAAAAAAAAATATATATATATATATATATATATAAAATATATATATATATATATATATATATTTTATATATAGTATTTTTATATATACATGTATATTCATTATATGTATATATCCATTATATATATATAAATATCTATATATTTAAATATATATATTTAAATACATATATATAAAAAATATAAATATAAATATATATATATATATATATATATTTTATATATATATATATATATATATATATATATATATATATATATATATATATATATATATATATTGTTGTTGTATATATATATATATATAAAATATATATATTTAAATACATATATATATATATATATATATATATATATATATATATATATATATATATATATATATATATATATATATATATATATATATATATTTATATATATTGTTGTTGTATATATATATAAAAAAAATATATATTTAAATACATATATATAAAATATATATATATATATATATATATATATATATATATATATATATATATATATATATAAATATATATATATATATATAAAATATATATATATATATATATTATTGTGTAAATATATATATATATATATATATATATATATATATATATATATTGTTGTTGTATATTTATATATGTACTTCAAATTCTACTTTGTACAAAATATTATTGTGTAAAATTTCACAAGTTATTTTATTGTATAATTTTTGTGACTTGCATATTTTACCATTTTAAAAATGTATTATTTATATTTAAATTCCTGTATTTGATTAGTTATGACCAATTGATGTCTAAACCTAGCATGGATTTTTGGGCCCAATTGTGTCTAATACATTCAGAGTCTGTACAAGTCATATTGGACTTGATTCATAGCTTTAGGTCCTGTATCTGGACTTCGATTCAATACATGGACAAAATAGTAAATAATTAATTAATTAATTTCTAGAAACTGTTGCTTGCTGTTTTTGAATTTTTATATATCTTTAAATTGCTGTAAATTCTGGAAAAATTGTATTTAAATACTATGTTAATTTAGATAATTTATTATAATTTTTCTAGCATTTATTAAGTATTATTAGTATTTTATAAAAATGGGAAAACAGAACTTATTTTCAGGATACATATGTTTGCTAATTTTTAATAAATATTTATGTAGGTTTATAAATTCCAGAAAAATTAGTATAAATTTCTATAATTAACAAGGATCATTTTGGTATTTTATTTTATATAAAATTGAGCTTTTTGTCTATCTGAAAAATTGTTGGAACAAAGTGTACAGTTTGATTTATTTATTGAATAGTTATGACTTGCAATATTTTGTGTTGTTTTGAGTTATAGTCGTATTGAACGTCACCCCGCACTAGTATAAAGACCCTAGAAAGTTAATTTGAGTATTGTGTCACCCCACATTGGTCTTCTATGCTAAAGTCATCATTTGGCTAGGTGTCCCGTCAGAAAGTCGTGTCATACAACTAGTGTCCTAGCGTTTAACTTAGTATGAAAACTAAGTTTATGTGTTATTTCTATAGTGACGAGTCACCAGGCTTCTATAGCATTTCTATCACTACCTTGCTTTGCTAAAGGTAAGTACTTCTACAAACTTTACATACTGTTACAACAATGAACTGTGATTCCAACCATGTTAAATACTGATCCTTGGGGTAGCAAGTTAAATCTTCACATGTTGTATTATTTTTAGTCCCTACCATGTTTAGAACAGTTTTATATCACTCACATGATTAGAATCTGGGTTATGGGAAAACTGATAGTTGAGTACGTGATCATGCCCCCTTTATCGTACCGAGCAAAGTTTCATTCTACATGTTACTGCACCGTAGGCCTTTATCTCAAAGCTGTATTTGTGCGTATGTACATCTATCGCCTTTACACTTGTACGGAAGTACATTTCATTATATGCCCCTGTATATTGTACACCTATTGACGATCACGTACCTGCTACAGTTTTAAACATTACATATACATCTGTCTCTATGACATATGTGTCCTCGCCATGATAGATTATGATGTGCCATGATTCCAGTTTATTACATTCCTGTTCATTTCATGTTTCGTATATTTAGTTTGCTAGAATCAGTACTTGCTCCCATCCTGACAGGATAACGTTGTAGGTATTCTTACTAAGGAGGAGTTGCTCTGCGATTCCTATTATGGAATTGCTTCCGAGGACCAGGCTCTATCTTACGAGGATGTACCTACGGGGAAACTCGTCTAGTTTGCGTAATTGCTCGGAGTTCCGAGAGTAGTCATACTGTTAGACTATGTATTTTGTGACTGGACATGTATCCAGCTTTACATTTTGGACTTGTACTTGGAACTTACTATTATACGAGATAACTTTTGTGTTTGGAACATTTATGACTCTTTAGTACATATAGAACTGTTAGCACATTTTAGTCTTATCTTGTTATCTTTAGAACAGCTTACTACGTTTTATCTCAAGCGTAGGCTGGACATGACTCGGCCCGGCCCAACAATTTGGGTAGTGGATCGTGACACTGGTGTACTTTGGAATTGCGTAGCTGGCCTTGTCCGTCCCCACTTGCCAGTATTCTGGTTCTGAGGCGTGACAATTATTCCTATAAGAAAATCAATATATATCTAGGACTAAAGTTTTTGGATTTTAGAATTCATATTAGCAAACTTCTAGGGAAATGAAATATATAAGTTACATTCTAATAACCAATACCTTACATATACTATTTAGTTTGGTATTTTATTTTGCATGAGTAGATTTTGATTGGATTTAGTTATTATCATCTTTCTAACAAATTATGATTCTTGGATTTGAATAGCTTGTATAGAGTGCAATTGCACATTGTGATTCTTGTATTTGAATATTATGAAAAGGACAATTACAAAATAAGTAATAGCTTGCTTGCTAAGGTAAGAAAATTTCTACTTGAATTTATTCGTATATAAATACTTGTGTGTGTTTCGGTGTTGATTTGTTCCAATGTAGGGGTCGGCGCACCAAGGAAATGCTACGGATGGTTGCTTCGGGTCTGATATACTAAATTATAAAATTTTTGGAGATCAAAATACAAAGGAGACTCTGTCGACATTTCTAAGAATTTTGGGAGTTGACCAAATTTTTGAAATCCACAAAGTATTGTTTATACTAAACCCTAAAATTTTCGGTAACAATATTTTTATTATTGATGAGCTATCGATAACCCTTAAATGGATATGCATAGAGGTCGAAAAGTAAGTCCAGGACGCGTAGGCCACAAACACAAAGTCATACAAGAGAAACCTAATTCAAGTTCTAGTATTTTCTGCTTTATTTTATGCAACCACTTTTGCCCATCTTTATGCCACAACCATGTTGTCGTGGCACATCTCTGAGTTGGGTACCTATCTTGCGGTCAATCCTCTTGATTCTACATCAACAATGTTTTCTCCTCACGTGTTGGAAGAAGAACACTATAACACTGCTCGTGGTGTTCAAAAGGTTCTTCAGAACTACATGAATCTTCAAGATATTATAGCAATTTTGGGAATGGACGAATTTAGTGAAGACGATAAATAGACAGTGGCTCGAGCTCGGAAGATCCAGAGGTTCTTGAGCCAACCTTTCCATGTCGCTGAAGTGTTCACAAGTGCTCCTGGAAAGTATATTGAGTTGAAAGAAAGTGTAAACAGCTTCAAGGGTGTCCTGGACAGGAAGTACGATGATCTCTCAGAGCAGTCATTTTATATGGTTGGAGGGATCGAGTAAGTCATTGCCAAGGCTGAAAAGATTGCGAAGGAATCTGCTGCTTGAGCAAAGTTTAAGTTTGCTTCAAATGATGTAATAGTCCGAAGGATGCGGTTGTATTTGCTGCATCCAAAAGGATTTTCATTTTTTACGCTCGCAAATATTAGTCGTTCTCTTTCTATTTATGCTGTAGCAGGGTTTGTGTAGGTTCTGAGGAAAGAGCCATATCCTGTTTTGGTAGGCTCTTTTTTTTGCCCAATAATAATTCTGATGTTTTGAATTTTATATATATATATATATATATATATATATATATATATATATATATATATATATATATATATATAAAATTAAACTAACCCTAATTATCATCAAACACTATTTCTAATTTTTATAATACCCCCGCCCCCCGATCGAACACCCCAACAACAGTAGCTGACCGCTACCATGCAGCTCCCCCTGGCTGTGCACCACCCTCTGCCAGCCCACGTGTCGCCCCGGCGGTAGGCCACGCCACAGCAGTGGCCGGAAAACATGGCAACACAGCCGCACGACAGCAGCCATGGCAGAAGCGGCAGTAGCAGTTCGCAACCCAGTAGGTACTCATCTTCCTCCCTTTTCTCCCTCCTCACTTAATAGGATTTTAAGTCGAAAAATCTTACGTGTAGACAACCTAACCACCGTAAATTCATCAAGTGGTTTTTGTTTATTCGCGATGGATGCAAAGAAAATCGAGTTCCAAAAATCATGAAAAATAACAAATTTTTGGATATAGAAACTGTTCCGAGGAGTGGTTTTGGAAGTCGTTTTTCGAGCCGTACATTAAAGAATTTGAAAATCCACCTGAAGTGACTTTTAGACAACCTATACGGCTACAAAACCCTATTTTTAGTTTTAATTATAGTTACTTAGAGATTGAGAAAAATTAGAAAGTTCGACAAAAAACTATTTTCAACTTAAAAAATTTCGATACGGGGTCCATCCCGACAAACCGACGACTTGGTCATGAACCAGTTGCATCGAAAGGTGCATATGGACTTCATGCACCTGTGAGATTTGACAGAACTCAAATTGGTTGTGTGTGCATGACAAATTCGATGCGTCCGTCAGGAACAACCGTATTGGTGAGATTGTAAATTATCTAATTACTTCGTGCACGTTCGTCACATCACGACGAAACTTGACTCATTGGTTTCGTAGCATATTTTTGATCCTGCGAGCCAAGTTTGGTTCGATTCTGAGATAGTTGACCAGATAGTTGTTTCACATGTCCTACGGTCTGATTTGTGATTATGGATACCCGGAGGCATAGGTAAACCTTAGTTGGGACCTAGGATATGATTTAGTCAATTTTTGGTACTTTAAGTAAGAATATATGACATTCATATTTATGTTCAATAATTCTTGTAAATACTCACCTTTGACTAAGCCAAGGAAATGAGTAAGGATTAACATAAGATAGACTCAAGTCAATTTTGACTTTAATGACAAGAATATGTAGTTATATTAGATACCCTTCAAATTTGGTATTATTGTGAGAATTGTCTCACGGTATCAGTATTTATATACGGATATGTATTTTGTGTTGTATTTTCTTGATTTTTGATACCTTGAAATTTTTCAAAAATTATATATTTCTTGTTTATTGGCATACCGCCGATGTACTGGTGTGTATCGGCGGTTGTTATTCTCATTGTACGGACTTCCGAAAAATGTCAGGTAGCCCGTATTTTGACTTGTCTTTTGTTTTGATTTAAATCTTGACACGGTTTAATTTTGTCACTCCCATTTTCCGTTATACGTATACGGACTTCGACCCATATTTTATTTTGTCTTATTATATTTTATTTTATTGCTCGATCTAGACTTGTTTTGATCTTGAGTGGTTCAATTTGGTTTGGTCCAACTTGGCTTGCTTGGGATGGACTGGCTTGGTTTATTTTGATGGGCTCAACATGTTGAACCATCTTCCCCCTTCCCTTTTATAAACCCCCATCTCTTTCTCACTCCTCTATTATTTCATTTCTCTTCTTCCTCTTCATTTTCTTCCTCCAACCCAAGGCAAGTACATCTTGCCAAATGTTGGACAATGCAATTTTTATTTGTCTATTATCTTCTTCACATGATTCTAAGACCCTTTAGTTCTTGGCAATTTTCATTTTGGTGGTTCAAATTTTGTAGATCTAAGTTTATGTCATTTTTCGGTTTTCCTTGGTTTTGATCTATCAAACTTGGTTGTTTTTAAAATCTAATTGTTCCATGTGGTAGAGAATTTCATTTTACCCAAATTTGACCATTAAAAAGTTAGATTTCGTTTTATTTTGACCAAGTTATGCAAGTTTGAAGTTCATGAGTTCCTTGCCATCTTTCTCGAATTTTTAGAGAAGATGAGCAGTGTGGCCGCATGAGTCCTTGGCCGCATGCGTCCTGCGGACCACATGAGTCCTTGGCCGAATGAGTCCTGCGGACCACATGAGTTCCTGGCCCCTTTGGTCCTGTGGACCGCATGAGTCCCGTAGACCGCATGTGTAATGCCCCTGTCCCAATATACGTAGGACTAGGGATACGTACATGCCAGCTGCATACATACAAAGCATACTCTATTATACGAAAACCTCGTATGTATATATAAGCTGTAAAATGCAGTAACCGTGAAACTAATCTCATCCACAAGCCAATATATCACAAAATCAACTTATAAATGTCATTTGTACAAAACGTTGGGCGGAGACAAATCCACTACCAACAAAAAGAAAGAAGTACATAGTGACAATGGAAGAGTCGAACGAAGCGAAAGACGATCCGAAAGCTAGCATCGCGAAGGTAGATTGTAAACTATGTTCTTGGCTAGAGCACCTGCGAAAATCACAAACACGCCTGGAGAAATCACCAGGCCCTCAGAAGGACGTAACAAGATACAGGAAGAACATGCTAATATGAGCTGTCAGAATAATAAAATAATATACAAAAGACTATTCTAGACACAAATATGCAAAGGGGATTCTAACCGTCTAATGTGCAATTTAGAGGACAACTTTCATTGCGCATGGGTGGGATTTAGGCTATAAGTACGTAACTGGCATCCAGTCATACGTATCCGACCGTAGCGTCCAAAACGTCAGAGGATATCTGCAAATATATCATACCATAGTTCATTTCGAAAACTATACTTTACCTGTTTGGCTTCCCATACGCACTAGTGACTGTCCTTCCCCAACATTTCCTACACTGACCAAGTCATGTCCATGACCTGCCCAGTTTTGTAACTGTTCGAGTCTCTATACCTTAATCATAGCAGTTACGATCTATCCGTGACACGACAATAAAGATGGCCAGTCAATAAGTCGTGCCCCTAGCAAAATGTCTCAAACCGTGTAGTGTGAGTGTCATGGCCAAAGGAGATATAAGGATATTCTCCAACAAGAAGGTAGTTCTCTAAAACTAAGTCAACATGCATAAAATAAAGTAACGACTAATAGAGTCGCTTGCACCCAAGTATGGCTTGGACGCACAGTTTATAACAAATAAAAATAACCAATATAAAATAAATGCTGAAAATAAATAATATGACAGTTAATTAGCAAGGTATACTTGCCTGGTGTGGTACAATGATCAAGGTGGCACAGATCGACTTCGGTGTTACAACTACACGAGTTGGCCTCCGATGATGGCACGGACTGTTCCACCGGGTCCAAAAGAGTCAATTTAGTTAGGATAGACATAAGGAAGTCTAAAATTGGCGAAGGGATATGAGTCGCGGGCAGAAGGATAATCGAAGAAAAATAAAAATGATATGTATACAATTTTTGAAAGATATTTATAATACTTAAATCTATATTTTATTATTTTATTTTATTTTCTTTCATGAGTCAAGATATTCATAGGAAAAATATATAAAGCCAGGAAAAATTGTTTTTGGCAAAAATCCTAAGTTGTAGGGATATGGTTATAAATAGTAACTACACTTCATAAACGAAAATATATTAAATAGATAATCGAAAATATCCCTAACTCGTTTAGGCCAAAACTATAATTTTGTCAAATATATAATTACATATAATCTAGAAAAACTTTTTTGTGTTAAATCTAAATTTGCCAAATTAAATTTTTTTTGTCAAAATAATTTATAATCTAAATATTTTATATAATTTCCAAAACCATTTGTAATACTATAATTAGCAAAATATAATAACAGAGTTTATAAGAATACATCAACAAAAAAAAAACAGAGTAAATTAAAAGATGTTCAAACTTCAAGTAATCCTGCTGTCTTCCTTTAAAGTAAGGAAGTAAAAAAGAAAAAAAAACAAAACAAAAGGTAAGAGAAAGTAAATAAATACTCGGGAGAGAGGAGGCGGAGAGGCGATCGAGAGGGAGAGAGGCGGCGCTGGTCTCGGCTGGCCTCCGTCGGAGGCGATGGGGGCTCGCGGCCTAGAGGCGCCTCTCCGAGACGGACAACGGCCAGTGGGAAGTGAGCGGCGGAGGTAGCGCTCACGGGTCGAAGCTGTCGTCGGATGCCCTATCGTCGGAAGCCCCGCACTGATGGCTTGAGCGGAAGGCACTTGGGTGATGGAGGACTGGGTACGGGCGAAGCGCTCGCCAGAGCGGTGGCGGCTCTGATCGAGGGAGACAACGGGTCGAGGTCCGCCGCGATCGGCGAATCGGGGCGCACGGCGACCGGGGTAAGTTGGGTGAAGTTTTGGTGATGGTTTATATTTAGGGGGGTGTCTTTGGATATGCAATGGTGATGGTGACAATATGGAGATGGTTTCTGTTATGGCCGGGGATGGCCGTGATGTGGAGATGGGCTCCAGAGTTGATGGTGGCCGGGTGAGGGGGCCAGGGCTGGGATGTGGCGTCGCCGGTAGAGACGGGTTGGTGGTCGGACTGCGGGTGGTCGGGAGTTCGTCGGTAGTGGTGACAGCGGGTACTATGGCTCAAGGTCGGGGGATGTCGATGTTGGTGGTCGCAGGGGACGGAGTATCGGGGTCGGGCACGACGAGCAGTATGAGGCCTGGGTTTGTGGGGATGACTGTGGTGGTGGCGTGTTGGTCGTAATGGTGGTGATGATGGTGGTGGTGATGACGATGGGATAATGGTGGCGATGGGGTGGTCTTGGTCCCCGGCAAAAATTGGCGGAGGGTGGTTGTTGTCGTAGTGGTGAAGAAGTACAGGGATGGTGGCTGGTCGGTGGTTACGACGGCTTGGTGCTGGGATGAGTAGCAGTGGGGTTGGGTCAGGAAGAAGGAGGTGGTGGTCGCGGAGTCTGTGATGGCGGCGGTGGCTAGGGATAGGTTAGGTTGAATATTGTGTCGGGATTGTCGACACGAGGGGATGTCATGTATATGTAAAAACATGGAATAAGAATTTGGATGGGGAACATGGACACGTATATTTGTGGAGAAATATTTGGGTTGTGAGATTTATTAAAAAAAGAACAAGGGAGTTCTCCTTATATAGGAGGTGGGCTCCCTAGATGGATATGGACTATGAAAGATTTGAACCCCGATAGATAATCGTATATTTAGTTTAAATCGATTCAAAATTTGTTCAATCAATCTAGTTCCATATCAAATATTTAGATAAAACTTATTCTAAAATAAATCCGATTTAAATTAACTAATAATTAAACATTAATTCAAATAAAATTTAAAATATATTTTTATAATAATAATTAAATAATTTCAAAAATTACAATACATATTTCAAGTAGCACCTATTATTTACCAAAGAAATATTATTCTTCTAAATTATCATTTCTACCAATAAAATAATTTTTATAAAAATATCCTAAAGATTGTCAAAAAATGATTTGGTATATTTTACAACTCAAGAGAAGAAAGTATTTATCATTTCGCAAATACACTTTTCCTATATATAAAATATCTATTTAAAAAATCTATAGTAAAACTTTTGTAAGAATTATTTTTTCCTATTCGCACTCGAGTACGATACTTTAAAATAAACCAATCCATAATAAATCATTTTCAAAAAAAAATCATAGTGCAAATTTAGGGGGTTTTACATTCTACCCAACTTACAAGAATTTCGTCCTCGAAATTAAGAATTTACTTGGGTATGTAGGGTTGAGTAGATAGAGGGATTTCTTAATAACAAAATAAGATCAAGGTATCGTAGAAGAAAGCGACGTAATGACATAAGTAGTTTAGAAATTGCGATTTAGACAACTAGAAAAATTAATCACGAATATGGTTTTGGGTAATAGATGATGGTCACAAGTTAAGGCAAGAGAAAAGATTAAGGGTCAAGAATGAAGATCAAATAATTGGTGATCAAGGGTACGTATTCCTTAGAGAGAAGATAATCATCTAGGTTGAGGGCACGAGAACGATTGAGATCATCCTTAAATTCAAGTGATTTAGAAGGTCAAGTTTAGCAGGTTTCGGGTCGAGTGAAGGACGAGTAGCTTAAGACGAGGATATAATCACATTGGTTGGTCAGTGGCTAACTATCTTGGCAAATAGATGGTGGGGTAACTAAGGGGATATCAAGTACGAGCATTTTGTCATTCCAAAATGAGTGAAAGATAAAACTATTAATAGTTCAAAGAAGCTATTATCGAATACGAATACGTGGTCCAAGGCGACATGAATAATTCAAGAGAGAATTGCCAAGGCAGTCGTGGATGAGCTTCTAGAGGCCATATTTAACTATGTCTCCATCTACGTAGAATGATATATAAAAAGCGAACCAAGTGCATTAGGTTGATCAGACTATAATGTACCGATTCTGATGAGACAATATGTTAGTGGGAGCGCTCCCAATAAAATATGTCATGAACAAACTCGATAAGGAATGAGCTTGCAAAACTAGGCTATAGTAGCAACCTTGGTCACGATGGTAAAAACATAGGCACGTGAGATTATGATTGAAAGGAGTAGAGTTAGTTCAAACTCCTTAAGAATCCAAGTTATGTCCTGTGTTGGTGCCTGTACGGTCGTCCTACGGTTTACTTGTCTAAGGCTTGGTTAAGGCCATAAGGAAGGTTAGGTCATAAGGTATTCTACCCAACTTATAAGAGTTAAACTAATGGTATTTTGGGACAAATGAAACATGTCTATCTAGTAGGGGTCACCTTTCTAACCTCTAGCAAGCACGAAGGGAAGATAAGAATAATGATGGAAGGAATCAAGCAAGATGCAAATCGATGAGTCAAGCGGTAGTTTAAAAATAGAATCGAGGATGGAGGTCAAGTATGTGGATGAGATCCTAGACTCTAATCCTATACGCAGGCTTGCTTAGTATGGTAAAGTAACCAAACAATTTATCTTGACCTGCATGGGCCACCACAAAAACTTGTAACGCTCCAGTCCCAATATACGTAGGATTAGGGATACGTACATGCCAGCTGTATACATACGAAACATACTTTATTATACGAAAACCTTGTATGTATACATAATCTGTAAAATGCAGTAACCATGAAACTAATATCATCCACAAACCAATATATCACAAAATCAACTTATAAATGTTATTTGTACAAAACAATAGGTGGAGACAAATCTACTACCACCAAAAAGAGAGAAGTACATTGTGACGATGGAAGAGTCGAGCGAAGTGAAAGACGATCCGAAAGATGGCATCGCGAAGGTAGATTGTAAACTATGTTCTTGGCTAGAGCACCTACGAAAATCACAAACACACCTGGAGAAATCACTAGGTCCTCAGAGGGACGTAATAAGATACAGGAAGAACATACTAATATGAGCTGTCAGAATAATAAAATAATATACAAAAGGATATTCTCGACACAAATATGCAAAGGGGATTATAACCGTCTAATGTGCAATTTAGAGGACAACTTTCATTGCGCATGAGTAGGATTTAGGCTATAAATACGTAACTGGCATCCAGTCATACGTATTCGGCCGTAACGTCCAAAACGTCAGAGGGTATTTACAAATATATCATGCCATAGTTCCTTTCGAAAACTATGGTTTACCTGTTTGGCTTCCCATACGCACTAGTGACTGTTCTCCCCCAATATTTCCCATACTGACCAAGTTATGTCCATGACCTGCCCAGTTTTATAACTGTTCGAGTCTCTATACCTTAATCATAGCAGTTACGATCTATCCGTTACACGACAATAGAGATGGCCAGTCAATAAGTCGTGCCACTACCAAAATGTCTCAAACCGTGTAGTATGAGTGTCCTGGCCAAAAGAGATATAAGGATATCCTCCAACAAGAAGGTAGTCCGTTAAAACTAAGTCAACATGCATAAAATAAAGTAACGACTAATAGAGTCGCTTGCACCCAAGTATGATTTGGACGCACAGTTTATAACAAATAAAAATAACCAATATGAATTAAATGCTGAAAATAAATAATATGACAATTAATTAGCAAGGTATACTTGCCTGATGTGACACCTGGTGTGGTACAATAATCAAGGTAGCATAGATCGACTTCGGTGTTACAACTACGCGAGTTGGCCTCCGATGATGGCACGGACTGTTCCATCGGGTCCAGAAGAGTCAATTTAGTTAGGATAGACATAAGGAAGTCTAAAATTGGCGAAAGGATAGGAGTCGTGGGCAGAAGGATAATCGAAGAAAAATTAAAATGATATGTATACGATTTTTGAAAAATATTTATAATACTTAAATCTGTATTTTAATATTTTATTTTATTTTCTTTCATTAGTCAAGATATTCATAGAAAAAATATATAAAGCCAGGAAAAATCATTTTTGGCAAAAATCCTAAGTTATAGGGATATGGCTATAGATAGTAACTACACTTCATAAACAAAAATATATTAAATAGATAATCAAAAAGATCCCTAACTCATTTAGGCCAAAACTATAATTTTGTCAAATATATAATTACATATAATCTAGAAAAACTTTTTAGTGTTAAAGCTAAATTTGCCAAATTAAAATTTTTTTTGTCAAAATAATTTATAATCTAAATATTTTATATAATTTCCAAAACCATTTGTAATACTATAATTAGCAAAATATAATAACAGAGTTTATAAGAATACAACAACAAAACAAAACAAAAAAATAGAGTAAATTAAAAGATGTTCAAACTTCAAGTGCTCATGCTGTCTTCCTTTAAAGTAAGGAAGTAAAAAAAAAATAAAAAAATAAAAACAAAATAGAAGGTGAGAGAAATGAAAGAAATACTCGGGAGAGAGGAGGCGGAGAGGCGATCGAGAGGGAGAGAGGCGGCGCTGGTCTCGGCTGGCCTCCGTCGGAGGCGATGGGGGCTCGCGGACTGGAGGCGCCTCTCCGAGACGGACAACGGCCAGTGGGAAGTGAGCGGCGGAGGTAGCGCTCGCGTGTCAAAGCGGTCGTGGGATGCCCTATCGTCGGAAGCCCCACAGTGATGGCTTGAGCGGGCGGCGCTTGGGTGATGGAGGACTGGGCAGGGGACAAAGGGTCGAGGTCCACCACGCTCGACGAATCGGGGCGCACGGCGATCGGGGTAAGTTGGGTGAAGTTTTGGTGATGGTTTATTTTTTTGGGAGGGGTTTCTTTGGGTAGGCGGTGGTGATGGTGACGATGTGGAGGTAGTTTCTGTTGCGGCCGGGGATGGCCGTGATGGGGAGATGGGCTTCAGAGTTGATGGTGGCCGGGTGATGGGGCCAGGGCTATGATGTGGGGTCGCCGGTGGAGACGGGTTGGTGGTCGGACTGCGGGTGGTCGGGAATTCGTCGGTGGTGGTAGCAACAGGTACTATGGCTCAAGGTCGGAGGATGTCGACGTTGGTGATCGCAGGGGACGGAGTATTGGGTTCGGGCATGGCGAGCAGTAGGAGGCATGGGTTTGTGGGGATGACTATGGTGGAGGAGTATTGGTCATAATGGTGGTGACGATGGTGGTGGTGATGACGATGGGATAATGGTGGAGATGGGGTGGTCTTGGTCCCCGATGAAAATTGGCAGAGGGTGGTTGTTGTCCTAGTGGTGAAGAAGTACGGGGATGGTGGCTAGTCGGTGGTTACGGCGGCTTGGTGCTGGGATGAGTAGCAGTGGGTGTGAAGGCCGTAAATTTTGGCTTCATTATTTAATTAATTAGATATTTTGTTTGCTAAATTATTATTATTATTGTTATTATTAAATTGATTAATTTAGGAAAATCATATTTTTAAAAATTATTATTCATGAAATTTTTATTTGGCCTGACCCGTCCCGAACTCGTCTTGATCCGTTTTCGAAACTGAACCCAATCTCGTTTTTTCGAAACAAATCTTAAGTCATATAGTTTATCTATTACCATATTTTTCTTTTAAATGAAATTCCTTTCCTTTTCTTTACAGAACAAAATTTTTAACTCCCTTTTCCTTTCCGTTCAATCCTCAGCCGGAGACCCCTGGCCTTCCTGTAACCGCCGTCGCCATCACCCTCCTCTCCCATAACCTCCCGTCGACTCTTGGTTTCCCGTAACCCCAAGCCCTTTCCCTATAAAATCCACTTTCCCCTCTCTCTCTCAAACCCATTCCCAAGTTCTAGCCCTAACCGACCGTGCCTCTCGCCGTCGGCCCCGACCCCGGCGCCGATCCCGACCCGAGCGGCCTCCGTCGCTGTTCCCGCGAGCCGTCCGAGGCCAACGCCCCTCCGTCTGAGGCCAGCGCCCTCCGCCCGAGCCCGACGACCCTGCGCGGTCGACCCCGAGCCCCTCCACCGCTGTTTTCCCCCGCAGCCGCGACGCCCGCCTCCCAGTACCGGCCGACCGCCCCTTCGTGCGCCCCTGTCCTCGCGGATTCGCTGTCTCCGCGGCTGTCCCGTGCCCCGACCTGCTGTCCACAGCATCTTGCGGGTCCCGATCCACTATTTTCGTGGCCGCGCCCCGCTGTCCGCGTGTTCTGTATTATTCCGGGTCTGTACGGATTCAATTTTTTTCCCTAATTTGCATCTGAGAGCTGTAGCCGAGCACCCAAGGTATATTTCTGTGTCCCTTCAATTGGTGTGTCGCATATACGGGTCGATGATGATGCGGTCCCGACCCTATTTCGGGGAATCGATATTTGATATTGTTGCGTAGGGATATTTTTCGAGTTCGGCTCGGATTAGTTCTGTAGTTGGTATGTTTGGCTTATATTTTTCCCATTGGTTCTGAGTATTTCTTTGGTTGGGATACTTTTGCCTGTGGCTAATTATTCATTAAAATTTGGATATTATCTGTGTGTTGTGATTTTGTCTTCTCCATGGTTTGGGATCGACTGTTTGAGTGTGGTGCGGTACGCCTCGTGGCTAGGTTGTCCTAGTTACAGAGGAGGTGCTGCCAGAATTTTCAGTAAAATCTTTCAAATTATTATTATTAATTAAGTTCATTTAAAACCTGTTTTCATACTCGGTCTTTGCAAATGATTTCCAAAATTGGTTTTGTTGGTTTAGTTTTGTGGTTTTTGTGAGTTTTGTATCCTCTATTAGGCGACGACCGTATCGGTCGGATGAGCATCGACGAAACGCAAACACTACAGGATTTTCTGTACGTTGAGGTGTTAGCCAGCAACATGATGCTTTATGACCAAGTCTGAGACTTACCCTATATTTTATATATATTATAAATTTATTTAGAACTTGTTACTGGGTATTTTTATATTTCGAGTGCAGGGCCTCGGCCTGCTGAATGGACCGCTTCCCGACGTTCAGAGCTCAACAACAATATTTAAATTAATTTATGTAAATAATTTGTAAGGGCATAAGCCCAGTTTTCTATTTTTTTTTCTACAACCCTGTATTGTGTAGCGTAGACTTTTTCTTTATTTTTCTGGGTTATTGAGTTGGTCGTTAAACGCGTAGAATATTAAAAATGAATATCTATTTTTATATGGAAAATTAATAAGTTTTTCTCACATTAAGTAATTTTGTAACTTAACAAATTCATTATTTTTCATTAAAAAAGAAAGTCTAGTTTTATATATATTACGAAAATACCAAGTTTTGACAATTAACCTGGAAAATGCTATTTTTTCAATAAATATTAAATTGACCTTTACTTCGTAAATTAATTAATAGTAGATCGCAACGATAAACGTGTTCCGATAGAATAATTCTAACAAACTTAAAACTTGATTAGGATCTTCTTTTATAGATTGTAACTAGCGTACCTAGATATGGTTCACTTATGATTCTAAGACGGGATTCTCAACTGTAGGATTTCGAGGACGAGTTTGACTTCCCCGATACCGACTTCCAATCCAGTCATAAACCAAGGCAAGTACGGTTATGTTTATTTGGCAATTTAATTAGTAATTGTTATATTGCATGCTTAAGCCACATTGCTACACGGAACTCTCTCCTAGAGTATTGATTGTTATTGATTATGAGATATTGGGGGAGTAGTGTAGTATTTTATGACCAATACCTTCATATTGCATTGATTGTACGAGCTTACCCCTCTTACACACGGGGATAAGCCGTATCGTATCACTAGGATACTATTGTACAACCCAAGCCGGTCATATACATTACCTATTCAATCACATTGTTTTCAATTGTTGGAAAATATTGTTCAAGTATTTCAAAACTGTTTAAGATTACAAATTTTCATTATTATTTGAATTGTTAGATTTTCTTAATTGTACTTTGCTCCTTTCCTGACTGGATCCCCCACCCCTAATAGATAACATTGATGAGGCTGAGATATTATATAATAGCTATTACGATCCAGTGCTTTACCCTGCGGTGCTTCCAGAGTCTCACTTGGAGGATGTTGATACCGAGGCTAATGAGTCGGCTATCTAGATAGTTGTTGTTTATTTCTAGTTTTCTTTGTGTTGGAGTTGAACTCTTATTTCAGTATCTTTTTATCAGTTGTATCTTTCTGTGTTGGACAAATTAAAGTTTTTTTAAATATTCAAAATATTAAAGTTGTGACAAATGTTTAGTTGTTGAGATTACCTGCAAGTGGAAACAGCTTACTGCCGCCATCACACAACGGTGCAGGCTGGACATGATCCGATTCGACCCAACAATTTAGGATCGGGTCGTGACAGTGGGGTTGGGTCAGGAAGAAGGAAGTGGTGGTCGCGGAGTCTGTGATGGCGGCGGTGGCTAGGGATAGGTTAGGTTGAATATTGTGTCGGGATTGTCGACATGAGGGGATGTCATGTATATGTAAAAACATGGAATAAGAATTTGGATGGGGAAATGGACATGATGCACGTATATTTGTGGAGAAATATTTGGGTTATAAGATTTATTAAAAAAAGAACAAGAGAGTTCTCCTTATATAGGAGGTGGGCTCCCTAGATGGATATGGACTATGAATGATTTGAACCCCGATAAATAATCGTATATTTAGTTTAAATCGATTCAGAATTTGTTCAATCAATCTAGTTCCATATTAAATATTTAGATAAAACTTATTCTAAAATAAATCTGATTTAAATTAACTAATAACTAAACATTAATTCAAATAAAATTTAAAATATATTTTTATAATAATAATTAAATAATTTCAAAAATTATAATATATTACAAGGATATCCTATCCGCGTCCCCTTCTCCGTAGCGGACATTTCGTCCCTATCCGCCACCTTTCTCAAGACTTTTGTCCTTAAATTTACATCCGGTTGTCCGAAGATAGCTAGGGTGAAGGAGGCCATCGCGGCTTGGGGACTCCTTGACGCCTACCGGATCGCCCCTCTCGATCCGAAGCACATGTTCCTGCACCTGTCCTCCGACCAAGACTGCAACATGGTTTGGGCTAAGGGCCCCACCAAAATCGACTCTCAGATTGCCAAGATCGTCAAATGGTCACCCAAATTCAACCCCATGGTGGATTCGTCGATCATATCCACATGGGTCACCCTCCCCTACCTCCCCCTAGTATGCTTTCCCACAGCTGCTCTTAAGCGCATTGCCAGTTCCTTCGGGTCCCTGGTCGCCATCGCGGAAGAAACCCGCAACCTATCAAAATGCGACTATGCGAAGATTTGTATTGAGCTCGATCTCGCCAATGAACCCCCCAAAATGATTGAGATAGAGCTGGGAGATCAGACGATCACTCAAACACTGGAGTATGACAACAATATTATTTTGTCAATACTGCCAGATGAGCGGTCATTCCTTGCAACGCTGCTTCCGAGCTAACCCAGCTCTCAAGAAGCCAGTACCCCGCAACCCTCGTTACCCGGTCGCGTCCACTCCCACCCGAATCCCCTCGTCGGACTTTCCCTCCAACCCACCACCCCGGCCCACTGAAACCCACCCTCAGCATAGCACTAAATCTCTCTCCACGTCTGACTCCGACATTGTTCCCTTCAACCCCCCCTCCATCACCCTTGCTAACTCCTTTGCTTTACTCGACATTGATAACCCCCCCGAGAGACCTTGTGAGCACACCTCAGTTCACGAAAGCCCTGAATCAGACAACATCTCCCAGACAGAGCAGGACGTTTCACGCGATGTCGCGTTAATATCCGACAGCCTCTCCAACCCCCCCACCTCCACCCCCCTTTGTGCCAATACTGTTCCCCTAGAGATCTCCCCCATCACCTCTTTCAAGCCCTTGGGCAACAGCTCCACTCCCCCCTATCCCCATCAGCGGTACCCCACGGGAGCAGCACGTGGTAGCCCACGATGACATAGGGTTAGAGTTGTCCACCACTGATCCGATCCTCTCACCCGCCTCCACCGACGCCCCCTGATCCTTGCCCCCCTCTCACAGGCAGGTTCTGGCAAGCCAAGGCCACTGGTTTCCTTGACCGCAACAACCCGTTTTGTGCGCTTGACGACGTCGCGGTAGAGAGTGACTACTCAGTGGCCGTCGAACGTTCACCTATGGGTTTGACAGAGGTCAGTGAGGGCCACATCTCCTCCACCAAGAATACATCCTCGAAAAAGAAAAAGAAAGACAAGAAAAAAAACCAGCAAAGGGCTATGACCGCACGGTCAGCAGCCAAGATCAACCTTCCCACCCACTCCCCCCAACCCAATGCTTAACATCCTATCGTGGAACGTAAGAGGCATAGCGAACAAACCGATCATGAATAGAATCCTCAGCCTTAAGAAAATTCACAAAATCGACATCCTAGTGATCATCGAACCCAAAATCCCCAAGAAAAGGATCACCGGCATCCAACTTCAACTTGGTTTCGCGACCGCTCTGGCTGGCAGTCACGACATCTGGATTCTCGCCAGTGCGGGCATCACCTCTGGCATTGTTCAGGACTCCAGCCAAGCCCTCTCCTTCTGGGTAGAACACCCACAACATCGAAACAGAATATTAATCTCCGCTGTCCATGGTAGCTGTGACTTCCAAGAGCGAAAACTCCTCTTGGAAGACCTACTCGACACCCACCTCCCCCTCCAGCACCTTCCGTAGATGTGTTTAGGTGACTTCAACACCATCTTTTGCAGTACCGAGAAGTTCGGCGGGCATCCGGCTCAGCATTCGGCCATAGAGGACTTCAACAATTTCACCTTCAACGCACACCTCGCCCATCTTCCTTTCTCCGGCAACACTTTCACCTGGTACAACATGCTGGATGGCTCCCGGCGTCAATACTCACGCCTCGATCGCGCTCTCATAAATAGCCACTGGGCCGACATGGGGCTCAACTCCAGCCTCACCCACCTCAACACCACTGAATCAGACCACTCACCCCTTCTCATCGAGATCAACAGCAGATCTCACCGTATCAAGAAACCTTTCTAATTCCTGGATTTCTGGAGACATCATCCTTGTTTCAAAGCCGAGGTGGCCTCAGCTTGATTCTCAGTTAACAATGCTGATCCGCTGTACAGGGTTGCGGCCAGACTGCGCGCAACGAGCAAGGCCCTCTCTAGATGGAGTAAGGCAGCCTTCGACAACATCTTTCAGGAGATCAAAAATGCGGAGGATGATGTGACCCGTACCGAGATCTCTTACGTTGCTAACAGATCCCCCGAAGCGAGGACCGCGCTCAACCTCGCCAGAGCTATCCTTAAGTCCAGGCTTAAAGTTGAAACAGAATTCTGGAAACAAAAAGCTAGACTGAAATGAGACAATGAAGGGGATCGCAACTCCAGCTACTTCCACGCCTGCGTTAAAGGTCGCAGACAGCAGCTAAACCTCCATTGTATCTCCGACGACAACAACAACCAGCTCATGGACCAGCTTCTGATTCAAGAGGCCGCGGCCAACTTTTTCTCCAACCTCTTTACCAAAGAAACGGGAGTGCTGGCGGAGATCCCTAACATCATCACCGATCACGATAACGAGCAGCTCATTTCCCTCCCGACGGCCGCGAGGTACAGATCGCGGTCTGGGACCTTGGCTAGCACAGCGCTCCCGGCCCCGACGGCTTCAGCGGGGTCTTCTACAGACAATGCTGGGACATCATCGGGCCAAACTTTTTGGAGGCATCGGTTGCCTTCTTTCAAGGAGCCAGATACCCGAAATCGCTATCCAGGGCGAATCTCATTCTTATCCCCAAAAAAGAAAACCCTGAAACCTTCAAAGATTTTTGTCCCATAAGTCTTTGCAACTTTGCCAACAAAATCATCGCGAAAATTATCGCTAACCGGATGTCGGATCTCCTGCCTAAAATTATCTCCGAGGAGTAGAGCGGTTTTGTGAAAGGGCATAACATCGTGGACAACATCCTGCTCGTCCAAGAGATGGTCACTTGCATGAAATTCCCGGCTAGAGGGGGGAACATCACCATTAAGCTGGACATGGAGAAAGCCTACGACCGCCTCGACTGGCAATTCATGATCTGGGTCTTCAGGGCTTTTGGCTTCTCTGAACCCTGGATTGACGTCATCTTCAGGTCCATCAACAATTCCTAGTTCTCCACCGTTATCAATGGCCAGGCCGACGGCTTCTTCAGCGCCAGCCGTGGCATTCGCCAGGGGGATCCTCTTTCAGCCACTATATTCATCATCACTGCGGAGGCCCTCAGCAGAAACCTTAAGAGCATGTCCAACACCCAGCGGTTCCACCACTTTCACACCACCACGGGCTGCCCCTTCATCACCCATCTTGCTTACGCTGATGATGTCCTCATTTTTCCTCCGGCGACATCGGCTCCATCGAGGTTATCCTTCAAACGCTGAACAGGTACACCAGCTGTTCCGGTTAAAAAATCAACAACAACAAGAGCGTTATATACACCCATCACAAAACGGACAGGTCCCACTCTGCGACGCTCTCCAACTTGACTTCTTTCGCCATAGCGTACCCACCTTTCACTTACCTTGGGTGTCCTCTGGTCTACGGCAAGGCCAACTCGGGCATCTTCGAGTACATAGTCTGTGCCATCAGGAAAAGGATCCAGGGTTGGCACAATGCTACCCTCTCGTCCGGAGGCAAACTGATTCTGATCAAGCACGTCCTATCATCCATTCCTATCTATACCCTAGCGGTCTGCAACCCTCCCAAAAAGGTTCTCGTTTCGCTTGAATCCCTCTTCGCCAGCTTCTTTTGGGGTCACAACAAAGGCAAAGATAAGCACCACTGGGCCAGCTGGACCACTATGGCGAAATCCACCTCCGAGGGCGGTCTGGGATTCTGTAGATTGGAGTACATCGTCGATGCATGCTCCATGAAGTTATGGTAGAAGCTGCGCATAGATAAGTCAATTTGGACTCACTTCATGAAAGCGAGATACTTCAGATATTCCTACCCTGGGGCGGCCTTAGTCAACAACCGTTCATCGTCATCTTGGAGACGCATTACTCGCGGCCGTCAGCTTGCAGACCCCCTAATCCACATCCAGCTGGGTAACGGCTACTCATCGATGAGTCACGATCGTTGGCTGGGTGGTAACCTCTGGCACCATCCCGAGTCTCCTCCGTGGGAAGGGCAAATCCGCGAGCTGTGGGATCCTTCATTCGGATGGATCTGGGATCGAGTCTCTATATGGCTAGGGCCGACGGTGGCCGCCCATTGTAGAAGCATGGAATTTCAGGACCAGAAATCCTATGCGCCTAAACATCACATGCGCCAGGGAGCTCAGATGAAGTACTCCGCACAACAAAGCATAGACATTAAAAGAAGATTTTTATTTCATATAAAAGTCTATTACATGTCTTAAAAAGAGCTGTACAAGGGAGAATTTCTTCAAAGAAAAGATCCTAAGTCTACAGCTAGGCGCAGTAACCACCCTGCGCTCTCAGCCAGGCGCATCTCGCCATGCACTCTCAGCCAGGCGTATCCCTTCAGCAGCTCATTTATGTGCATCCTCAGTTATGTGCATCCCTTCAGCAGCTCAGTTATGTGCCGTCCTTCAGCGTCCCAGTCAGGCGCATCATGAAGTGTCAGCATATGCGCCATCAAATGCTTCGACTAATAAAGCATTTATTGAGCAGTACGAGGGTAGGCAATCAACCCTCTAGCTGGAGGAAGAGCTCCCCAAACCAAGGAAGAGGAGAGCACCGCAATCAACCTACGGCTAAAGGAGCAGCTTTCAACCCAACCAGAATGGGTGACACCCACTCTAGCAGGAGGAGGAGGAGCTCTCCCAAAGCCCAAGGAAGATGTTCGGGGCACCACAATTCCGATCTGCGGCTCTTCCAGCATAACGGAGATGGGGCTCGAGCATCCCGATCTTTGGATGCAACAGGCACCTTCCGCCTGCCTCAGAAGCCCTCGACTCCGACTTTTGGATGTAACAGTCACCTTCAAGTGCATCAATGAAGACAATGCATCGCATCTTCACCCTCGGGAGCATCTCATCAACAGAATGTGCTCGAGCAAACAAGTTCATTTCGGGAGGACGTGAGAGAACGAGAAGCAAACTCTCTCCATGCTACTATTTATAGGCTGGACAAATCAAACCCATGCGCCAAGTGGCGGGCTCTCCAAATCCTGTGCAATAAATTTGCATTAAAAGGTGATGAACCTGACGCTTCGAATTCAGCCAAGTCAAAAAACGGCTATTTAAAGCACTCGAAGAACGTAACAGTTGGGCCCATAAAGACGTGTCATGCAAAGCAGATGTGCCGGCCAGACCGCACATCATACTGACGCGTCCATCAGCTCTAAGCGCCTCATAAGGATGCGCCCCCACGCGTCCCCATGCGCCTAGTGGAACGCCGATCGATGCGCCCACTCAACAGCCCATCACCTGTCAAGAACATTAAATGCTAAAGTCTGATAGAGTTGGCAGCATGTCCCCCGAGGACTGAACAGTTGACAGTTTTTTCAGAAGACAAAGCATCGCCGACGTCAGCACATAATTGCTCCCCTCCGGCGGTTAGAAGCCACGTGGCCGCCCAACCATTTCGTATGCGCCTCCGCAGCCATGAGCCCAAATCTCTGCATGCGCCTCAAAAGTCGTACGACTCAGACTTTTCTTTGATCCCTCAAAAGCCATGCGCCCCGACTGGTTCGTGACTCCTAAAGGTCACGAGCCAAAGCCTCCTCATGCGCCCAATCCTAGGTGCATCATATTAGATCACTCCCCACCAAATCCGAGATCTTCGAGCCATGAACCTACGACACACGTCCTTTGACTTGATTCAGCCTATGAAGGGGTGCTAATCACCCAAGATCTCAGCAACTGAAAGATCCTCTCTATTGCTACGTGTCAGCTCGGCCGCAGCCCACGACAGCAATTAGAAGGGTTCAACTCCTCAATCAGAGCGCATCGCCCATGCGCCTCCATCAGCAACCACCACGTGGCGTCCCCGCGTACAGGCGCATCCTACATGCGCACATGAGCAGCCGGCCCACAAAGCTATAAATAGAGGGATCACTTCCTTCTTACAGACACACATCGCACAACCACCGACATACATATAGAGGGAGGCAGATACAGACACTCAACGTCTTCTTCCTCTCCGCAAGCTCCAGCACCCAGAGTAACTCAGACCTTCAGAGAACCGAGAACCATCGTCAGATCGTCAACGGAGTCAATGCATTACCACTCGCTCCATCGACACAAGGGACCCAGATAAACAAAAGTGTACTCCTAGGACTACGTCTAAGTCCTACATTGTAACACTGTTCTGTTTGTAATTAAAATTTACAATCAAAAGATTTTAATGGCAAATAAGCTGGCGACTCTGCTGGGGACCTCTTTATCCTCTACCGAGAAAGCTGTGTCGCAATCCGACGACGTGAAGGTGGGCTCCTTCCACAAGATGAGGAGTTCATCTCTGAAGGCAGTGCGAGTCCTTCGAAGCGGCTGCCGAAGCCGAAGAAGACTCGCCAAGTCTGGGTACGCAAGGTCGACGCCTCCGGCACCACTACTGAAGGGGATGCGCCAATGCAGCCTTTCCTTCCCGCTGACGTCCTCAGCAACCAAGATGCGCCCACCGGTACAACGCATCTTTCGGGAAAACGTGCGGCTGACCACATCCCCCAGCCATCTCCCTCTCAGGCGAGGAAGATGCGTCGACGGAGCAGGGGCACAGCTAATGCCCCGTGCATCACCTCTGATGCGCCACAGAAGGTCTCTATCTTTGACAGACGCACTCGCTGTAGTGGCAAAGAGAATTTGGATTCTGAGTACTATGCAGCCCAACGGACTGGTACGAAGAAGTCCAAGGTAGCACTGGCCATGCGCCTCAAACGTGCTATGCCGACAGCAAACCAGAAGCATGCGCTCATAATCATGTATGCTGCAGATGGTAAGCTGTATAAGGTCGACTCGGGTGCTTCTGCGCCGGAAATAAGTCGACCTTCAAATTCCTTGTCTCACTTGGGCGCTGTAGGTCCTAAAAATCAAGTTGCACCCATCAAAAAAGTCATGAAAATCAAATTATGCATCCTTCAAGTGAACTGCGCAGAAGACAGATTGCACAACAATTCGATTATGCAGACTGAACTGCGCACTCATCCAAGTGCGCGAGCTGATGTGGCCTCGTCATCATTACATGATAGAGAATCAGATCTTCTGACAACTGAAAGCACGGAGAACGAGAAAACTGTTCGTTTATTATGCAGCACAGTGCTCGAGGACAACTGTACATACAGCGCAATCTGCCAGACTCTCTGCATCGCAGTCCATCCCAGCGTGGTCCATCCTAGCGCAATCTGAAGCCAGCGCAATTCAGGTGGCGCACTCCATCAAGATAACTGACAATGTACACGTGGCCTTCATGCCATCAATTACTCATCATGTGGCAACCGTCTGTACACGATCAAGCACATTTTAATCAAACAATGCCATGCGTCACATACCGATGTTCCACGATCTAGTAACTGCCTGTGCAGTTCATTGCCTGCGCAATCCAAAGTGTGCGCAATCCAACCTGCGCAAGTCAGAATAACTAAAAGTTAGTTATTTCCAGAACTCTATAAATAGAGTTTCAAGTCCTTCCTAGGGGGGATCACATACACACATATATCAGAGATCATCACCCGAGATCAGGAGTTCTTGCTAAAGTACTGCTATAATCTTCAGAGGCTACCGTCTTCAAAGTTCACATCGTCCAAGGGATAAAGCGATCATCTTCAGATCGGATTCCTATAGTTGTACTTTCCCAGAATTCTTGTAATCTTCTTACAAAGTTTGTTGAAATAAAGATCAACTTTTATTTTTGCAAACAAAATGGCGACTTTGCTGGGGACGACTTTCTCCTCCGACGAGAAAGTGACAACTCAATGTGACGTTGCGTCTATCAGAAAGACGCAGAAGACGCTGGTTGTAAAGGTCAACCAGACGGCCTACGAGGCGATGATCAACTCCAAGACCACCCCTCGCACTGCAACAACTTCTGCCACGGGTAAAGTTCACCCAGTGTGGGTCCCTCAGACTGCTGTGCAGTCCACTGCCTCTGCTGCCTAGCCTGCTGCACAGTCTACTGCCTCTGTTCCCAAGACTGCTGTCTCTGTTGCGCAGTCTGTTGCTACTGCTCATGCCCAGTATGCTGCTTCCCTCTCCAGTGCACAAACCACTTCATATGCTGCTCTATCAAAATATAAGACTCCTATTCCTCTGGCGCAGTTGGTTGCCACTTTGCCTGCGCAATTTACCACTCCAGCAACCAGAGTGCAACACAAACACTCTGGCAACAAGACTCCTGCTACGCAAGCCACTGTGACTGAGGCCAGAAGACTTTCTGCCAGAGTTACTCATGCGTAACCTGCCAGTGCACCATCGACTACTCCAACCCATGCGCAAGCTGCGCCAGCGCAGTCTAAAAGAGACAGCCCTTTGGCTAATATCTCTTCTTCTCATAGCAAGGAGACAAGCTCTGCTCCTCCTCTCAAACACCCTGTTGCTCCTGTTCAATCCACTGGGGGTAGTCTTTTGGCTATTCCTTCTCCTCTCCAGAACAAAGAAAAAGGCCCGTTGGTCTTTTCTCAAACTTCTTCGTCCCACGACTTGGAAGACAACAGAGGAAAACGCTCTTTAGCTAACCCTTTTTCATAAAACAAAGGAAAAGGCCCTTTGGTCTTTTCTCAGTCTTCCTCGGTTTTTACCGTAGAAGATCAATCTGAACGTGCTCCGGCACCAGTCAGTACAAGAACTCTTTTCAATAAGGGTTCTTCTTCTCTCCTTGCCAAAGGGAAGTGTACTGATCAAAGAGGTATTCTGCCTACTCCGGTAGCAGGGTTCCAAGATCTCCCAACTCTCAAGATATCCCGTTCAAGACAGGGAAAATTGCTGGTGTCTCAGACAGAAACCCCTGGGGGTGAGTTTGCTGATCTAAGAACTTATCTCAATCGACCAACTTCGGTGAAATACAAACAACCAGTGCCGAAGACCAACCAACATCAGAGGCAAACTTCCAGGGTCAAAAATCCTGACACATATGCTAATGAAATAAGTACTTCCCTGTACACTTAGGGGACAAAACATTTGATGAATCGAAACCATGTTCCGAATATTGTCAAAGAACACATCCCTCGAACTTCTTCTCGTCCCATTGCTGTTTCCGATCTCCGAGAACACCTCAAGCAAAAACGGGACAATATCTCAACATCTCCAGTGCAACCACTTGGACATCATTGCAATCACAAGGTTGTCATCAAGTGTTGTTGTCAGACAACAAGACGATCTGTCTTCGATCGTCTGAACTTTACAAACTCTGAACCTATGTCGGAAGATGAAGACAAAGTTTTGTACGCTTCTGTCAACATGACTTCTAGAGACACTGGGGGTAGGAAGTGCTCTATGCATGTTAAGGCTCACAAGCCAAGCCAGCGGTATTTGGATTTACTCCAAGAATCTTCTGAAGGAGTATTCCAACATACCCGATCCCAAAGCCGAGACACAATCGGTCAAAGGAATCTTCAAGATCCTTCCGGTCATCTCTCTCTTTTTCACTCAGGAGATGATTCTTTCTCCGACTACGATGCATACAGCGAAAGTTCTGAACAGACGGTGTCCTCCACTGTACCTAGACAAGTGACAGCTTATGCTGTCACTGAAGATCCCGATGCTTCCAGTTCAGCTAGTCAAGAACAACGAATAGCTGTACTAGAAGACAAGTTGAAGACCATGGCTGAAATGGTTGCAAGTATGCATTCCATCATTGTGGCCCAGCATACGGTACCACCGACCGTACCTCCTGTAAATCCTAAAATCATAGCATCGTCGGTGCCTGTCAATGCAGGGTTGGGGGTAGCATCTCCTCAATTACCCATGTACAGATCCAACCTACACCCAGTCAGTCAGGTGCTGGGGGTAGTGCTTACCACGCTGTTCCTCCCCCTAACATTGTGACTCAGCCAGCTCCTTCTACATCAGTAGAAAATGCCAATGAAGCTGTCAAGATCCTGCACACTCAGTTCGAGGCCTTCAAAGAGAAGGACAACTTGCAGAGATTGGGGATCAAGCAACCCTACCCAGTTGAATGGAAGGAAGTCCCATTTCCTCCTAAGTACAAGATCCCAACAATCTCGTTGTTTGATGGCAGCACTTCTCCCAGTCAGTTCATTAACCACTTTGAGGTTATGATTGTCCAACTTCAACCAAATGATGCACTTCTTACCAGAGTATTCGTTGGCTGTTTAGCCGACATAGCATACGATTGGTACATAAGCTTGCCCGATGGTTGTATCACCTCCTTCTTTGGCCTAAAACAAATCTTCTTAGAACGATTCTATGAGGGGATTAACGACATGACCATGTCAGCCCTCAATAAAATTAAACAAAGACACAATGAAACTGCTGAGAGTTTCATTGAAAGGTTCCGTCGGAAAGCTTTGAAAATGCCTCCTGGAACTCCGGCCGCTGTCACCATAGACCCCTGCAAGGCAAATCTTTTGTCTATCATCAGCATGTGGACGGGATCTACTCAGTTCCAAGACTGGCCATCCTTCATTGTCAACGCTAAAGCAGCTGAAGTTAGCGTCGACAAATTTAAGCAACTAGGGGTACAAATGTCTAACCCTGACCGAGATGAACACCAGACATCAGGTGGTGGCAATCGCCAGAACAACCGCAAGGGAAAAGAAACTTTGAATATCAACTTGACGAATAAGAATAAAGAATCTCTGGCGGTCAACGTAGCTCCCCCTACGTCCACTTCTACTCCTTCAGCACCTCCACCGAGGGAATCTCGTCCGAAAGTAGAGTACTCTTTTGACGAGAATGACACCATGAGCATCTTTGATTGCTTGATCAAAAGCAATAAGCTCCAGCTTCCAGATCCCAAGAAGCCTGATGAAGTCGGTAAGACTGATCATCCTAAGTACTGTATTTATCACAGGTTCATTGGGCATCCCACTCGAGCATGTTATGTGCTCAAAGACAAAATTCAAGAGCTGGTAAACGCTGGTGTTGTCACTCTGCAGCAAGACGAGAAAACTGTTACCGCAAACATGGTCTCAGTTCAATTCGGTGACTTCCCTCGGCAGATGGTACAGCATGGTGTCATTCGTATCCCAAAGCTACTCTTGAGATCGAGAATCTCCTTCCTCCACGAAGTGAAGGTCTCGTCCCCTTGTCTCTTGACAATGGCAAGATTATGTGGATTCATCCGGATCTTGCTTCAGAGTTCGAACTTCCCTCTTCCTCCAAGAAGAAAGACCGCTCCAAAGGCAAGACAAAGACTTGCAATATGGTGTCTTTTGACCCTATAGTTGACGAGGAAATCCTGTTGGGCACCAGATCAGGGAAAACTTATCTAAAAGATTTCCCCGAAGCTCAAGAGAATCCTACTTCTTCTTCTGAGCCTGCTCCAGTACAGCCTGCTTCTACTGAGGATATTCCTACTGCATCCTCACCGGTTGTAGAGTCTACTCCTCCCAAGCCGACGGTCGCTGACAAAGGCAAACAATAAGTCCGCTTCGACAAACCTTTGAAGAAATCATCTCCTTCCGGACTTGAGAAGCCTTACAACTTTGATATCTTGGCTCAGTTAGCTAATACACCGGCCCGACTGTCAATCTTCGAGCTCTTCCGCCTCTCCAAAGAGACTCGGGAAACTCTGAGTGAGGCTCTCATGCAAGCTGAAACTTGTCTAGCCCTGCTAAAGAAGCCGAAAGCAGAGCCAGTCTCTTGCCTCCATTGCCATAGTGTGTTGGAATTAATTCCAAACATAACTTTCACACAGGATGACATGCTGATGGAAGACAATAGGCACGACCGTCCTCTATACTATACAGGATATGTCGACTCGATGAAAGTCGATCGTATTCTGATAGATCCATGGTCTGCTCTCAGCATTATACCGAAGACAATGTTGGATGCATTGAAGATCCCAGTGCATAGTATTTCCAGTACAATCACCACTATCCTCGGGTTCAACCAAGGAAGGAGTGAGCCTCTGGGCAAGATTCGCCTAAAACTCCAAATAGGCAATCTTCGCACAAAGGTGACCTTCTATATTATTGACAACCATGGTTGTTCTTACAATGCTCTGTTGGGAAGAACATTCCTGTATGAACATAACATTGTTCCTTCGACTCTCCATCAATGTTTCAAATATATCGATGACAATGGAGAGGTGCAAAAGGAGGTTGCTGATCTTTATCCTTTCAAAGGCGTCGAAGCATACTACAACGATGTCCGTATGTACAAGGATGAATTCATGAAGGTAGTACTGTCTCTGGACACTGAAGAAGAGCAAGAAGCAATGCCTAATGACACCCACATCATACCTGTCAAAGGACGTATTTCTCGTCTCCAGTCTTCCAAGCCACTGGCTATTCACTTGCCAGTCCAGAAGCAACCAACTGATGATGATCAGGATCAAAGGGAGCTTACTTCTTCTGAGCCACTTGTTATTGACTTGCGTCGTAACAAGGAAAAAAGGCAGCTCACCTCTTCTGAGCCACTTGTTATTGATTTATCTCATAACAAAGATAAAAGGGAGCTCACCTCCTCTGAGCCGCTTGTTATCGACCTCCGTCGTAACAAAGCCAATCCTCCTCCACGTTCTTCTTCTCCCCCTCTTGTAATCAATCTGACCAAGCCTGCTAAGGCTAAAGGTCCTACTGTAAATATAAATGTACAAATCAATGAAAAAGCATCTACTTTCCGGTATACTGATATCATTTATCATGCTAAGTGCTATTTGGATATGTTAGATAGCTTTCAATCATTTACGATGGGAGTTGTGCAATCTCTTCAAACAGAAGTCTCATTTGAACACCTAAAGGATTCATATCGTATTATTCCCGCTCGTAAGAAAGGCGAGAGTCCAATACTTTTTAGTAAAGGACCGGAACAAAAATTCAGCTATACGGATGATAGCAAAAGTAATGACACGGGACACCTTCAACTCCGTCGTTACAGTCAGCAATCAAAAGACATCATCCGAAAGATGGGTTACGACTTCAAGAATGGCCTCAATTACGGTAAGGGTAGAAGAACTCCTATCCGTATGGCTGTGCCGAAAGGGAAGTCAGAGATGTACTACAGCAGGACCAACAGAGGTCTCGGATATGCTTCACCTCCAGTATTATCCCCAGTAGCCTCCGAATCTGATAGTGAAGAGCGCTCTAACTCTTCTGATTCCAGATCATGGAATTCTGACACCAGCATCGGTCAAGTTCATCGATTGACTGTATCTTCTAACATGGTCTCCGTCGAACTTCTAGAAGGCTATGATGAGGATGTTGAAAAAAATCCCGAAATAGATCCTTGGGCTCAATGAATGGATACCCAATAGGAACTCCGATTCGAACAACGAGAACCTCCTACTGAAGATCAATTGGTTCAAATTGATGTAGGAGAGAGCTGGTCACCTCGTCCAATATTCATCAGCAAGAACCTTCCAGAGGCAGATAAGCAAGAATTAATTCTTCTTATTCAAGAATACATTGATGTCTTTGCCTGGAGCTATGAAGACATTCCAGGTCTAGATCCTAAAGTTGCTACTCATAAATTGAATATCTTGCCGAATACAAAACCGGTCAAACAGCAACAACGGCATTTCAAGCCAGAAATGATGGATGCCATCGACGATGAAGTCAAGAAGCTCATTGCTTGTGGCTTTATTCGAGAAGAGCAGCATCCTAATTGGATAGCTAATGTCGTCCCAGTTCTAAAGAAAATCGGAAAAGTTCGAGTCTGCATCGACTTTCGGGATCTTAATAAAGCATGTCCAAAAGATGAATTTCCTTTCCCTATTACGGACGTCATGATCGACAACACCCGTGGGTTCGAAAGAATATCTTTTATGGACGGATTCTCCAGATACAATCAGATTCGGATGAATCCTGAAGATGAAAAACATACTTCTTTCTGCACTCTTCGCGGAGTCTACTGCTATACGGTAATGCCGTTTGGTCTCAAAAACGCTGGTGCAACTTACCAACGAGATATGAGTACCATATTTCGAGATCATCTGTGCAAGACTGTCGAATGATACGTCGATGATATCGCTGTCAAAAGTCGTCTAAAGGAAGATCACATCCAAGACTTGAGAACTATCTTCAACCTCATGCGCCAACATCAACTCAAAATGAAACCCACCAAGTCATTCTTGGGTGTCTCTAGTGGCAAATTTCTCGACTTCATCATTACCTCTAAGGGTATACACGTGGATCCCGAGAAGATCAAAGCCATTTAAGAGATGCGTCCTCCACGCAACCTAAAAGAGCTACGAGGATTCCAAGGTCGACTTACGTACATCAGGAGATTCATTTCAAATTTGTCTGGACGCTGCAGACCATTTACTCAACTAATGAAGAAGGGTGTATCTTTCGTTTGGACCGAAGAATGTCAACGAGCATTTGACGACATAAAGCGGTATCTCATGAATCCACCAGTCTTGGTGCCACCAATCTCTAGCATACCATTCTTAATGTATGTCCGTGCTATGGACCATTCATTGGGTGCTTTACTTGCCCAAAAGAACAAAGAAGGCCACGAACAAGCTATCTATTATCTTAGTCGTACTATGATTGGTGCTGAATACCGTTATAGTCTGGTCGAAAAAGAATGCCTAGCTCTTATGTTTGCTGTTCAGAAGACTCGGCATTACATCATTGGCCAAACTATTCATGTCATATCCCGAGTTAATCCTCTTCAGGTACTGATGAAGAAGCCTAGCATACTCAATTCTCGGCTGGCTACATGGGCCATTCTGCTAGCCCAATATGACATGGTATATGTTCCTCAAAAGTCTGTCAAAGGTCAAGCACTGGCGGATTTCTTAGCAGCTCATCCTGTTCCAGAGACGTCTAAACTCTATGATGAAATTCCAGACGAGACTTTGGAATCTAATACAATCTCCGAAGAATTTCCTACTTGGCGTCTATTCTTTGACGGTGCATCCAGGATTGGAACCAATGGTGCCATTGTCGCAAGAGTTGGAGTTGTCCTTGTTTCTCCAGATGGGTCAGCTATCCAAAGAGCCTAATCCTTAGATGAACCTTGATCCAACAACGTGGCAGAGTACAATACTTTACTCATTGGCCTTCAGCTAGCCAAACAATTTGACGTCGAGTATCTTGAAGTTTATGGTGATTCCAAGCTGGTTGTTAATCAAGTTAGAGGAACCTATGAAGTTTGCCATCAAGATCAAGTGCCTCACTATGAAGCGGTAATCAGCATGGCTACATCATTCAAAGCCTTCTTCATCTAATATGTACGACGAGCTTGCAATATTGAAGCAGATGCTTTAGCTAATCTTGCAGCAGTTTTAGCCATCCCTATCAAAAGACATCAAGTAGTGGTTATCTCTAATCGGGAATTGTTCTGTGTCGAAAACAATCGTAATATTAAGTTCAGTAATCTTACTGAAGTCAATGTTATCGGTGAAGATTGGAGAACTCCTTTCATCGACTTCGTGGTCCATGACATACTCCCTGAAGATCCCAAGGAGGCTACGAGTATTCGTCGGTGGTCTCTGCGATTCTACTACAATCAGACCACCAAAACTCTCTATCGATGGACTTATGACGGCCTACTCTTGCGCTGTCTTGCTGGTGATGAAGCAAAGCAAGTACTGCGTGAAGCTCACGACGGTGTCTGCGGAGCACACCAACCCGGTCCTAAACTACAGGATCGCATCCGATGCATGGGTTACTACTGGCCCTCTATGGTATCTGATGCCATCGAATATGCGAAGAAATGTTGAGCTTGTCAAATCCACACAGATTTCATTCATCAACCGTCGGAATTCCTTCATCCGACTGTTGCTTCCTGGCCTTTTGAAGCTTGGGGCGTGGACATCATCGGTCCCATCAATCCTCCTATTTCTAGAGGATATCGATTCATATTGGCAATAACCGACTACTTCTCTAAATGGGCCGAAGCTATACCATTGGCTGAAGTCAAGACCAGCAGTGTCATCAACTTCGTCAAACACTATGTCATCTATAGATTTGGTGTACCTCGAAGAATCATCCATGACAACGGACCTCAGTTCATCAGCCAAAAGTTCACAAGGTTCTGTGACGATCATCGGATTGATAATGTCGCTTCGACAGCCTACAATCCTGCTGCTAATGGCTTAGCTGAAGCTTTCAACAAGGCTATCATCAAGCTCCTCAAGAAGTTTGTATCTACTAACAAATGAAATTAGAGTAAAAAGCTTCGAGAATGTCTTTGGGCCTACCGTACTACGGTCCACAACCCTACAGGCTGTACACCCTTTTTTTTGGTATACGGCTGTGAAGCAGTTCTACCTTTGGAACTTCAAATTCCGTCTTTGAGGATTGCTATCGCCAACGAACTCACGACAGAGAATAACGATCTTCTCAAACTTCAAGAGTTAGAAGCGCTCGATGAGAAGCGGCTATTGGCTCAACAGCATATTGAGTTATACCAAGCCCGCATCTCAAAGGCTTTCAACCGCAAAGTTAAGGTCAGAGCCTTTCAGAAAGGAGAGCTTGTTCTAACCATCAGACGTGCTATGACTATGACTCACTCGATCAAAGGCAAGTTCGATACAAAGTGGAAAGGGCCATATATCGTGAGCAAAGTCTTCTCAAATGGAGCCTATCAACTCACAGAGCTAGACGGTCGAGTTGCAATGATGCCTATCAATGGCATGTTCCTCAAAAAGTATTATGTATAAATGTAACAGACATTGCTTGTAATTATCAGACAAGTTCATAAATAAAATTCAGTTTTATTTCATCTTGAATGATAGTACATAATATCAAGGAAGGTCACTATCATCCTTCTCAAAATTGGGACGCGGGCCATTATCGTCCTTATCAAAAACATGATCAGCAAAAGAGTCGAGAACATTCTTGCTGGAACCCACCAGGAACTTGCAAGCAGCTATCCTCATGGCTTCTTCTTCTTCAGTCTTCCCTGGTCCAAAAAGGAAGTCCAGGATGTCCTTTGGCGATTTGGGGGCAGACGAACCTTCGCCCGCTACTATCTGCTTTGGTTGAGCCAGTTCGACTGGAAGTTCCTTAGTACCCGCTTTCAGCTTCGGGGCAATCTCAGCCTTCTTGGATGCACGACATCTTTATGTTGAAAAGTGAAAGTGACTATCCCATCTGATTTTTTGTTCTATTTATAGACAGAGAGTCGTAAGACAACAAAGCGACACATTCATCCGACGGTTCGTCCGTTCATCACATTCATTCTATATCTGACGGTTCGCCCGTTCATCATCCGACGGTTCACCCGTTCATTCCATTCATCTGACGGCTCACCCGTTCATTCCATCCATCCGACGGTTCACCCATTCATTCCATTCATCTGATGGCTCTCCCGTTCATTCCATCCATCCGACGGTTCACCCGTTCATTCCATTCATCTGACGGCTCGCCCGTTCATTACATTTATTTGACAGTTCGCCCGTTCATTTAATTCATTTGATGGTCCATCCGTTCATCCCGACGATTCATTTCGTTTATTTATTTTGACGAATCATCCAGTTCGTTCTTATCAGCAACTTGTCATCTTTGATTAAGTTGTCTATTGAAATAATGATATTCGATAAATTATATTTGCCACGTCCATATTACCTCTGAGCAGATATAATTGAATATGATTATTTTCCAAAATCAAGAAATATATCATGTCTTGCACCTCTGAATATATTTTCTATCGCTATTATTTATATCTGAATAAGATATGCAATAAATAATAGAGCCACAAAAAATGTCTTTTTATTGATCAAAGATGAAAGACATTACAAAGATACATATTACAAAACAAGAAGATACAGAAAATCTTTCTATTCGGTTGGTGGTGTCATCAGGTTAACCATCTGCTGCTTTAAAGATTTTAGTCGCTCTTCATGGGAGTCCATCACGCGCCTCCTAGCTTCTTCCATTCCAGACTTTTCATTAAAAGTCGGTAAGGTCACTAAGCGGCGGGAGATTTCAGCCTGATGAGTTGTGATATACTCATTTCATTCCTGAGTTAGAAGGTCCAGTTGCTGAGTGGCAGCTTGATGCTGTGTGACTTCATCTTCTAGAGTATGTTGAACCAGTTTCAACTCTTCTTGGAGACGGGCAATCTCCGCTTGAAGACGAACAGATTTTGCTTTCAACTCAGTAACTTTCTCCTCCTTCTCTCCAACAGCAGAGGTGGCTATCTCCATTTGAGAATCATATTCTGAAGCCTTGGCAGTATAAGTGTCTATTAAAGTCTGGAAATTAGCATTCTCAATGGCAACTTCTTGAGACATCCTTTCAAATTCAGCTTGTACTAAGGATTCCACTTTCCCTCGATTGAGATCTTTGTAGATCTTAATCGATGCTTCTAGCTCATCTAGTATGTGCTTAAGAAAAACAGCTTGAGCTTCATCTCCTTGACCTCGGATGGCATTTATCAAGTGAGAGGTTGGGCTTCTAACAGTAGTGAAATCAACAACTTCTTTCTCTAGTACCTTATCTACTAGGGGTCCCAATGCATTAAAGAACAGGTTGCTAAAAGAACTAATGATAAATTGGTTAGTTGCCAAAGCACCAGGGGTAGCAGCTACTCCCGTTGATGATGAAGCAGCATGTGCCTGTGCAGATGGACGTTCTTGCACTTAAATAGAGGGTTCTTTAAACAAGGGAGCTAAAGTAGAACTGGTTCCTCCTCCCGGTTGTTCTTCTGCAAGGACAAATGAACCTATCATTGATTGTTGTTGTCATTGACAATTAATTAAAAAGGATCAAAAGATCAAAGGCAATCTTACCATGACGTGCCCCAGCAACAAGCCTTTCGTCTGTGGGTACAGATTCCAGTCTAGCAGAGGTAGCCTCAGACATTACTGCTTGGCTACTTCCGGCCTCAGAACCACCCGAGAAATGTCGGCTACCGCTAGCGATAACCGTTATCGGCACTATATCAGTGCAAGGAGGAACCGGAGATGATTCGATTTCTACATGGATCAAAAATAGAGATGTCAGCCATTAATCTATGAAAAGAAGATTAATAATTTCATACCTTTGGGATTAGCGGTAGTAGCTTCCTCCAGCGCTACTTCCTCACCCACCTCAACATCCTTTTCAGGAGCTAGTGTGTCTTCAACAGCTTCAGGAGATTTATGGACATCAATGTCATCTTCTTGATTCAAAGTATCATCAATAGTCTCTATTGATGTATCTTCAGTGCTCATGCTATCCTCAGGTGCTTCCTCGCTGACAGTAGCAGCGGTATGATCAACATCATCTTGAAGACCGAAGTCACTATCATTTAATGCTTTAATTATTAAACGATCCTCCTCTTCGCGGATTGTTCCTGGTGTAACAGAAAGCTGAGTAGTTTCTACCGCCGGTGAAGGAGATCGCAGAGCTTCATGCTCCTCCTCTACAATATCCTCCCTAGGCTCTGTAGCCTTTTCTCTCTGATCAGTCTCGTCCCTCTGTTCTGGACTAGGAGTTTCATGCCTAGGCTCAGAGACAGGAGTAGGAGATGACATAGTAATTCCAGCAGCAGCACTGGCCACCACCGAGGACAGTCCTAAAAGACAGTTTCTTTCGATGAAGCGGTACCTCTGGACTCTTAACATTTACCACATCAACCCGCTGTGGAAGAGAAGTCGGTGTGGTCGCTTCTTCTCGGGTCGACTCGACCAGTTGCCGAGACTGCAACCTGGTAGTGACTTTCTCTGATGGGTCTAAGAGGAGTTTCTTCTTTGCAACCGGGGAGGAAGGCTCATTAATCCTTCTTTTCCTCTCCCTGGCCGGAGACTTGACAACTTTCAAAGAAATTCTCAGTAGTTCATTAACTTCCTCAGGGAAGTTAGCCTCCCTTGAGGCTTCCAAGGGATCATCCACTGGTTCATGTTGTTCATCATTTCCTGGAGCTAGCATAGCAGTTGCTCCTTTCTTCAAATGTGTCGCCGTCGCGAAGCTTTCCACCAGATTGAAGTTCTCGGCGAAAGTATTTGCAACTGTGTAAAAAAGTGAATAAGTATATAACATACGTGGGCCATGATCATTCTTGGTTGGCATCGAGAACACTGTCCTTGTGTCTCGAGCATTGTAATAGGCCCATACTCTGGCACCATCAAAGATACCCCTTTCCTTGTAGGCAAGTTATAGCGTTGCCTACATAGAACTGGTCGTAACCAAATTGACGAGCGAAGCGGCTTGGCAGATATGGTTCCAAGAAACACTCATCTTCAAATCTGTACACCAAATGCGATGGCCTGATCGTTCTCAGCCAGTCAAAAGCTGCTCGACCCAACGGCTGCCTCCCAAGGTCAACTAAATTTGCTGACATATGTTCATAACCGGCTGGAGGGGCAACGCAGTAAAAATTTCATCCCTTTCCAAGGTTCAATGTACGTCTGCAGTCCTTCAGACTAGTGTACACCCACTTGCTCCGGGAGAATCTCTGCAGAAAGCTACCGCCGACTGCTCCCATGTCGGGGTTCATCAATGATGGATGGTGTAGAAGCAACCATCCGAATAAATAGGTGTAAGACAACTCCAGTGGAGGGAAGTTCCCCTTTTCACCCTTCTATTTGATCATGGAGTCAACATACATACGAAGACCTGGATTCACTCTGGAGGTCATCGCTGACAGCAAATCCATCCGGTAGCCAAAGACTAACCGGACAGCAGCAAAAAGTATGCCACGATAGAAGCGGTCCACGGCGCTTGCTCCGGGTACGACGAATCGACGGAGCCAGTATGTCAGGAAACCCGCCAGCTGGGCTTCTCTTGACATGGGCCTGTAGCCTATTGTCATAAAACTCTCGACAAAATCTCCAGTCTTGAGTGGAGGGTATTGATGTTCATCATTAACTTTGATATCCATTCTCTTATTTTCTTCCATCAGTCTTATTACTTCACTGTGGCTGAGGGATTGGAAGAAAGTCGGGTTGCATGTATCATGATCCTTAGTCTTTTTCTCAATGATATGATTAAGAAAAAGATAAGGTAACCACTTTGATGAATAACAGGTGCCGGAAGAGCCGCTCTTATAGTACAGGGAGCATATGTTGTAATGGCACAATAGTTCGTCGAAAACAGCCACCATCTCTGCGTTTTCTCGACGTAGTCTGTCTAACTCGTCGTTTGTTAGAGCATACTCCTCATAAGGGAAGTCTTCCGTTGGTAGGCACGAGATGTATTTCATCTCATGAAGGGCTAATCCAATTTCCCCACAGGGTGTCATGAATGTCCCTGTCCTATAATTATACCTCTCTGCCAATGCCAGAAACAGATGAGGGTTTGGGAGGAATCCATACACGGTAGCATATACCGCATGATATAGCTCGATCTCTTTAAGCTTGTCTTCGAACTGAGCCAATATCCAGTTGGCTATGCAGTTCCACCTTCTGTTGTCTGGTTTCACCAGACCTGTCAGCCGGATGTCCTGATCCTGGTATCTGCCCTCAACCTTTGCGTATTCATTAGCAATGATTGGTGTCCTCACCGACAGTAGCAAAGAAGAGTTCTCTGGAGGGATACAGCCTGGCTTCAACCCTCTGAGCAAAGTGCTATGACGCTCAAAAGAGCTATAGAACATATCTCTGTTGTTTGGGCCTTTCTTTACACAGATCTTTCCTGTCCTTGCCTGCTGGAGGGGAGTAATATCCCAGTCCATCCTCCTAGGATAGCTTGTATGGGCATAGCGGGCTAGAGGGAGGCATCTAGCAATGTCCGGTAACAGGATTAATTTCTCCTTCCTTTGGAAAGTTCTCTGCTCAACATGGGGTCTTGGTTGAGAACTCTTGTCAATAGCTTCGCCAAATAAGAACATGGGTTTCTTATGGGTAATGGCGTCAGCAGACTGCAGGGGCTGCCCATTCATCAGACTTAATAAAGTCTCATTGTCCTGAGCTACCAAGATGGCTTGGCGGGAGGATGGCAGAGCGTATTGGGGAAAAAGAACATGGGACAAATCTTTTTTAAATTTTGGTTCAGTAAGGGACCCTACAAATATTTCATACTCAGGGTCCTCTCTGATATTAACTGCATCAAACAGAAAAAACAGAATTCAGTACAAGTAAAATCAAAGATTCTGTCAGCAAATTGCGTAAGCATCAGATTGCACAAGCATCAGATTGCGCAACAATAGCTTCTATGTGCAAACTGTCCAGTTGCGCCAACTCATCCACTTGCGCAAGCCATCAGATTGTGCTGAATAACTTGCGCAAAGCATCAATTTGCACTGGACAGCCATGCGCAAATCAGCAGACTGCGCTGACTTTTGCCAGCACGTTCTAATCGATTGCGCAAGAAAATAGTCATCATAAAAATGAAAACTATTGGGTTTGTGCAACCGAAACCCTAAACAGGGCGGCGCAGTATAACCAAATCTCTAAAAAAAGACAGGTTCGAAGGATCAACAGTGTTAAAGAACCCTAAAAAGGGTCTTTCGATTGGGTTTACTACCTTGCAGTGCTGGGTGAGCAACTTCATGACGAGAAGGGCGCGGCGCGGCACGAGTCGAAGACTCAGCGGGGGCCTTACCATTCTCGGCGGCGGAGCGCTTTAGAGCCATTGAGATCGACGGGAAGAAGAAGAAGAGTCAGAAAAGCTCGGGAAGTTTTTTCTTTCGAAAGTTTGAACGCAAGTAAACAATGGTAGAGAGAGAACTGAGAACTATTTATAGTTTTCCAAAATAAACAAACTCCTCAGATTGTGCCGAATAAACAGGGGCTAATTCCTCTGATTGTGCAGACAGGTCATCATATGCGCAATTTGATTTAAAAACCAAAATTCAAAGTATTTCGAAGCTTTGACTATCTTGAAACTTTGAAAACTTTGAAGGGGGTCTTGTAGGTCCTAAAAATCAAGTTGCACCCATCAAAAAAGTCATGAAAATCAAATTATGCATCCTTCAAGTGAACTGCGCAGAAGACAGATTATGCAACAATTCGATTGTGCAGACTGAACTGCGCACTCATCCAAGTGCGCGTGCTGACGTGGCCTCGTCATCATTACCTGACAGAGAATCAGATCTTCTGACAACTGACAGCACAGAGAACAAGGAAACTGTTCATTTATCGTACAGCACAGTGCTCGAGGACAGCTGTACATGCAGCACAATCTGCCAGACTCTCTACAGTGCAGTCCATCCCAGCGCAGTCCATCCTAGCGCAATCTGAAGCCAGCACAATTCAGGTGGCGCACTCCATCAAGATAACTGACAATGTACACGTGGCCATCATGCCATCAATTACTTATCATGTGGCAACCATCTGTACATGATCAAGCGCATTTTAATCAAACAATGCCACGCGTCACATACAAATGGGCCACGATCGAGTAACTGCCTGCGCAGTTTATTGCCTGCGCAATCCAAAGTGTGCACAATCCAACCTGCGTAAGTCAGAATAACTAAAAGTTAGTTATTTCCGAAACTCTATAAATAGAGTTTCAAGTCCTTCCTAGGGGGGATCACATACACACATATATCAGAGATCATCACCAGAGATCAGGAGTTCTTGCCAAAGTGCTGCTGCAATCTTCAGAGGCTACCGTCTTCAAAGTTCACATCGTCCAAGAGATAAAGCGATCGTCTTCAGATCGGATTCCTATAGTTGTACTTTTCCAGAATTCTTGTAATTTTCTTACAAAGTTTGTTGAAATAAAGATCAACTTTTGTTTTTGCAAACAGGCGCATCTGTTGCGTTCGCAACCAAGTCGAGCAAGGCAAACCCTGTGGTCTTGAACTCCCGTGCCTCTACTGGTTGTGCGTCTGAGGTTCGTTCAAGCGACTATAAATATTGTTCCCCCACTACTGATCTGAGCACCTGTTTGGTGTTGGATCAGGGGGCGCAGCATTCACTTGACCAACCCGACGCTTGGCCTTGCCATGCGCCTGTTGGGGGTGCGAAGGTGGCACTCTCCTCCAACGATCTGCGTAACGTGATCACTCACAAACGTCGATCAGGAGAGTCGACTGACAAGCACAATGTGCCCCTCACAGGACACACTTGTGCTATAGTCACCATCAACTGCTGTTGCAAGGCAGCAGTCCCGCCAAGGCAGTCGGTATTCCAGCAGCTGCAATCATCAACACCCCTCCGACGTCGCCTCGGAAAGAATGTGTCAATGAAAGAGGAGCCAGAAATAAAGGTTGCTTCATGCAACGTAATCTCTAACTCCTCGTCCATCCGAAATGCGGCTGACAACTCCTCATCCTCGTCTAAGATCTAACCGAGGAAAACTAAGACAACTGTCCCGTCCTCCGGAGTGTTTGAAGGCACTCGGGGAAGAAAGAAGATCTTGGAGGAAGCTGGGGGTAGTCAAGCCCTTGTTGATCCTCCTTCTGAAGACGAAGATGTTCTCCAGAGCATAGCTGGGGTGGAAGTCAGCCTCTCGGATGTAGCTGGGGGTAGTCTAGCCCTTGTGGATCTGCGTCTCGAAGACGAATAAGTCCTCCAAGACAGAACTGGGGGTAATCAGGCCTTCGCGGATAATTCTCTCGAAGACGAGGGTGTCCTCCAAAACATAGCTGGGGGTAGCCAGGACGAAGCTCCAGGAGAGGCAACTCCCCTACAAGAGAGCGAGGCCGAAAGCGAAGCCTCAAGTGACCCATCCGACTCCAGTCGTATCATGACAGTATACATGACTGGGGGTGATACCGAGCCGGATGTGCCGCCAGCAGACCTCGTCCAGCGCATGGATACCATGGAGGGAGGACTCAAAACCCTCTCTGCCTCCATACAAATACTGACTCAAGCAGTGTTTGAGATACGGTCAGCTTTAGCCAGGATACCTTCTACCGGTCCTGACCCAGGGGCTAATGGAGAATCAAGTGTACCCCTTCAACGGGTATCCTTGGATACGGATCATCACAAAGCACCTCGGACGTCGGAGCCATCAAATGCTCAACTCCAGGCTGTACTACCTTCTCCGACTCCCAGCTCAACGGAAGACGTGGTGGAGATGATCAGGGACTTGTGCGAGCACTTTGAGTCCAAGAACAGACAAGAGGAGCACCAGAAGATGGGGATCCCCCAACCCTATCCCCTCGAATGGAACAAAGTGATTTATCCTCCTAAGTATAAACCACAAACATTGACGCCGTACGATGGAAAGGACTCTCCGCGTCGCTATCTGACGTACTTCCATTCCCAAACGGGACATCTCCCGAAGGAGGACACACTACTCACCAACATATTTGTCGAGGCACTGAAAGGAGTTGCGTACGACTGGTACTGCAGCCTTCCCGATAACTCTATATCTTCCTTCGACGACTTGACGCGTCTCTTCCTCGACCGTTTCTACGACGACGGGAAGGACATGACAATGGCGTCCCTCATAGAGATACGCCAGAAAGAGAAAGAAACAGTTCGAGTATTCATCGAACATTTTCGACAGGCCTGCTTCAGACTGCCCCCGGGTATGCCAGAACATGCACTTCTCTCCTCCTGCAGCATGAACATGCTGCCTGCAGTCAAACTTTGGCTCAACTCTATTCCTCCTCCCGATTGGAGTTCCTTGATCATCGAAGCTGAAGCAGCAGAAAAAAAGGCGTCCAATGCTCGCCTCCTGGGAGTTAGTTTTCCTGCCTTTGAGGACAAGGGAAAACGGCCTGCAGCCAACAACTCCGGAAGAGAGACGAAAGGGAAACAGGCGTTGACTGTCAATACCTCCAAAGGTGCGTCAGCACCTACTCAGAAGCCTCCACTTGCACCAAGGCCAAAGGAGGTTTATTCTTTCAACGATGAAGACACCCTGATACTCTTTGAGATACTGAAGCAGGATGACAAGATCAAGTTGCCAGACCCAAAGCATCCCGATGAGGTTAGGAAAGTGGACAATCCGAGGTACTGTCACTACCATCGGTTTGTCGGACATCCAACTAAGGACTTCTACGTCCTCAAAAACTACATCCAGTGCATGATCAATGTGGATGTAATCTCCGTCGACTACGAGGAGAAAACGGTCTCGGCTAACCTTGTGTCACTCCAATTTGGCACCTTGCCGCCAACCATAAAACAAGATGGCGTCGTCCCCATCCCTAAGGCGATAATGGAGGTGGTTAACTTACCACCTACTCGTGACAACGTGAGTGTACTCATCCCACTCACCACATCTCGGGAAGACGTCTTGTGGGTTCACCCTGATCTCGTCTCCGTGGTTACTCAACCGGAGGTACGCTCTGCCTCCAAAACTAAGGGCAGGAAGATCAAGTCTTGTCGCATGGTCTCTTCCTCTGCAGAAGAGGCACTTCCTATACAGACGCGTTCACATCAGAACGCCCAACCCGACGAAGCTGCCGTCGAGGTGGTGCCTCCTTGCACCGGCCCTGCTGCCCAGGAAGAGGGCCCATCTAAGCCCCCAGCAGCTAATAAGCAGAAGCATGTAGAGGCCCGTTTCGACAAGCCTCTGCGAAAGGAGAATGCTTTGGGGCTTGCCAAGCCCCACAACTTCGACATACTGGCACAACTTGCCAGTACTCCTGCCCACCTATCTCTGTTTGAGCTTCTTCGCCTTTCCAAGGACACTCGTGAAGCTCTCTGTGAAGCTCTGAAGGATGCTGAGTCCTTCATCAGTCAGGTCAAGCAGCCTGAAGATCTTCCGACTACATATGCGCACTGTCATTGTGCGGATGAAGTTATCCCTAATATAACCTTCACCCAACAAGACACGCTGATCAAGCACAACCGACACAACATGTCTCTGTATTATATAGGGTATATCGGTTCCGTCAAGGTGAAGCGGATTCAGATCGATCCGGGGTCTTCCCTCAGCATCATTCCGAAGACGCTGCTCTCAACATTGGGGATCCCAATGTACCGACTGGCGCCTTCCAACACAACAATCAGCGGCTTCAATGCTAGCAAAAGCGAGCCGCTGGGCAAAATACGGCTAAAGTGTCATATCGGTAACCTCAGAACCGAGGTGACTTGCTATATCGTGGACGCCGATGTCAACTACAACCTCCTACTGGGTCGTCCGTGGCTGTATGAGTACATGGTGGTACCATCCACACTCTACCAATGTATGAAATACGTGTCCACTAATGACATCATCCGGACGGAGTTTGTGGACATTGACCCTTTCAAGGGGGTTGAAGCCTACTTCACTGATTCCACCTTGTACAAGTCACCTGACGAGGAGGAAGCCAATGATGCTGACGATGAAGCAGAAATGGCAGCAGAGTCAGACATGGAGCCAGAGATGATTCCCGATGCTCCTTTAAAAATTTTACTCAAAGGGAAGCCGCTTCAGACGTTGCCTCCCATGAACATTAAGCTACCTGGAAAAGCACTAACTGTTCTAGGTCGAACACCCACTGAAGCTCCCTTGAAGATACGGCTTAAGGGAAAGCCGCCTCAAACAACAGCTCCCCTTGTGGCAAAACTACAGGGGAAGACACCAATCACCGAAGGCGCAGTTGAGGCACCTCTGAAGGTGCGTCTTAAGGGCAAGCCGCCGCAATCATCTGTCTTATCCAAGCTACCGGAGAAGGCCCACATAGCCCTCTCGGATCCCAAGGTCAAAGCTGCGGTGGGTTCTCCCGATCCAATCCCAGTACTGACAGATGAAGAGTTAGGGGAATATATCTCTGCTGATGTAGATGCACCCTCTCTGGACAATGTAATCCCGCGGGACAAAATCTCGTGTTTCATCAATAATAGAGTGTCTTTTAATTATTCTAGTCTTCCACATTGGAATGCCATGTATATATTAGATAACGCTCTACGGTCGTTGTAAACACAAATAACGATCGTCCATCATGTAAGGGGTCTATTTTGTAGTCCCACCACGGAATCGAGATGAAGAATCCATCATCTTCGGCAAAGTCGAGCATCATTAAGACCTCCCGCCACTCGAGCAAGAACCAGATACCGACAGAATACAAGTCTATCGGTACACGGACAAAGCAAAGTACCTCATCCAAAAGGTGGGTTACGACCTAAAAAGCAACAAAGGCCTGAACTACGGAAAGGGTCGACGTCTTCCTCTCCGGCTTCCAACACCTAAAGGAAAGCCGCAGGACTACTATCATCGAACTCGACGGGGGGTGGGCTATGTCACGCCGCCGTCAACTCCAGAGAGTTCGGAGGCAGAAAAACTAGAACATTCTCATTCATCCGAAGCATCAACCTGGGATTTCGATACCAGTATCGGATCAGTCTTCAAGAAAGTGCTATCAGCCAATATGACATCTGCACAATCTTAAGAAGATGAAGGCAAAGACCAAATGCCAGAGTTCTTCAAAGAAGAACCCTGGGCTCAATGCCTAGAAGAACAGTAGGAGTCTTATTTTGAATTACGCGAACCCCCTACCGAAGATGAAGTCGAGCAGATCGACCTTGGGGATGGATCTTCTTCCAAACCCATCTTCATCAGCAAAAGCCTAAAAGAAGAAGATCGGGAATCTTTAATCCAGCTGGCTAAAGAATATATCGATGTCTTCGCCTGGAGCTACGAAGGTATACCGGGACTTGATCCCCAGATCGCGATGCATAGGCTTAACATTTTACTTGATGCCAAGCCTGTAAAGCAACATCAGCGACTTTTTCGTCCTGACATTATGAACGCTATCCATCAGGAAGTAGACAAACTCCTGACCAGCGGGTTTATCCATGAAGAACAATACCCGGATTGGGTGGCCAATGTCGTCCCTGTCACCAAGAAGAATAGGAAGATACGAGTCTGTATCGACTTCAGGGATCTCAACACTGCTTGCCCGAAGGACGAATTCCCGCTTCCAATCACCGACGTGATGATCGACAATACATGTGGCTTCGAATGCATGTCTTTCATGAACGGGTATTCGGGCTACAACCAGATCAAGATGTTCTCCGATGACGCAAAACACACGTCATTCAGGACTCCGAAGGGGGTCTTCTGCTACATAGTGATGTCCTTCAGCTTGAAGAACGCTGGTACGACATACCAACGAGCTATAAGCACCATCTTTCGTTAGCATCTTCGTAAGACAGTCGAATGCTATGTTGATGACATCGCAGTCAAGAGCCGTCTCAAAGGAGATCACCTACAAGACCTTAAGACAGTCTTCGATCTCATGCGAGCGTATCAACTCAAGATGAACCCTGCTAAATCCTTCCTTAGGGTTTCTAGCGAAAAATTCTTGGGCTTCATTATCACGGCAAAAGGCATCCATGTCGATCTCGAGAAGACCAAATCCATCCTTGACATGGACCCTCCGAAGAACCTTCGAGAACTTCGAGGCCTGCAAGGGCGTCTGGCATACATCCGGAGGTTTATAGCAAACCTTTTCGAAAAATGTCAACCCTTCACCCAGGTCATGAAGAAGGGAGTCTCTTACGTCTGGACAGAGGAATGCCAAAAAGCTTTCGACGACATCAAGGCTTACTTGACGAGCCCACCAGTCCTGGTGGCACCCGTCGTCGGCAAACCATTTCTCCTCTACGTCCGTGCCATGGATCATTCCCTCGGTGCTCTGTTGGCTCAGAACAGCGATACAGGCTATGAGCAAGCTATCTACTACCTCAGTAGAACACTGATCGGGGCCGAACACCGGTACAACCCCGTTGAAAAAGAGTGTTTGGCTTTGGTATTTGCCATCCAGAAGACTCGCTATTATGTCTCGGGCCAGACAATTTATGTCATCTCCCGAGTCAATCCACTCAGAGTTCTCATGACGAAGCCAGGGTCATTAAACTCCCGGCTAGCTACGTGGGCAATCCTGTTAATGCCATACAACATGGTGTTCGTTCCATAAAAAACTGTCAAGGGTCAGGCTCTGGCCGACTTTTTAGCTGTACACCCCATCCCAGAGTCCTCAAGACTCTATGAAGACATCCCGAATGAGGTCCAAGAATCAAACGTCACCGAAGAAAGCTCCGTTTGGCGGATGTTTTTTGATGGCGCTTCAAGAACAGGCCCCAAAGGCCAAATCATCGCAGGAGTGGGGGTAGTCCTAGTCACCCCCGATCAGCTGGTCATCCACCGTGCCTACTCCCTTTCAAAGTCGTGCTCCAACAATGTTGCCGAGTATAACGCGCTCATCATGGGACTCCAGCTGGCACAATAACTGGGGTGAATCATCTGGAAGCCTACGGCGACTCAAAACTCGTTGTTAACCAGATCAGAGGGCAATACAAAGTACGCCATGAAGATCTGATTCCTTACCATGAAGTTGTATTGAACATCATTTCAACCTTTACTAAGTTCTTCATTGAACATGTTCCTCGTTTACAAAATCTGGAGGCTGACGCTCTGGCTGGCCTCGCAGCCTCATTAGCAGCACCCCTCGGGACTCAACACTACGTCACGGTAGTTGGTCGAGACTTGGTCTGTCCTAAAAACAACTTATGCTCACAAATGGCCCATGCCATGTCAACAAGTGCTAGTGTTAATGTCCGAGACTGGAGGTTCCCGTTCATCGACTTCACTATCTATGGAATTCTTCCAGAGGACCCGAAAGAAGCCGTCTCAGTCAGGAGGCGTTCCCTTCGATTCTATTACGATGCAGCTACTAAAATATTGTACCGACGCTCCTACGATGGACTTCTCCTTCGATGTTTATCCAACGAAAAATAGCCGAAGCCCTTCGAGAAGCTTACGACAGAACCTGCAGGGCCCATCAACCTGGCCCTAAGTTACAGGATCGACTACGAAGCATGGGCTACTGCTGGCCAACCATGGCAGCCGACGCTGTCAACTATGCTAAAAAGTGCCATGTGTGCCAGCTTCACGCTGACTTCATCCATACACCGTCAGAAATACTACATCCTACGGTCGCCTCCTGCCCTTTGAAGCCTGGGCATGGACATTGTAGGACCGATCACCCCTCCTTCATCAAGGGGATACCGCTTCATCCTAGCCATCACCGACTACTTCTCCAAATGGGCAGAAGCAATTCCACTGGCGAAAGTGAAGAGCTCCAGGGTGGTCAGCTTCATCAAGCACCATGTCATCTACCGTTTCGGGGTACCTCGGAGGATTATCCACGATAACGGTCCTCAGTTCATCAGCCATGTTTTCAGCAAATTCTGTGACAAGAATTGCATTCAAAACGTGGCATCAACCTCCTACAATCCTGCAGCAAACGGATTGGCCGAAGCGTTTAACAAGACTATCGTCAAGCTACCCAAAAAGGTCGTATCATCCAACAAACGCGACTGGGACGAAAAGCTCGGCGAATGCCTTTGGGCCTACCGCACAACGGTATGGACCCCGACGGCCAACACACCATTCTCCCTGGTCTACGGAAGCGAAGCGGTACTGCCTCTCGAGATCCAGATACCCTCATTCTGTGTAGCAATCACAAATCAACTCACAGAAGAAGACAATCAACGTCGCCGTCTGCGAGAATTGGAGGCACTTGGCGAAAAACGTCTCCTATCTCAACAACGCATCGAACTCTATCAAGCCCGTATATCACAGGCTTTCAACAAAAAGGTCAAGCAGAGGACTTTCCAAGTAGGCGATCTTGTTCTGGCAGTCAGTAGACCGATGGTGTTGACTCACAAGACACCAGAAAAGTTCAAGCCCAAGTGGGAGGGACCTTTCATCATAGAGACGGTATACTCAAACGGTGCTTATCGCCTCGCCAAAGCCAATGGGGACTTGTTCATGATGTCCATTAACGACAAGTTCCTAAAGAAGTACTACTCTTGACATCCTTCAGATATGTACTTCTATCTTCGCCCAACAAAGGAGTCTGTGGACCCAATCATCAGGGCTCACGTATAATTCCCTTCCATAAAATCTTACACTTCCGGAACCCAGCCGTTCCGTGACATTCTATCCTCCAGTAGAAGGACAACCACGTCCACATTACCTCTGAGTTGTTCCCCTACACCCTACAAAGCGGAATCTTACGCTCCGTAAGACTACGTTACCCATTATGTTTACCACGTCCATATTACCTCTGAGTAAACATCCCGTACAGACAAGCCCTACGTTGTCGTACATCGATCATAGAACTTCCATATCCACATTACCTCTGAGTAGTTTCGCGTATCCCTCCAGAGTCATTCCTACCACGTCCATAACACCTCTGAGTAGGAAGATTCTATCATTTGAACCTCATATTTGCCACGTCCACATCACCTCTGAGCAAGCATGTCGGTTCTCTCGAACTTATTATCTGTACCTAAAAACCAAGGTGCGCAAAAGATAATAGTTCCACACAAATCATCAAGTTCATGACAGCAAAAATAAACACACCACAAAAAACTATGTATTCTTTATTCAAAAGTAAAGGATTACACCCCCAGCAAGAGTTGCAAATTATATAAAAAAGAAGAGACTACAATCCCTAAACATCCTCGGGGTTGGCTGAAAGCTCTTCAATCCGACGCTTCAAGTCTGCCGCCCGAGTCTCTACGGTCGCCAGGACCCAGCGTTCGGCTTCTTGACGCATCGTTTCTATGGCCTCAAGAGAAGTGTCATCCTCATGCTTCTCGTCCAACTGTTGCCGCTGCTGAGCCAGGGTAAGAGCCCGACGGGTGAAAGCTGCTTCCACCTCCTTAGATGCTACATGTTCAGCCTGGACACGCTCAGCATCTAATAAGAGTTGGGCCCGCTGGTCTTCAAGGAGGCGAATCATGGCATCAACCTTCGCTATACTAGCATCCAACGCGGCTCGTAACTCTACCTTGTCTTGCGTGGACTGAGATAGCCTCTCCACCGCTGCCTCAGTTTCAGCCACCTTGCATTCCAGACACCCACGGTGGCCTGATAAGAGGACTCAGCCCCAGCGATCAACTTCTCCTTTTTCGCGTCTATCAGGGCAGAGAGATCATTTTACTGGATACACTGAAACTCAGAAAGCAGCTGGTCCAGCTCGGCCACCGAGGCCTCCAGAATCTCGGCCATATGATCATGTCCCTGGTGGGAAAGTATCAGACTGATGTATGGGAGTGCCAGGGTTTTTGCCATCGCAAAACTCCCATTGGCATCCATCACTGCCGATACGCCTCTCTGCAGCATCTTATACACCGCCTCAATAATAAACTTCACATACTCATCTGCATCCGCCAGCACCTGCGGCGTCATAGCATGAGTTGGAGGAGCTGCTCTAGACAGCGGACCGGAAGAAGGCCTACCGGCTTCAGTCTACGAGGCTGAAACCTCGGCATCAACGGACTCTTCCTCAACAGGGGCTCGACTACTAGCCCAAGGAGCCAAAAGAACATGAGGAGCCGAGAGAGATGTCGATATCGTACCCCAAGTAGAAGGAGCAACAGAGGGTTCCAGCAAACCCTTACCCTTCTCAAGCTCGGAGGGACCACCGACGTCAGGGGCTACAGTATCCGTCCCTAGCACTCTATCAACAGTCTGTACGGGACATTTCCCCTCCAGCAGAGCAGCAAGATCAGCACTTGTTTCCCAACTCGGCTCCCTTGGAGTCAGGATCGGTGGACGAGTCTTATTTTCACCATCAAACCCCTCCGCAGGGATAGAATCTGTCGCTACCTCCCGGTCGGCAGCCACCTCAGCCTCCGCTGCTGAGTCTGGAGTAGGGCTCGGCAACGCTGTAGCCGACCTCCCCTCATCATGACAAGGAGGGGAATCAACCCTCTCCTCTGTTTCAATCATGTCTGTTGCCCCTGTAACAGACTCACGCATCTCTAGAGGAACGTCATCTGAAGACGATGAACTCCACTCCACTTCCTCAAGCCCCGTATCTGCTGGACCCTCCACGTCCAAGGCCCCCACGGCGGCTTGTACTATCTCGGAAACCGCTTCAACCTCAGCTTCCCTTCTAACATAATCTGGAGATACTGAAATCTCTGCAGGAATGACATCGTCCGGATTCTCCACCACGGGAGACATCACGATTGGCGGAATACGCTCTTCAGATGAGCCCGCCACCTCCTTTGGTCTGCTGGCACCCGATTTTGGAGTTCGGGGTCTCCTTTTCAGAGGATCCTGCAAAAAAGAAAGAAAGTATATGTCACAAAAATGGTGGAACTAACCAAACTATGTGGGACTCCTTACCTCTATAGGAGCTGAGTCTGTTGACACTGCCGGTGACAATGCCTTCTTTTACCGCTTCGGTACAGAAGAGCCAGCCTCTGTATCACCACGTCTCTTCGGCTGATCGCCCGAGGGCTCTGCCCGACCCCCCGTGGATACGGCAGGGGTACCTCGATAACCCGCCTCTGGTGGACCGTACGACCGAGCCTTCGCCAACTGATTCCCAGTTGCCTCTAACTGGGTGCCGACAATAAAACTGGTCTCTCGATCATATCCAGGAGACGCGACATTCATGGTACAGTAAAATTTGGCGGCCGAGAAAGAATCGACGGCCGCGGGTTCTGAATAGACAACATAAAACGAGCTCCGGTACATCCGATATTGTAGTAATGCCAAGCTCGTGCACCATCCAACAAGCTTCCAGTATACCCCAGGTTAATACTGGGGTTATCGAATATCAAATGAGCATAACCGAATTGTCGTACAAAATGGCTCGGCAAATATGGTTCCAGGTAACACTGGTTCCTATTCCGGTACACTAGATGGGACGGCCGGATACTTTGCAACCAGCGGAATCCCCATGGAGGCAGAGTGGTGGCATCTTCACCCGAATCCATTAAGTCTTCGTTGGCCTCAAAACCCAAAAAGACGGGACCAACTTTGGTGATCTCCCACCCCTGAAGGTGGGATAAAACTTTCCTGCAAACAGGAACACCGGTATGTAACCAACTCCTTTGGCGGAAACGGCGGAGGAATGCATCTCCGACTCTGTGCTCTTCTTCCGAGCCCGGGCTCATCACGTTGGGATGGTACAAAATTAACCACCCTATCAAGTAATGAAATGGCAGTTCGGTACGAGGAAAGTTGTCATTCCTACCTTGTTCATGAACCACATTTCCTGCAAATTCTCGTAAACCCCGCAGCAGGTTACACACCATTGTAGGGAGTAGAGCCAGGCGACGACCAAAAACCAACTTCACAGCTGGCAGGATTAGATTCTGAGTCACTCTCTCTACAGAGCCTGACCCGCCTGAAAAGACGTAATCCTGGAGCCAAATCATCAGATAAGCAGCCAATACTGCTTTGGTCGACATCCGATAAGTAAGGTGCCAGAAGCAGCTATAGGAACGCTCATCCGACACACGATCCTCATTTTTCGAGGGATCTTTCTCATTTAGCCTTCTCATTTCAGAGAGCACCTCTCTACTGGAAAGCGCTGGCAGAGTTGTAAACCGAGAGGGATCTTCCTTGTCTTGCTTAAAGACATAATCTCTCCAAGCAGTCACATGAGGCTGTGACCCGCCCTTTTCCCTCTTCTGCATATAATAATGATTACTCGCCACTTCCTTGAAGACGACCATCATCTCCTCGGCTTTGTCCTCCAGGACTTGGAACTCCTCGTTGGTCGGAAAGTATTCCTTATAAGGTTCTGATCCCCAAGGGAGCTTTGACACCTCATACATTTCATGAAGTACGAGTCCCAGCTCCCCCATCGGAGTTAAGAAAGTCCCGGTCTGGGTGTTAAACAGCTCCAGAAGCACGAGGAACATATGCCTGTTGATCTCGACGCCTGCCTGGGTAGCATGGATTGCGGTAGTCAGCCCAATCTTTCGGAGTTCGGTTCGAAACTGCGTTAGAACCCAGATCGTCAGCTTGTCCCACTTGGAAACATAGTGACACCAACCCTCTGCTCGAAATTCACCTTTCGGGTACGACCGCTCCAACAACAGCATTCGATTTGCAAAAGTCGAAGCGCCAAAAGCAAATATGTTAATGGGAAGGTCACTGTAAATGCTCCCAGGACGGAGAGTCCGCTAGGTGAAAGAAGGCCCAGCCCGCACGGCGGTCAAAGTATTCCTTTGATCGGAGGTAGCGTCGATCTTGATGGTGCCTGCCACCGCTCCCCCCTGAGATGGGGTTAGCTCCTAAGACATCCTCCTCTTGGAAGCTAGACGACAGAAGGCCATCAAAGGCCATTGACGCTCAAGTTGCTTAACAGTCATATGCACCTCCTTTGCTGTAAAGAACCAATCTTACTTGACCTTTAACACCTTTGCTTCAATAGAAGTAAGACAGTCCCCAAACAAGAACTCAGGCTTCAAGAAAGTCACATTATCAGAGGTGGCAGATTTTAAAACGCCACGCTCCATCATCCGTTGGAGGAACCAATGCCGTTGTTCCCGGATTTGAGTCATTCTTTCGGGAGGCTGATCCTGCATAATGGCAGCTTGGGTAGGGTTTATCACCTCCTCATTATAATCCACCTCCATCTGTCAGAGGGCAGCGTCCAGAAGCACTTCATTCAAGAGCGGGACAGTCATCGCCACTGGTGGTCAACAAAAGAAGACAAAGATTCAGAGATGTTTGAAACAACAAAAGAATCTGAGCCACGTTCTCATCAAAAGAGCATAAGGTTCAGGCGCATCTGAAAAGAAGCTTTGGCGCATCATCAGGGTCTAAACCCATGCACGCAGCAGTGGATCTTCGGCGCATCATCAGGGTCTAAACCCATATGCGTCAGCAGTGGAGCTTCGGTACATCATCAGGGTTTAAACCCATGCGCGTCAGCAGTAGAGCTTCAGCGCATCATCAGGGTTTAAACCCATGCGCGTCGACAGAAAAACCTCAGCACATCATCAGGACTCAAGGTCCATGCGCGTCGGCGTATGTGAGTTCTAAAAATGATGGTAAAGAATTATGAAACCCACCAATCACTGCCGGCCAAACGTCGACGGGGGGCCAGGGGACGTCATCTGCGGCAGCCTCTACAGGCTCTTTCCCTTTGCTTCATCCTCGGCCAGCACCGCTGCGAGGAGTCTTGGGAGCCATTTCTTGCAAGCAGGAAATTAGGGTTTTTCAAAAGAAGAACTTTAAAAAAAGAAGAAAGCAAAGAGAGGAAGAACTCTCTTTCTCCATCTCACGCCTATTTATAGGCTCAGTCGCACGCGTAAACCGATGAAGTGTGACATCAGTCGCCGCCTCGGGTTCTATGAGGAGATAACTGCAAATAAATCCAAAAAGATCACCATTAATCTTCTTGGTTATCGAAGCATTATCATTTGTATTTACTGAGAGGAGCATGCGCCCCATCACTGATGCACGGAGTAATCATGCGCCCGAACACTCATGCGCCCCGTTGAAGACGCCACCATGCTTCTTATTCAAAGTATTCTAAAACTTGACAAAAAATTTTGAAAACTTTGAAGGGGGTCTTGTAGAAGCATGGAATTTTAGGACCAGAAATCCTATGCGCCTAAATATCACATGCGCCAGGGAGCTCAGATGAAGTACTCGGCACAGCAAAGCATAGACATTAAAAGAAGATTTTTATTTCATATAAAAGTCTATTACAAGTCTTAAAAAGAGCTGTACAAGGGAGAATTTCTATAAAGAAAAGTCCCTAAGTCTACAGCAAGGCGCAGCAACCACCCTGCGCTCTCAAACAGGCGCATCTCTCTATGCACTCTCAGCCAGACGCATCCCTTCAGCAGCTCAGTTATATGCATCCTCAGTTATGTGCATCCCTTCAGCAGCTTAGTTATGTACCGCCCTTCAGCGTCCCAGTCAGGTGCATCATGAAGTGTCAGCATATGCGCCATCAAATGCTTCGACTAATGAAACATTTATTGAGCAGAACGAGGGTAGGCAATTAACCCTCTAGCTGGAGGAAGAGCTCCCCAAACCAAGGAAGAGGAGAGCACCGCAATCAACCTGCGGTTAAAGGAGCAGCTTTCAACCCAACCAGAATGGGCGACACCCACTCTAGCAGGAGGAGGAGCTCTTCCAAAGCCCAAGGAAGATGATCGGGGCACCGTAATTCTGATCTACGGCTCTTCTAGCATAACGGAGACGGGGCTCGAGCATCCCGATCTTTGGATGCAACAGGTACCTTCCGCCTGTCTCAGAAGTCTTCGACTCTGACTTTTGGATGTAACAGTCACCTTCAAGTGCATTAATGAAGACAATACGTCGCATCTTCACCCTCAAGAGCATCTCATCAATAGAATGTGCTCGAGCAAATAAGTTCATTTCGGGAGGACGTGAGAGAACGAGAAGCAAACTCTCTCTATGCTACTATTTATAGGTCGGGCAAATCAAACCCATGCGCCAAGTGGCGGGCTCTCCAAATTCCGTTCAATGAATTTGCATTAAATGGTGATGAACCTGACGCTTCGAATTCAGCCAAGTCAAAAAATAACTATTTAAAGCACTTGAAGAACGTAACAGTCGGGCCTATAAAGACATGTCATGCAAAGCGGATGCGCCGGCCAGACCGTGCATCATACTGACGCGTCCATCAGCTCCAAGCGCCTCATAAGGATGCACCCCCATACGTCCCCATGCGCCTAGTGGAACCCCGATCGATGTGCCCACTCAACAGTCCATAAATGCTGAAGTCTGACAGAGTTGGCAGCACGCCCCCCGAGGACTAAACAGTTGACAACTTTTTCAGAAGACGAAGCGTCGTCGATGTCAGCATATCATTGCTCTCCTCCGGTGGTTACAAGCCACGTGGCCCCCCAACCATTTCGTATGCGCCTCCGCAGCCATGCGCCCAAATCTCTGTATGTGCCTCAAAAGCTATACGATTCAGACTTTTCTATGATCCCTAAAGACAGAAGTAAAGTAACTACTGAAGCCCCGCATGCGCCTCAAAAGCCATGCGCCCCGACTGGTTCGTGACTCCTAAAGGTCACGAGCCAAAGCCTCCTCATGCACCCAATCCCAGGCGCATCCTATCAGATCACTCACCACCAAATCCAAGATCTTCGAGCCATGGACCTACGACACGTGTCCTTTGACTTGATTCATCCTATGAAGGGGTGCTAATCATCCAAGATCTCAGCAACTGAAAGGTCCTCTCCATTGCTACGTGTCAGCTCGGCCGCAGCCCACGACATCACCAAGAAGGGTTTAACTCCTTAATCAGAGCGCATCACCTATGCACCTCTATCAGCAACCACCACGTGGCGTCCCTGCGTACAGGCGCATCCTAGATGCGCGTATGAGCAGCCAGCCTGCAAAGCTATAAATAGAGGGATCACTTTCTTCTTACAGACACATATCGCACAACCACCGACATATATATAGAGAGAAGCAGATACAGACACTCAACGTCTTCTTCCTCTTCGCAAGCTCAAGCACCTATAGCAACTCAGACCTTCAGAGAACCGAGAACCGTCGTCAGATCGTCAACGGAGTCAACATATTACCACTCGCTCCATCGATACAAGGGACCCAGATAAACAAAAGTGTACTCCTAGGACTACGTCTAAGTCCTACATTGTAACACTGTTCTGTTTGTAATTAAAATTTATAATCAAAAGATTTTAATGGCAAACACCCATCTCGCCACTACGAATCTCCGCATCTCCGACACTCCGAACATCACGAGATGGTCCCCTAGCCCGGACGGCCACTTCTCTCTGCTCTCCGCCAGGTCTGTCGTCCGCGGCATAGGGACCCAATCACCCCTCATCGCACCTTTTTGGCATGCATGTATCCCCATCAAATGGTCGATCCTTATCTGGCGAGCCCACTTACGAAAACTCCCCACCGATGATGCCAGCTCCTCGTTTGGCTACAGCCTATCCTCGAGCTGCCATTGCTGCACTTCCCCTTAAACCGAATCAGCAGAACACATCCTCATCTCCGGTGATCTGGCCACTAATATTTGGTCGACTCTAAGCATCAAGTTTAGGAAGGTCCTTCTCCTTAGGGGCTTCAACGATCTCATGTCCAGCTGGGGCGTCTCCTACGGACATCAGATCGTCGTTGCCGCCGAAATTTGGGTCCTGTGGAAAAATAAGAACAAGTTTCGTTACGAGGGACGACACCTTACACCCCCCCATCTTTACAGGGAAATCATCAGACAGATCCTTAAGATCCGGAGGCGCTGCTCGCACTCCATGCCCAAGTTCTGGGAATCCCTACATTAGTTTCAGTTTACTTGTTTCTGTTTTGTTGGCATGCTTAGCCGTTTCTTTTCTTTTGTCAGCGCTTCGTGCTCTTCTTGTATAGGCTTCGGTTACTTGATATATATATATATATATATATTATATATATATATATATATATATATATATATATATCAAGTAGCACCTATTATTTACCAAAGAATAATATTCTTCTAAATTATCATTTCTACCAGTAAAATAATTATTATAAAAATAACCTAAAGATTGCTAACAAATGATTTGGTATATTTTACAACTCAAGAGAAGAAAGTATTTATCATTTCGCAAATACACTTTTCCTATATATAAAATATCTATTTAAAAATCTATAGTAAAACTTTTGTAAGAATTATTTTTCCTATTCGCACTCGAGTACGATACTTTAAAATCCAGAATAAATTATTTTCAAAAAAAAATCATAGTGCAAATTTAGTGGGTTTTACAACATAATCTCTTGGCCATTTTGGTTCTACGAAATGTTTGGCTCTTGCGGACCGCTGCAGTCCTGCGGACCGCATGAGTCCTGCGAACCACATGCCTTTTCCGCATGCCTCCCTGCTCCCCCTGTGGGCGCATGTCTCCCTGATTTGCCTGGTGCTCCCTGGTACCGGCACACCTTGCTTGCCCTATGCCTCTTGGTGCAAGCTCACCCCGTGTACCCTTGCCCTTGCCCCTCGCATGTTTTTTATTTTATTTTATTGCTTAGACTTGGCCTAACTTGCAAAGATCCTACTTAATAACTTGATATTTCTTTAAATAAAATTTTAACACGATTTGATGACCTTGTAGAGGAAGAGAATGATTGTACACCTTTTTATGCTCTTAACACTAGCCCAGATTTTAATTATTATTTTATGTCAAGTAGTTATTTTATCTATTCCTTCTTACATGTTATGATGCGCATTTTATCAAGATCTTTCTACATGCTATCTATACGTCTATGATTTGCCAAATCTAGATAGTGGTCTGTAGAGGTGCACTCTTGACAAGTACTCTTTATATGACAAGTAAACCATGATAGTGGTCCATCGTGGCATACTCTTAACAAACAACCTTAACATGATAATACATGATAGTGACCCGTTGTGGTGCACTCTTGAACATGTCTTTATATGCTTACATGATAGTGGCCTGTAGAGGCGCACTCTTGACAAGTACTCTTTACATGACAAGTAAACCTAACATGACATGTATAATCAAGATGCTGTTGCGAAGACTATTCTCCTTGCTAATACAACTCTTTCTGGACACCGTGGTTGAACCATGTGTGTAGGTGAACAAGCTACATGTCCCTTCTGCATCATGTCTAGGACATGAATTCCTGGTTACCACGGTCTTGGATTCATACTGAATCTGACTCCGTTAATAACTAGATTGATCAAAGTAGCTCATATAGAGAGATGTTTCCAGTTACAGGCGATCTCGTTACCCTGGCGCCCCCTGATGGACTTGTAGCCTGCCGACTAGTAGGGCATATTTCCAGCCCACTGTCATATGGGACACTTCTTGAAATAAGTACTATGCATACTGTCATGTGTTGCACTCCAAGTCAACTAATAACTCTTGATAACTCTTGACATGAACCACGCCTGGATAATCTGGATAGCTACTGGGATTGTGACTGTGGGAATATCTCATTGTATCTTGTTAGCAACTAGGCTTGTGATAACCCTAGTTTGTTAAAGTAGCAAGCCGTACTCATTGCTTGGCCGTGAATGATGGATGGAGTCAGTCCAGTCCAGTCTAGTTTCATCTAGGCAGTGTCTGTATGTTTATTTCAGTACATTATTGTTTATGTCTTACTTTTGTCGATAAATGATCGGAGGCTGAGTTCTGTTCAGGAGAAGGGTTACAACCCCGATCATTATTTGGTTTACGGGTTGTAACTCGACTTTCGAAATAGTTCCTAAATCATCTTATAATTATCATTCTATATAGTTCTCACATGCTCTCATGCTCTAGTTATCCCACATTCTTACATGTTCAGTTATCTCACAAGCTATACATGATCCCTATGTCGAGTCACCATGCGCTCATGACCCGGCTATTTCACAAGCTTACATGTTCAGTTTATTTTTACTCTCAAGCTTCTGTTTACTTAACATATCTACATTTTACATACGTCACATATTAATTACCTTATGCTCTAAGACGCTTTACTTGTTATCTTTCTATGTTCGGGATAAGTGCATTGGTAGTGCACGAGCCATGATATGCTTTTACTTAATTATATCTCTAACCATTGCTATGTTAGCTATTGCTGGTTTTAGTTCATAGTTTGGCTTCTTTTGTGATATTTGTTATTTGGGGTCTGACCCCACTGATTTTGTTTGGCCAGATCTGATAGAGGAGTCCAGAGGATCTTTTGTACCATCTACTCGACGGTGGCCATCCGGATCGCCAGAGTACCTGAGTGGGTTTCTTGTTTTATTCTCCCACTTGATATGTACATTATTTTTTTATGGCGTTTAGCCTCCGAGCACGTGTTTAGCTCGTGTTTTTAGATCTTGACATTTAGCCTACAAGCCAAAACATGATGTGCGTATTCTAGACTATAGTTAGAGCTTATCATGTGTGACTATTACTCTTGCTAGTTCTCCATTTTGAATTACTAGCTTCATGATCATCCATATATATATGGTTTGGGGCACTTTACTATTGTATGTCTGATGATCATACTTCTTGCTCCTTGTATAATTGCCTGTGATTGAGATACCTAGGATTGTTTAACCTAGGATCGACTGTTGGCTTGTAGGAGTAACCCCCATGTCTTGATAGCTTATACGTAATTTTAGAGTACTGGTGTACTTTGGAATTGTGTAGCTGGCCTTGTCTGTCCCCACTTGCTAGTATTCTAGTTCTGGGGCATGACATAGGTTTTAGTGGTGGCCCATGCAGGTCTCAATTTATCAGATAAATGGAGGTCACTGATGTTTAGTTATCTCAATCATAATTATCCTTTATTGATATCCTTCGTATTATTCTCTACCTCCGATCCTTTGACCTGATGTTTGCTTTGATCGTTGATCTCTCATGTTCCCTTGATTTGATCCTTGTATCCTTTCACTTTCAGGGGCACTGTTCTAATCCTTCCGATCATCTTATTTGTGGTTCTGTCACTGACAGGTCAATAATCTTCTGTTAGGCCAGTTATGGAGGATCAGTCTCAGCATTGAGGTATAGAGTTGAGAGTTAACTCAAGGACAGAGATGCTAGTCCATCCCAATCAGCTAGTTGTGCCCGTACAGTCAGCAGTCCGAGCAGAGATAGTTCCAGATCAGTTTGATGTACCTACACTCATAGGGATCATCAAAGAAATGATGGAGTCACAGCAACGACGAGATCTCGTTCTCCAACAGAGTATTCAGATGTTGATAGACCGTAGTAGACAAGAAATACCAGAAGTATTTTAAGCCGAGGACTTACAGCCAGAGGGAGTACAGATTGGAGCCAGGCTGTACCCGTCATCCATCCAGTCAGTATATCGAGCCCGACCTACTGTAGAGGCAATACGAGAGCATGAGCATATAGCCAGGAGGACCACATCCAGAACTAAGGGTCGTAAGAGGTACCATTCATCCGTATCGGTCTTTTTACCCCGATGTCCATTACTAGTACCAGCAAACCAACGTCCATACCAGCACCAAAAGTTACTAGTCGTATATTCCTTCTGTGGAAGGGAAGGGCACACTCATCTTACTTGTCGGAGGGCTAACCTTCTATGTTTAAGCGTACGGATCACCAAGCCACATGATCGAAGTTTGTCCCTGGAGGAGTCCGGCTGGATCGTCATCCTTCCAGCCTTCCAACCAACAGACACTAGCACCGGTTCAGCAGCAGCAGGTTCACAGGCCTTTACCGACGCAATCCAATACATTCCAGCGGCAGTATGAACAAACCTAAGCTTGGAGGCAGAGGAACCAGCAGCAGTATCAGGCAAAACAAGAAGGATGTACCTACTGTAGGAAATTAGGGCATTCTAGATTAGTTTGTTGGACGGCCAATAGGCGATGCTTCCGCTGTGGAGCAGAGGACCATTCAATTAGCACTTGCCTATATTCGACATCTCGAGGAAGACTATTTACACCAGATATACCACCGCCATCCTTTCAATCACTTCCATCATCACCTTTCGTAGTGGATGAACAGCTAGGGCCAATATTAGATGTTCAACCATTGGCACAGTACCCACCACCATCGCGGGATCAGAGGATCAGGCATCTCAGAGCATAGTTGAATGCGCAGTACCAGGAGCAGCTATAGTATTTGCATGCGGGTAATACCTTGGGAATCTCAGATACCATCTTCATGGTTTTCTTTCAGTTATGGCCTTGGATTTGTGTTTCAGTAGCAGGCCAGGTAGTGGCAGTATATCTTGGGTTCTTGCAGGCGACCTTGTATTCTATCTATAGGTGGAGAACCATGATCGACTTAACTTATTTGGAAGTGAAGGCGGGTTTCTCATTCCACTCTTCTATCTTCGTACCTAAAGATACGTGATAATTATCACATGTATCGACTACGACGATACGTTCTGGGTAGTGTTATGTCTTAGACTAAGTCATTGGTACCGACTTACTTTGAGACTTGACCTTTATCCATTTTGGAGTCAGCGTAGGCCAGCGAGGACGTTGGTCCCTACTCAACTGTCTCAGGAGACATATTTATTCATATGTCTCCAGTCCTTTTTTATTGTGGTTGTGTTACTGCTTACACATTTATTTATATTAATGTTGCCTTTATTTACTCATATATCATGCTTTGTTTTACTGAGATGATTGTGTTTTCTTGAGCTTTTGTTTCGGTTATCTTGCTTGACTAGCTTTAAAAAATTCCGAGGACGGAATTTTCTAAGGATGGGAGAGTTGTGAGACTTGTCTCATGGTATCGGTATTTATATACGGATACGTATTTTGTGTTGTACTTTCTTGATTTTTGATACCTTAAAATTTGTCCAAAATTATAGATTTCTTGTTTATTGGCATACCGTCGATGTACTAGTGTGTATCGGCGGTTGTTATTCTCATTGTACGGACTTCCGATAAATGTCAGGTAGCCCGTATTTTGACTTGTCTTTTATTGTGATTTAAATCTTGACTCGGTTTAATTTTATCACTCCCGTTTTCTGTTATACGTATTTCCAGTATACGTATACGGACTTCAACCCGTATTTTATTTTGTCTTATTATATTTTATTTTATTGCTCGATCTAGACTTGTTTTGATTTTGAGTGGTTCAATTTGGTTTGGTCCAACTTGGCTTGCTTGGGATGGATTGGATTGGTTTATTTTGATAGGTTCAACATGTTGAACCATCTTCTCCCTACCCCCATCTCCTTCTCACTCCTCCATTATTTTATTTCTCTTCTTCCTCTTCATCTTCTTCCTCCAACCCAAGGCAAGTACATCATGCCAAATGTTGGACAATGCTATTTTTATGTCTATTATCTTCCTCACATGATTCTAAGACCCTTTAGTTCTTGGCAATTTTTATTTTGGTGGTTCAAATTTTGTAGATCTAAGTTTATGTCATTTTTGGTTTTTCTTGGTTTTGATCTATCAAACTTGCTTGTTTTCAAAATCTAATTATTCCATGTGGTAGAGAATTTTATTTTACCCAAATTTGACCTTTAAAAAGTTAGATTTCGTTTTGTTTTGATCGAGTTATGCAAGTTTGAAGTTCATGCGTTCCTTGGCCATCTTTTTTGAATTTTTGGAGAAGATGAGTAGTCTGGCCGCATGAGTCCTTGGCTGCATGTGTCCTGCGGACCGCATGAGTCCTTGGCCGCATGTGTCCTGCGGACCGCATGAGTTCCTGGCCCCTTTGGTCCTGCGAACTGCCTTGGTTCTGCAGACAGCATGCAGTCCTGCGGACTGCCTTGGTCCTGCGGACCGCATGCATCATGGGGACCGCATGAGTCCCGCAGACCGTATGATCTCTTGGCCGTTTTGGTTCTGTGGACTGCTTTGGTCTTGCGGACCGCTGCAGTCCTGTAGATCGCATAAGTCCTGCGGACCGCATGAGTCCTGCGAATCGCACGCCTTGGCCGCATGCCTCCCTGCTCCCCCTGTGGGCGCATATCTCCCTGCTTCGCTTGGCGCCCCTTGGCACCGGTGCACCTTGCTTGCCCTATGCCTCTTGGTGCAAGCTCACCCCGTGTACCCTTGCCCTTGCCCCTCGCATGTTTATTTATTTTCTTTTATTGCTTAGACTTGGCCTAACTTGCGACGACCCTACTTAATAACTTGATATTTCTTTAAATGAAATTTTAACACGATTTGATGACCTTGTAGAGTTAGAGAATGATTGTACACCTTTTTATGCTCTTAACACTAGTCCAGATTTTAATTATTGTTTTATGTCAAGTAGTTATTTTATCTATTCCTTCTTACAAGTTATGATGCACTTTTTATCAAGATCTTTCTACATGCTATCCATACGTCTATGATTTGCCTAATCTAGATAGTGGCCCGTAGAGGCACACTCTTGACAAGTACTCTTTACATGACAAGTAAACCATGATAGTGGCCCGTCGTGGCGCACTCTTAACAAGCAACCATAGCACGATAATACATGATAGTGACCCGTCGTGGTGCACTCTTGAACATGTCTTTACATGCTTACATGATAGTGGCCCGTAGAGGCGCACTCTTGACAAGTACTCTTTATATGACAAGTAAACCTAACACGACATGTATAATCAAGATGCTGTTGCAACGGCTATTCTCTTTTCTAAAACAACTCTTTCTGGACACCGTGGTTGAACCTTGTGTGTGGGCGAACAAGCTACATGTCTCTTCTGCATCATGTCTAGGACATGAATTCCTGGTTACCACGGTCAGGGATTCATACTAAATCTGACTAGGTTAATAACTAGATTGATCAAAGTAGCTCATATAGAGAGATATTTCCAGTTATAGGCGATCATGTTATCCCGACGCCCCCTGATGGACTTGTAGCCTACCGACAAGTAGGACATATTTCCATCCCACTGTTATGTGGGGCACTTCTTGAAATAAGTACCATACACACTGTCATGTGTTGTACTCCAAGTCACCTAATAACTCTTGACATGAACCCGGCCTGGATAACCTGGATAGCTGCAGGGCTTGTGACTGTGGAAATATCTCATCTTATTAGTAACTAGGCTTATGATAACCTTAGTTAGTTAAAGTAGCAAGTCGTACTCATTGCTTGGCCGTGAATGATGGATGGAGTCGGTATAGTCCAGTTTTGTTTTATCTAGGCAGTGTCCATATGTTTATTTCAGTACATTATTGTTTATGCCTTACTTTTGTCGATAAATGATCAGAGGCTTAGTTCTGTTCAGGAGAAGGGTTACAACCCCAGTCTTTGTTTGGTTTAGGATTGTAACTCGACTTCCGAAATAGTTCCTAAGTCATCATATAATTGTTATTCTATATAGTTCTGACATGCTCTCATGCTCTAGTTATCCCACATGCTTACATGTTCAGTTATCTCACAAGCTATACATGGTCCCTATATCGAGTCACCATGGGCTCATGACTTGGCTATTTCACAAGCTTACATGTTCAGTTTATTTTTACTATCAAGCTTTCGTTTACTTAATATGTCTACATTTTATATTACATCACATGTTAATTACCTTATGCTCCAAGATGCTTTACTTATTGTCTTTCTAGGTTCGAGATAAGTGCATTGGTAGTGCACGAGTCTCGATCTGCTTTTACTTAATTATATCTCTAACCATTACTATGTTAGCTATTGCTGGTTTTAGTTCATAGTTTGGCTTTCTTTGTGGTACTTGCTATTTGGGGTATGACCCCACTGGTTTTGTTTGGCTAGATCTGATAGAGGAGCCCAGAGGATCTTTCGTACCATCTAGTCGACGGTGGCCATCCGGATCGCCAGAGTACCTGAGTGGGTTTCTTGTTTTATTCTCCCACTTGATATGTACATTATTCTTTTGTGGCATTTAGCCTCCGAGCACGTGTTTAGCTCGTGTTTTTGGATCTTGACATTTAGCCTACGGGCCAAAACATGATGTGCGTATTCTAGACTATAGCTAGAGCTTATCATGTGTGACTATTACTCTTGCTAGTTCTCCATTTTGAATTACTAGCTTCATGATCATCCATGTATATATGGTTTGGGACGCTTTACTGTTGTATGTCTGATGATCATACTTCTTGCTCCTTGTATAATTACCTGTGATTGAGATACCTAGGATTGTTTAACCTAGGATCGACAGTTGGCTTGTAGGAGTAACCCCTATGTTTCGACAGCTTATACGTAATTTCAGAGTACTGGTATACTTTGGAATTGCGTGTTGGCCTTGTCCGTCCCCACTTGCCAGTATTCTGGTTCTTGGGCGTGACAATTATTCCTATAATAAAATCAATATTTATCTAGGACTAAAGTTTTTGGATTTTCGAATTCATATTAGAAAACTTCTAGGGAAATGAAATATATAAGTTACATTCTAATAACCAATACCTTACATATACTATCTAGTTTGGTAATTTATTTTGCATGAGTAGATTTTGATTGGATTTAGTTATTATTATCTTTCTAACAAATTATGATTCTTGGATTTGAATAGCTTGTATAGAGTGCAATTGCACATTGTGATTCTTGGATTTGAATATTATGAAAAGGACAATTACAAAATAAGTAATAGTTTGCTTGCTAAGGTAAGAAAATTTCTGCTTGAATTTATTCATATATAAATACTTGTGTGTGTTCCGGTGTTGATTTGTTCCAATGTAGGGGTCGGCGCACCAATGAAATGCTACAGATGGTTGCTTCGGGTCTGATATACTAAATTATAAAATTTTTGGAGATCAAAATACAAAGGAGACTCTGTCGATATTTCTAAGAATTTTGGGAGTTGACCAAATTTTCGAAATCCAAAAAGTATTGTTTATACTAAACCCTAAAATTTTTAGTAACAATATTTTTATTATTGATGAGCTCTCGATAACCCTTAAATGGATATGCATAGAGGTCGAATAGTAAGTCTAGGATGTGTAGGCCACAAACACAAAGTCATACAAGAGAAACCTAATTCAAGTTCTAGTATTTTCTGCTTTATACCAATTGGAAAAATTATTACCTGAATTTGTACTCTCATGATTTTTCAAGGTTTGAGAATAAGATATACTTCAATCATGAACTTCATAACAATGATACATACTTGCACCTTGGAAAATGAGACAAGATACATAATAAGATTTGAGATGAGATACAGAGCAGAGCTAATATAAGATAATAGAATAATTATTGTTTATAGCTCTAAGTTAGAGCATTGGGCGGGGGAGAACAACTTGAATACCAATGAATGAAATTGGTGCAATATAATAGCAATAACAAAAGCTGATCAGTAGTTAGCTCTTTCGTAAGGCCTTACGAAGTGAGTGTGTGAGGCTTAGCTTACTTACTTGTACATGATCTTGGACATACCTATTTCTACTAAAGGATCGATTAGGTGAATTAATGAAATATTTTATTTTAATCGCTAGATATGAGAGGGCTGAACTCTAAGCACCGTGCCATCTTGCCACAGCCTGATTCCTGGTCACGGGATTATTTTCGAGAAAATAGATAAAGTGGTTATTCAAAGAGTTGTTCTCTATATTGCATCATCATATAGGAAATTTGTTTGTGATTGTGATAGTGAACGTAGGTTGTGATGACCGATCGTAGACACAAAGGAATACCTAGAACATGACTTAGGTAAAGGCATAAGTCAAGTCACCGTTATAACACTTCAATAGAGATTACTGAACCAAAAATTATTTAAAATTCATGAATATTTAATTGTTCCTTATTGTATCATATCATATTTTCATTTTTCTTATCGTTCTTGACTGAGGACTTGCTTATCATTTTTGATGAGCTAGTATTGTTCACTAGGAGAAGACGAGATGATGCCCTTGTGCAATGAAGAAAAAGTCGAGGAATAATCAACAACAACCTCGAGAATACATCAATAACATTTTGTAGCTGGATAGTTTATGCATCTTAATGGTTTTTGGATGTAATAAGTAGTATGAGTTGTACCTTTATAAATAGTTTATGTATAATAATCATAGTTGTAGAAATGGAAGTGAGTTTTATTTTACCTGTACTTCCATCCTAGAACCTTACGGGCAACGATCGCGGACCCGGTACCAAGATATTCGTATGACGCATAGCCTGGAGATGTTCATTACGTTTCTGGCTCTCCATATTTAGGGAGGAGGGCGTGACACGTCTTTTAGTGGTGGCACATGCACGTCTAGCTTTTAGAAACCAATATAGGTTAAGCTTAAACCCTAAGTTATGTTCTTAGGAAAGTCTAGAATGAACCTTAGCATGGAAATATTGGGCAGTACCAATGATTAAAGAAAAATGAATTAAAGGAAAGAATTGGGTGATGATCTGAAACTTTGAAATTTATTAGAAGCCTTAGAATGTATCATTTATCTATTTCAGCACTCTTGATTTTGGAGATCTATTTCAAATAAATGATTTGGACTTGTTATGGGTATAGGTTACGGATCATTTTCTACCATGCTTGCTCTGGGATGGGAGTGATCACACTCTTTATGGATATCAACAATTTGTAAGAAACAATATAATATATCTGAATGGTATAAAATACCAGTTTATGAAATATTTCATGGGTACAACATCCCGTCATCAGGGACATAAAAGATGGTGTCGAGGTATATCATACAAAGGAGTCTTATTGTATATGCGTCCTAGATCTAGACTACAATTACTCCTATCCCAAGGTAGATTGGTACAAATAAACGTATCTGGAATGGGAAGAGCTCCATCCAAAAGCTGAAATCCATACAAGGAAACGTCTCTTTCTTTAAAAGAATATCTAGAGGAGGAATCTTGTATATAGACTAGGGGTAGTATGTTCTTGTAGTATATAGAATGACGTATTTTGTCTGTTGAACTCTATATTGTAAAAGAGCAGATATAAATAGTGGCCGGAGCTAAAGTAGTGTAGGAATGTAAATAGTATATGTATAATATTTAGTGACCTTAACTGCATATTTGTATCACCTTTTGACAATAACGAATGAAATATACATGTTCCTCATCTTTATCTTTTGTATTCCTTGCAAATATTTTCTTATTCAATAGTCCTACCAATTGCATGCAAGATCCTTTTTCGTTCTTAAACACAAATAATATTACAATCTCTATTTGTATACCTAAACTTGAGTTATTCTTGAAATTTTTGAATATCCACAATTTTAGGAAATGTCTAATATGGACCAGTCCCACACTTCCTCCTCTCATGGTCAATCTGAACTATGTTTGCGAATATGTACTATATATTCCAGACCAACATGCAAATGCGACCCAAGCCATAACTGCTATAGTACTGGAACAAATGAGGACATCCACAAATTTAAAGGATGGAACAGTAGCAGATTTTAGAAACCTTAGGCCTTTAAAGTTTGTGGAACAGAGAGCCCAATGGAAGTAGGGCAATTGATAAGAAATATTGAAGGGCTATTAAAAGCGACAAAAAATTGTCCTAAAAATACGGTATCTACAATCCGCATTCAACTAAATGATGTTGCCTGAACACTGGTGGAGTACGGTATACCATGAAGAATCAAATGAAATAATATCATGGGAAGAATTAAAAAGGAAGTTTGAAGAATTTTTTTTCTAGATCTAAAATGGAATTGGAATGACAGTTTATCCACATGAAGCAAAGGAAACTCACAGTAGATGAATATGCAACATAATTTACTAGATTGAGTCACTTTGCTCCTTATATGGTGACTAATGAAGAAACAAAAGTATCTAGATTCTGCAAAGGACTGGATAGTCAATTGAAAAGTAAGGTAGCACCATATCGATGCCAAACTTACTTGAAAGTGACAGAAGCTGCACAAGACCAGGAAAAGATGTTGAAAGAAAATAAACATTCCGACCACAATCTCAGAAAAGAATTCTTGAAATAGGAGTAATCTAAAATGAATCAATGGCAAGGACCATCCAAACGTCCTCAATCTGGGAAGTCAGAAGGATTGCTTATTTGTAACTACTGTCAAAAACCTGGACATGTGAAGAATAATTGTAGAAGATTTCTTAGGCTCTATTTGAGGTATAGATCAGCTAATCATCAAGCTGGCCATTGTCCACAAAAATTCATAACGAGACAAGTAATACAAAATCCTCACCAAGGACCACTACCAATATTTCAAGATCCATAATGGTAATGGTCCTCGACAGATGATACAAGCAACACCGACATCCCAAGTCATGATGACTTGTAGGTGTCAACAAAGACTACCCCTAACATCCCAAGCACACCAGTTTCATGAAGCACATAAGGAAAATCAACCTTATGTTGGAAAAAATAAGAAGCAAGGACAATATTTATAATGTTAGATTATATTTATAATGTAAATATGGCCCATAAGCCCAAATGTAGACACTATATATATTGTAACAAACCTTAGCAATGAGAACAAGGCATTATTATTTCCTACATGGTATCAGAGCCTCCCGAAAAACCCTAGCCGCCATCTCTCAAAAAACCCTAGCCGCCATTTTTCTTAACGCGCCCGACCGCCGTCTTCCTAACCGCGCCCGACCGCCGTCTTCCTTACCGCGCCCGACCGGGAGTCAGCCGCGCCCGACCGTGCCATCTCCCCGTGTCCGACTGGAGTCAGCCGCGCCCGACCGCACCATCTCTCCGCGCCCGACCGGGAGTCATCCGCACCCGACCGCGCCATCTTCCTGCGCCCGACCGGGAGTCATCTGCGCCCGACCGTACCATCTCCCCGACCGCGCCATCTTCCCGCGCCCGACCGGGCGTCAGCCGCGCCCGACCGTGCCGGCCTGACCATGCCTGATCGCACCAACGCCCGATCCGCCAAATCCTCGTCCGTTCTGTTGGAGGTTTTCGCCCGATCCGTGCCGATTCGCCGGATTCACCGATTCAGCGGCTGATTCGCCGTCGACCCTGTCCATCAGCGGTTGATTCGTCGACGTTGTACAAAATTTTGTACAGCCGACATCTGCCCCTACATGTCAGATCCGACGCCCTTGATCGCGGCCGATTCGCCGCCGACCCCGTCCATCAGCGGTTGATTCATTGGCGTAGTACAAAATTTTGTACACTCGACATCCGCGATGGCAGATGATGCTGCGTCTAGCTATTCCGTCGCGACTGACGGTGGCAGTGCACACAACCCAAATTATCCTAATCTGAAGGATCTATATTTTCTGAGTTCTGCTGATCAACCAGGAAATATCATTACTCCGATTGTTTTCTGTGGACCGAACTATGCTGAGTGGTCTCGGTCGATACGTCTCTCCCTGATCTCTAGGCGAAAGATCACTTTTCTGGAAGATATTGAAGTCAAACCTGTTAATGATGCTAGTAAATTGCTTGATTGGAGATGCGTGCAAGCGCTATTGGTTCAATAGGTTCTTAATACCATTGATCCGTCTCTGAAGAAATCTTTGCCGTACTTTGAGAAGGTTTATCCATTGTAGAACTTGTTAGAGAAAAGATTTGTTGTTAGCAATGGCACTCGGAAGCAACAAATTAAGGTGGCTTTGGCTGAGTATAAACAAACGACTTCGATGTCTGTGGAAACCTACTTTGGAAATTTGCAGTCTTTGTGGGATGAACAAGCTGCTTATTTTCTATTGCCTTCTTGTACCTGTGGTGAACTTGCTGCAAAGCTGCAGGCTATGAGGGATGAAGACCACTTTAACGACTTTATGTATGGGTTGAATGCTGAGTTGTATGGTCATACCCGATCTAATCTTCTGGCTCAGGATCCTCAGCCAAGTTTAGATCGGGCATACCAGACAGTCCGTGAGGAGGAGGATATATAAAAATCTCAGGTCCAGTCTGCTGCTGAGGAGGTGTTGGCGCTGACTATCAAGACTTCACCTCGTCTTTCTACTACTTCTAATAGTAGAACCTCCGATTCCAGGGACAAATCAGGTATGATCAGTACTCATTGTAAGAAAATAGGTCATGATGTTGCAACTTGCTTTGCCAAGATTGGCTATCCAGAGTGGTGGGAGACTCATCCTTGGCATGAGGGCGAACGTGGTGCTGGCGGTGGCAGAGGCCCGGCACCACAGCAGAGACGTGATGGGGGACGCGGTACTGGTGGCACAGGGGTTGTTCAGCATATTGCCGCTGCTGGTCATGGTGTCCCTGCTGGTCTTGCTGGGAGTTCGGCGGAAGTGATGCATGGAGGGTATCCTTCACCACTCTCAGGTGAACAATGGCAGAAACTGATGAGCTTGCTGGGTAACGACAATTCTTCCAACCCTGGTTCTTCAAACTCTGATCGTCTGATGGGTAAGAATTCTTCTGTCACTTGGATATTCGATACTAGGCTACTCTTTATGCGATAGGCTCTCATGACTGTTTAGTTGACTGCTTTGAGGGCCCTGTCTGTCCTGTGATTTTGCCTGATGGAAGGACTATTAAGGATGTTCTGAGAGGCAAAGTATTTTTGACTGCTTCGTTGGTATTGACGGATGTTCTTTATGTTCCGACATTGACTTGTAATTTGATCTCTGTCTCCCAATTGATTGGTGCCAAAAATTGTGATATGTTATTTACTCCTGATTTATGTTTTATTCAGGACCGAAGTACGAGGATGGTGATTGAAGCAGGTGAACAAAGGGGTAGACTTTACTTCTTGGAGGAGGTTCCAGCTTCTTTGGCTTCGGTGATCCTGGCATGCAAAGAGAGTGATTCCGAGATTTGGCATAGTAGACTGGGGCATCATTCAGATAAAGTAATATAGACTTTACCTTTTCTCTCTGGTAGTAGTGTGTTTTCTCATAAGGCTTGTGATATTTGTCATCAAGCTAAACAAACTCGTGATGCCTTTCCTGATAGTAGTAGTTGTGCTTTGAGATGCTTTAAACTTATACACTGTGATCTGTGGGGACCATATCGTATTCCGTCATCTAATAGGGCACGATATTTTTTGACTTTGGTGGATGATTTTTCTAGAGCTGTTTGGGTTATTTTATTGACGGATAAGTGTGTTGTTTATTCTATGTTTCTTAAATTTATTGCTATGGTGAAGCGTCAGTTTGGGGCTGATATATGTCGTGTACGGAGTGACAATGGCACTGAATTTAATTATTTACGAGATTATTTTTCATCTCAAGGTATATTGTTCCAAACATACTGTGTTGGGACACCTCAGCAGAATGGAAGAGTGGAAAGAAAACATCGACATATTTTAAATGTAGCCAGGGCATTGAGATTTCAGGGTTCTCTTTTCGTAGATTTTTGGGGGGAATGTGTTCTGGGTGCATGTTATTTGATAAATAGAACCCCTTCTAGTATCTTGCATTTTAAGTCACCTTATGAAGTTTTATATGGTTCGGCTCCTTCGTATGATCATCTACGTATTTTTGGTTGTCTGTGCTATGCGTATGATTTAAAATCCTGACATGATAAATTTGCTAGCAGGAGCAGAAAATGTATCTTTGTTGGGTATCCACTTGATAAAAAGGGATGGAAACTGTATGATTTGGAGACTGGTGAATTTTTTGTGTCCCGTGATGTTACTTTTTATGAAAAAGAATTTTCTGGGTGTGGCTTTGCTAGCGAGATGACTTCTGCGACACGCAATACATCTGTTGAGGTGCCGGAAGACGATATAGAGGCTTTTGGGACGGTACCAGCTACGGTTGCTGAGGCCGGAGTGGTTGCTGGTGCCTCGGCACCGAGTGGCGAGGATGCACAGGTAGATGTAGAAGTATTGACAGGAGAGTCTGCTGGGGGTGATGCGGATACTACTGATGCTACAGGGGATACAGTGGTGCCAGAGGTGCCCGACGAGGTAGTATTGGGAAGAGGAATGAGAAAAAAATCACAGCCAGTCCGGTTACAGGATTTTGTGATGAATGCTGTTCGAAGTAAAAGTACCCCCTTCACCACAGTTCTTCTGTTCCCGTCCCTTCCCCAGGTACTTTGTATCCTCTAACACAATTTCTAAGTTATGACATATTTACTGCTGGACACAGAGATTTTCTTGCAGCTATCACTGCAGGTTTTGAGCCTACTGCATATCGCCAGGTCTCACGATATTCGGGCTGGCGCACGGTTATACAAACTGAAATACAGGCTCTGGAAGATAATGGGACATGGAGTCTTATCGATTTGCCTCCTAGGAAGAAAGCATTAGAAAGTAGATGGGTGAACAAAATAAAGTACAAATTCGATGGCAGTGTTGAGCGCTTAAAGGCACGGCTGGTTGTGTTCGGTAATCATCAGGTTGAGGGGATCGACTATTTAGAGACATTTGCCCCGGTAGCTAAGATGCCTACAGTTCGGGCGTTCTTGGCTGTTGCAGCTGTGAGAGACTGGACTTTGTACCAGATGGATGTGCACAATGCTTTTCTTCATGGAGATCTGACAGAAGAAGTGTATATGAAGTTGCCGCCAGGTTTTTTGCATAGTGAACCCAACAAAGTATGTCGCCTGCGTAAGTCACTATATGGATTGAAACAGGCACTACGTTGTTGGTTTGCTAAGCTTGCTGCTTCTCTGATATCCTATGGATTTATACAATCTCATTCCGATTATTCTCTTTTCTCTCTTTTTAAAGGGAAGGTAGAGTTGCATATTTTGATCTATGTGGATGACATGATTGTGTCCGGTAATGACACAAGTGCTTTAGATGCTTTCAAAAAGTACCTTAGTTCTTGCTTTCACATGAAGGACCTTGGTGTGTTGAAGTACTTTCTTGGCATAGTGGTGGCTCGGAGTGCAGAAGGAATTTCCTTATGTCAAAGGAAGTATGCTTTGGACATCATTTCAGAATGCGGCTTGATAGGGACTCGACCTGCTGGCTTTCCCATGGAGCCCAATCACAAGGTGGCAGAATCGACTAGTCCAAAGATGGCGGATGCAGAGACTTATCATAGGCTGGTTGGGCGGTTGATTTATCTATCGTTAACTCGCCCTGACTTAGCCTATGCTGTGCATATCTTGTCTCAATTCTTACAGGAGCCTCGATAAGATCATTGGCATGCTGCTTTGAGAGTTGTCAGATATCTCAAACATGCACCGGGATAGGGTATTCTTTTGAAAGCTGATTGTGATCTCCGTCTTTCTGGTTGGTGTGATTCCGACTGGGCCAGTTGTCCCTTGACTCGCCGTTCTGTTACCGGCTGGTTGGTGTTTCTGGGGGGTCTCCTATTTTTTGGAAGACCAAGAAGCAATCAATTGTTTTCCGATCTTCCGCTGAAGCTGAATATCGATCTCTTGCAGCGCTTGTTTGTGAGTTGAAATAGTTGAAGGAGTTATTGGTGTGTTTGGGCGTTCGTCAGGAGTCTGCTATGTCGGTGTATTGTGACAGTCATTCAGCCCTGCACCTGGCTCAGAACCCGGTATTTCATGAGCGCAGTAAGCATATTGAGGTGGATTTGCATTTTGTTCACGATGCTATTAGAGATGGCACCGAAATAGCCTCGCATGTTCCTATGTCTTCTCAACTGGCTGACATCTTCACCAAGCCCCTTGGAAAGCATGTGTTTGATTCTTTCCTTCCCAAGTTGGGTATTTGTGACTTGCATGCTCCAACTTGAGGAGGGGTGTTAGATTATATTTGTAATGTAAATATGGCCCATAAGCCCAAATATAGACACTATATATATTGTAACAAACCCTAGCAATAAGAACAAGGCATTATTATTTCCTACATGGATGCTAATTAAACAGAACTTGTTGGAGAAGTAATAATAGGTACCATTCTAGTTTCAGCTTGTCCAACATCAATATTATTTGATTCACGAGCTATACATTTATTTATAGCATCTGCATTTACATCTTTACATGAAACAGAATCTCAACCTTTATCTAAGAAATTAAGAATCCTTATGGGTAAGGGTATAGTAGAAGTTAGTCGGGTTTGTAAAGAATGATGGAATTGGAGATTCCCAGGACCCTTCCTTTGGTGTACGTATTGATCGATAGAAAGTTAAACAGATCTAATACGTGTTCTGATCTAATACGTGTTCTAACCCTTCATAGGCGGAAACTAGGGTTCTGGAATTATACCTGCGGCGGAAAGGAGACAATAATTTCTGGTAATCTCGAGCGGACGACCCCAAGATCTTCTGCACGTATTCCTTCCTCGAATTGGACGTCGTGTGGGCGACGATCTCCCAACCTTTTTTTCTCCTTGGCAGCCCTCTCTTTCTCTCCTTACGTGAATCACGAATGTAGAGAAAATTTTGGATTTCTAATCGGTAATCTGGCGGCCAGAGAATAGAGGATATATATAGGCTACGGCAGGGACCATGAGAAGAAATTAGGGTTAGGCCTCCTAACGGATCTAGATATCCCGTGTTCAGCCCGAACACACAATACAGGCCCATTAACAATGGCTCGGTCCAATAATGAGCTATTGTTGTACTACCTCCCTAATCCCAAATTATGTTTGTGGGGTCCTTTTATTATATGCTCGTTTGGCTCCCCATGTTAAGATATCGTATGTCCGTCGATCAAATTAAGTTACTGACAACTATATTGATTCGATATCTTTTATCCTTAAGTAGTACCGCTCAACTTTATTTGTCATGTCGGATATAATCCACCTGCAGGGTTTACATGACAATCCTTATGAGCTCCTTAAGAGGACATCATCAACCCGATGTATCGGGACATGGATTCCATTTATAATCAACAGCCCATCATATATACAATGTTATTACCCAATTCATAGAGGTTGTTGATCCATAATGAATCTCACTCTTTTATGAGTCAAAGTAATGCACACTGCATATACATGTCCGTTATTATATCCGGATTAAGAGCACAAGCATCCATAATAACAGAGGTGTTTGTTCTCTTATGTAGTCAGTACAAAGAGAACAACCTCAAGTGGTCCTGTTCAATACACACAAAGTGTACTAGTGTAAACCTATAGTCAAGATAGACTAATACCAGATTATACTACAACCTTTCCAATAGATTGTCCAAGTCCATCTAGGTTGTGAACTATTTATATACTCCATAGGAAACTGATAATATGATCTTCTGTGTGACACCACACACCATATTATCTACAATATAGAATATCAGACATTTGCATTAACCCTTGCAATAAATACAATATGCAAACATTTGCCCATATGATTCTTATTCTAAATTTAAGGAAATAAGGTTACTACAAAAGTGATGCTTTTAGTATATAACCCTAACAATCTCCCACTTATACTCAAAGCATTGCTTTTCAGTATACTGTTACAAATCTTCCACTTATACTTAAAGCCATGCTGCTACACATCTGACTCCCATTTCCTTAACATGACTATCAAAAGTCTTAGCTGGTAAGCTCTTTGTAAAGGGATCAGCTAGGTTGTCGGCTGATGCTATCTTGATCACAGCAACTTTTCCTTTTTTTACGAAATCTCGTATTAGGTGGTACTTGCGCTCAATGTGTTTACCTGTCTTATGGGCTTGTGGTTCCTTCGAGTTTGAAACTGCACCACTATTACCACAATAAAGTGTAATAGACTTAGGCAAACTAGGTACCATATCCAAGTCCAACAGAAAGTTTCTGAGCCAAACCGCTTCTTTGGCTGCCTCAGAGGCTGCCACATACTCGACTTCCATGGTGGAATCAGCAATACATTTTTGCTTGATACTCCTCCACACAATGGCTCCACCTCCCAAAGTAAATACATAACCTGAGGTAGATTTCCTGGAATCCCTATCTGACTGAAAATCTGAGTCTGTATACCCCAAGGGAACTAAACTATCTGCCTGATAAACTAGCATATACTCTTTAGTCCTTTTTAGGTACTTCAAAATATGCTTTACGGTAGTCCAGTGCTCTTGTCCTGGGTTAGACTGATATCTGCTGACCATGCCTACGGCAAAGCAGATGTCTGGACTCGTACATTGTATTGCATACATTAAGCTTCCTACTGCTGAAGCATAAGGAACTGCCTTCATGTTCTCTATCTCTTTAGGTGTCTTCGGACGCTGCTCCTTTGATAGAGCAATTCCATGTCTAAAAGGTAAGAAACCTTTCTTAGAATTTTGCATACTAAAACGAGTTAGTACAGTATCGATATAGGAAGCTTGGGATAAGCCCAACATCCTTTTCTTACGATATCGTAGAACTTTGATCCCAAGGATGTGACCTACTTCTTCCAAGTCCTTCATATCAAACTGTGTGGATAACCATACCCTTACATCAGATAATACCTTCACATTATTTCCAATGAGCAAGATGTCATTTACATAAAGTACTAGAAATACCACCACATTTCCGTCATACTTTCTGTATACACATGATTCATCCTGACATTGATCAAATCCATAGGATTTTATCACCAGATCAAAACATATGTTCCAAGATCTGGAAGCTTGCTTAAGTCCATAAATGGACTTCTTGAGCTTATAAACAAGATGCTCCTGGCCCTTTTTAATGAACCCATCTGGTTGCTTCATATAGATGTCTTCTTCAAGACTTTCATTAAGGAAAGCTGTCTTGACATCCATTTGCCAAATCTCATAATCGAGATGAGCTGCAATAGATAAAAGAATCCGGATAGACTTAAGCATGGCAACAGGAGAAAAGGTTTCCTCATAACCGATACCCTCTCTTTGAGTAAAACCTTTTGCTACAAGCCGAGCTTTAAAGGTTTCAACCTTACCGTCTGATCCTCTTTTTCTCTTATAGACCCACTTGCATCCAATGGCTTTTACACCAACGGGTGGTTCTATAAGCTCCCAGACCTGATTAGAATCTATAGATTCTATTTCAGATATCATTACTTTTTGCCAAGACTCTGTATCTTTATCTTGGAGTGCTTCATTGTAGGTACAGGGATCATAATCTTGTCCCTCAGGGACGAAGTCTGACGACTCTCCCAAGAACATTTATCTATCAGGTTGTATCACAACCCTCCCACTACGACGAGGTACTATCGGTTGTGGTGTAACATTTGTGACACGTTGTGCAGTTATTTGTGGTTCATCCTCTTGTACTGTTGGTACTGAAGTACTTGGTGTCTCATGTCTCAGTTCTTCTAGAATAACTCTGCTTATGGGTTTATGGTTCATCACATAGTCTTGCTCTAAGAATCGGGCATTGGTGCTAACAATGACCTTCTGATCCTTATGACTATAAAATAAACCTCCTTTCGTTCCTCTTGGATAGCCTACAAAAAAGCATACTTCTGTACGAGATTCTAACTTATCTGCTTTTTCCATTCAGCACATGTGCTGGACTACACCAAATACGAACATATTTCAGACTAAGCTTACGCCCAATCCACAGCTCTGTGGGAGTAAGAGGTACTGACTTAGAAAGAACCAATTTCAAAATATAAGCTGCAGTTTCTAGGGCATATCCCCAAAATGAATCTGGCAAATCTGAATAACTCATCATTGATCTAACCGTCTTCATAAGAGTTCTATTCCTTCTTTCGGCTACACCATTCTGCTGGGGCGTTCCATGTGCAGTCAATTGGGATGCAATCCCAGCCTCTGATAAATAATCCCTAAACTCTCCAAAGAGGTAATCGCCACCACGATCTGATCGTAATGACTTGATACATTTTCCATAACGTTTCTCCGTTTCAGCCTTGTACTCTTTGAATTTCTCAAAGCACTCAGACTTACGGCATATTAAATAAATGTATCCATACCTTGAATAATCGTCAATAAATGTGACAAAATATTCGAAGCCACCTCTAGCTTGGATAGTCATGGGTCCACCCAAATCAGAATGAACCAATTCCAACACATCTTTGGCCCTATACCCCTTTGCCATAAAAAGCCTTTTGGCCATTTTACCTTCCAAGCAGGATTCACAGACTAGTAGTGTCTCCACTTCCAATGAACTTAAAGGTCCATCTTCAACCAGTCTTTGAATCCTTCTTAGGTTAATATGCCTCAATCGCAAGTGCCAAAGATATGTTTGGTTCATACAAGAAGGTTCTTTTCCCTTATTTAAGTTAGATGACATATTATTCATTTCCATATGTTGCATTATGGGCGAAATAGGATTAATGACATACAAATTATCAACCAATGCACCAGAATAGATAAAATGTTTATTCTTTATAATAACAATATTGTCATTAAAATAAACTGAATATCCATCCTTAACTATCATAGAAACAGAAACTAAATTCCTTCTAAGTGAAGGTGCATAAAGACAATCTCTCAATGTCAAAGACTTATTTCTACCAAAAGATAAAGTAACATCTCCTAATGCAACGACCGATACTTTTGTAGCATCACCCATGAACAAGCATATCTCTCCATCACTGAGCCGTCTGGTTTCCTGAAACCCCTGCAATATATTGCAGACATGATTAGTAGCTCCTGTATCTACACACCAGGTGTCGGTAGATAACACCGCTAAACATGTTTCAACTACTAGTAAATGAGATATATCTTCTTTGTTCCCTTGTTTGATAAGTGGACAATCAGTCTTCCAATGTCCTGACCCTTTGTACTTGAAACATTTGTCTTTCGGCTTTTTCATCGCGCCTTGAGGTCCCATGCCCTTCTTTGCTGAGTTTGCCTGTTTCTGAATGTTATTCTTCTTCTTACCGCCTTTTGGCTTAGAAGTAGAAGCCTTTTCAGAAACAAAAACATGACCACTCTGCCTAAAGAGAGATTCAGCATCCTGTAGCTCTTTTGTAAGTTCTGCCAAACTATACAAACTTTTGTTCTTGTTGTAATTAAGGCAAAAATTGTCAAAACTTTTAGGCAGAGTCCCAAGAATGATATCGACCTGGGATTCTCCATCGATTTCAGCTCCAAGGATCTCCATCTCATTCAGATGACCCATCATCTTGAGAACATGATCCCTTACTGGTGTACCCTCAGCCATTTTTGTATTCATCAAACATTTCATAGCAAACTGCCTAGCTGCTCTACTCTGATGTTCGAAGAGTTCCTTGAGGTTATACATCATGTCATAAGCAGTGGCCGTGGCCTGATGTTGATGTTGCAGTATATTTGACATAGATGCCAGAATGTAACACCGCGCCATCTCATCTGCCTTTTTCCACTTCTTATAAGCCTCTTTGACCTCTTCATCAGAGTTAGCATCAGGCTTAGATGGGCATTCCTCAACAAGTACATATTTGTACTCCTCAACAGTAAGAACAATATCCAAATTACGTTTTCAGTCAATATAATTAGGTCCAGTAAGTTTGTTTTCTTTAAGAATCACCATAAGTGGACTGAAAGAACCCATTTTTAAAATCCTGAGAATCACATAAATAAAATTATATAGGGCAAAAAAAACTTTTTGAATTAACTAAATATTGATTCCCTCAAAATAATAGTAAGAAATTCACCAACACCATGAATTTAGCATGCCACGATAGTGTGGACGTATACACATTCAACTTTGTTCAAGTAGGTTTTTCTTATTAATTTTACTATCATGTCAACATAACTTTATGACAAATAAAATTAATATGCTGGTCTTGCTCTGGTCATACAAATAATAGCAGTGACTCCGATGGGGAGGATACCATTATTTGTATCTAAGTGTATACCATTACTTAATACTAAGTCCATTACCTTGTAATGAGTTCCTTCAGATGGAGAAGTAAACACATACTAGGTAACTTTCTACAATTATCCCTAAGAAATTTTGTACTGGTGATCCATAATTATACTCATCCGATATGGAGGAAAGCACTAAAGCCAACACGCAAGTATAATTACATCACCTACAAACCAGTAATGGAGACCATAGGATTTATACTAAATAAAAATCCTCTCCCACTTAATTATTTAACAATGAGGGTTTTTCTACTAGTTGATATTATGTCCATGTTGTCCATTATTAATGTAGGCTTGGTTTTTTAAAAAAACTGATGGAACTGGGGATTCCCAGGACCCTTCCTTTGGTGTGCGTATTGATCGATAGAAAGTAAAACAGATCGAATACGTGTTCTAACCCTTCATAGGCGGAAACTAGGGTTCACGAATTATACCTGCGGCGGAAAGGAGACAAGTAATTCCTGGCAGTCTCGAGCGGTCGATTCCAAGATCTTCTGCACGTATTCCTTTCTCGAGTTGGACGTGGTGTGGGCGACGATCTCCCAACCTTTTCTTCTTCTTGGTAGCCCTCTCTTTCTCTTCTTACGTGATTCACGAATTTAGAGAAAATTTCAGATTTCTGATTAGTAAAGTGGCGGCCAGAGAATAGAGGATATATATAGGCTACGGCAGGGACCATGAGGATAAATTAGGGTTTGGCCTCCTAACGGATCTGGATATCCCGTGTTTAGCCCGAACACACAATCCAGGCCCATTAACAATGGCTCGGTCCACTAATGAGCTATTGTTGTACTACCTCCCTAATCCCAAATTATATTTGTGGGGTCCTTTTATTATATGCTCGTTTAGCTCCCCATGTTAAGATATCGTATGTCCGTCGATCAAATTAAGTTACTGACAACTATATTGATTCTACATCTTTTATCCTTAAGTAGTACCGCTCAACTTTATTTGTCATGTCGGATATAATCCACCTGCAGGATTTACATGACAATCCTTATGAGCTCCTTAAGAGGACATCATCAACCCGATGTATCGGGACATGGATTCCATTTATAATCAACAGTCCATCATACATACAATGTTATTACCCAATTCATAGAGGTTGTTGATCCATAATGAATCTTACTCTTTTATGAGTCAAAGTAATGTACACTGCATATACATGTCCGTTATTATATCCGGATTAAGAGCACGAGCATACATAATAATAGAGGTGTTTGTTCTCTTATGTAGTCAGTACAAAGAGAACAACCTCAAGTGGTCCTGTTCAATACACACAAAGTGTACTAGTGTAAACCTATAGTCAAGATAGAATAATACCAGATTACACTACAACCTTTCCAATAGATTGTCCAAGTCCATCTAGGTTGTGAACTATTTATATACTCCATAGAAAACTGATAATATGATCTTCTATGTGACACCACACACCATATTATCTACAATATAGAATATCAGACATTTGCATTAACACTTGCAACAAATACAATATACAAACATTTGCCCATATGATTCTCATTCAAAATTTAAGGAAATAAGGTTACTACAAAAGTGATGCTTTTAGTATATAACCCTAACAATCTCCCACTTATACTCAAAGCATTGCTTTTCAGTATACTGTTACAAATCTCCCACTTATACTTAAAGCCATGCTACTACACATTTGACTCCCATTCCCTCAACATGACTATCAAAAGCCTTAGCTGGTGAACTCTTTGTAAAAGGATCAGCTTGGTTGTCGGCTGATGCTATCTTGATGACAGCAACTTTTCCTTTCTTTACGAAATCTCGTATCAGGTGGTACTTACGCTCAATGTGTTTGCCTGTCTTATGGGCTCGTGGTTCCTTCGAGTTTGCAACTGTACCACTATTATCACAATAAAGTATAATAGACTTAGGCAAACTAGGTACCACATCCAAGTCCAACAGAAAGTTTCTGAGCCAAACCGTTTCTTTGGCTGCCTTAGAGGCTGCCACATACTCGGCTTCCATGGTGGAATCAGCAATACATTTTTGCTTGATACTCATCCACACAATGGCTCCACCTCCCAAAGTAAACAAATAACCTGAGGTAAATTTTCTGGAATCCCTATCTGACTGAAAATCTGAGTCTGTATACCCCAAGGGAACTAAACTAACAGCCTGGTAAACTAGCATATACTCTTTAGTCCTTTTCAGGTACTTTAAAATATGCTTTACGGCAGTCCAGTGCTCTTGTCCTGGGTTAGACTGATATCTGCTGACCATGCCTACGGCAAAGCAGATGTCTGGTCTCGTACATAGCATTGCATACATTAAGCTTCCTACTACTGAAGCATAAGGAACTGTCTTCATGTTCTCTATCTCTTTAGGTGTCCTCGGACACTGCTCCTTTGATAGAGCAATTCCATGTCTAAAAGGTAATAAACCTTTCTTAGAATTTTGCATACTAAAACGAGTTAGTACAGTATCGATATAGAAAGCTTCGAAAAAGCCCAATATCCTTTTCTTGCGATCTCGTAGAACTTTGATCCCAAGGATGTGACCTACTTCTCCCAAGTCCTTCATATCAAACTGTTTGGATAACCATACCCTTACATTCGATAATACCTTCACATTGTTTCTAATGAGCAAGATGTCATCCACATAAAGTACTAGGAACACCACCACATTTCTGTCACATTTTTTGTATACACATGATTCATCCTGACATTGATCAAATCCATAGGATTTTATCACCTGATCAAAACATATGTTCCAAGATCTGGAAGCTTGCTTAAGTCCATAAATGGACTTCTTGAGCTTACAAACAAGATCCTCCTGGCCCTTTTCAATGAACCCGTCTGGTTGCTTCATATAGATGTCTTCCTCAAGACTTCTACTAAGGAAAGCTGTATTGACATCCATTTGCCAAATCTCATAATCGAGATGAGCTGCAATAGATAAAAGAATCCGGATAGACTTAAGCATGGGTACAGAAGAAAAGGTTTCCTTATAATCGATACCCTCTCTTTGAGTAAAACCTTTTGCTACAAGCCGAGCTTTAAAGGTTTCAACCTTACCGTCTGATCCTCTTTTTTTCTTATAGACCCACTTGCATCCAATGGCTTTTACACCAACGGGTGGTTCTACAAGCTCCCAGACCTGATTAGAATCCATAGATTCTATTTCAGATATCATTACTTTTTGCCAAGACTCTGCATCTTTATCTTGGAGTGCTTCATTGTAGGTACAGGGATCATAATCTTGTCCTCACGGATGAAGTCTGACGACTCTCCCAAGAACATATATCTATCAGGTTGTATCACAACCCTCCCACTACGACGAGGCATTATCGGTTGTGGTATAACATTTGTGACACGTTGTGCAGTTATTTGTGGTTCATCCTCTTGTACTGTTGGTACTGAAGTACTTGGTGCCTCACATCTCAGTTCTTCTAGAACAACTCTACTTGTGGGTTTATGGTTCATCACATAGTCTTCCTCTAAGAATCGAGCATTGGTGCTAACAATAACCTTCTGATCCTTAGGACTATAAAATAAACCTCCTTTTGTTCCTCTTGGATAGCCTACAAACAAGCGTACTTCTGTACGAGATTCCAACTTATCTGCTTTCCCATTCAGCACATGTGCTGGACTACCCCAAATGCGAACATGTTTCAGACTAGGCTTATGCCCAATCCACAGCTCTGTAGGAGTAAGAGGTACTGACTTAGAAGGAACCAAGTTCAAAATATAAGTTGCAGTCTCTAAGGCATATCCCCAAAACGAATCTGGCAAATCCGAATAACTCATCATTGATCTAACCATCTCCATAATAGTTCTATTCCTTCTTTCGGCTACACCATTCTGCTGGGGCGTTCCAGGTGCAGTCAATTGGGATGCAATCCCAGCCTCTGATAAATAATTCCTAAACTCTCCAAAAAGGTACTTGCCACCATGATCTGATCGTAATGACTTGATACATTTTCCATAACGTTTCTCCGTTTCAGCCTTGTACTCTTTGAATTTCTCAAAGCACTCAGACTTACGGCGCATCAAATAAATATATCCATACCTTGAATAATCGTCAATAAATGTGACAAAATATTCAAAGCCACATATAGCTTGGATAGTCATAGGTCCACACAAATCATAATGAACCAATTCTAACACATCTTTGGCCCTATACCCCTTTGCCGTAAAAGGCCTTTTGGTCATTTTACCTTCCAAGCAGGATTCACAGACTGGTAGTGCCTCCACTTCCAATGAACTCAAAGGTCCATCTTCAACCAGTCTTTGAATCCTTCTTAGGCTAATATGTCCCAATCGCAAGTGCCAAAGATATGTTTGGTTCATACAAGAAGGTTCTTTTCTCTTATTTAAGTTAGATGACATATTATTCATTTCCATAAGTTGCATTGTGGGCAAAATAGGATTAATGACATACAAATTATCAACCAATGCACCAGAACAGATAAAATGTTTATTTTTTCTAATAACAATATTGTCATTAAAATAAACTGAATATCCATCCTTAACTAACATAGAAACAGAAACTAAATTCCTTCTAAGTGAAGGTGCATAAAGACAATCTCTCAATGTCAAAGACTTATTTCTACCAAAAGATAAAGTAACATCTCCTAATGCAACGATCGATACTTTTGTAGCATCTCCCATGAACAAGCATATCTCTCCATCACTGAGCCGTATGGTTTCCTGGAACCCCTGCAATGTATTGCAGACATGATTAGTGGCTCTTGTATCTACACACCAGGTGCCGGTAGATAACACCGCTAAACATGTTTCAACTACTAGTAAATGAGATATACCTTCTTTGTTCCCTTGTTTGAGAAGTGGACAATCAGTCTTCCAATGTCCTGACCCTTTGCACTTGAAACATTTGCTTTTCGGCTTTTTCTCCGCACCTTGAGGTCCCATGCCCTTCTTTGCTGAGTTTGCCTGTTTCTGAATGTTATTCTTCTTCTTACCGCCTTTTGGCTTACAAGTAGAAGCCTTTTCAGAAACAAAAACATGACCACTCTGCCTAAAGAGAGATTCAGCATCCTGTAGCTCTTTTGCAAGTTCTGCCAAACTATACAACCTTTTGCTCATGTTGTAATTAAGGCAGAAATTGTCAAAACTTTTAGGCAGAGTCCCGAGAATGATATCGACCTGGATTTACCCATCGATTTTAGCTCCAAGGATCTCCATCTCATTCAGATGACCCATCGTCTTGAGAACATGATCCCTTACTGGTGTACCCTCAGCCATTTTTGTATTCATCAAACATTTCATAGCAAACTGCCTAGCTGCTCTACTCTGATGTCCGAAGAGTTCCTTGAGGTTATACATCATGTCATAAGCTGTGGCCATGGCCTGATGCTGATGTTGCAGTACATTTGACATAGATGCCAGAATGTAACACCGCGCCATCTTATCTGCCTTTTTCCACTTCTTATAAGCCTCTTTGACCTCTTCATCAGAGTTAGCATCAGGCTTAGGTGGGCATTCCTCAATAATTACATATTTGTACTCCTCAGCAGTCAGAATAATATCCAAATTACGTTTTCAGTCAATATAATTAGGTCCAGTATGTTTGTTTTCTTTATGAATCACCATAAGGGGACTGAAAGAACCTATTTTTGAAATCCTGAGAATCACATAAATAAAATTATATAGGGCAAAAAAAACTTTTTGAATAAACTAAATATTGATTCCCTCAAAACAATAATAAGAAATTCACCAACACCTTGAATACCATGAATTTAGCATGCCACGATAGTGTGGACGTATACAAATTCAACTTTGTTCAAGTAGATTTTTCTTATTAATTTTACTATCATGTCAATATAACTTTATGACAAATAAAATTAATATGCTGGTCTTTTTCTGGTCATACAAATAATAGCAGTAACTCCGATGGGGAGGATACCATTATTTGTATCTAAGTGTATACCATTACTTAATACTAAGTCCATTACCTTGTAATGAGTTCCTTCAGATGGAGAAGTGAACACATACTAGATAACTTTCTACAATTATCCCTAAGGAAGTTTGTACTGGTGATCCATATTTATACTCATCCGATATGGAGGAAAGCACTAAAGCCAACACGTAAGTATAATTACATCACCTACAAACCAGTAATGGAGACCATAGGATTTATATTGAATAAAAATCCTCTCCCACTTAGTTATTTAACAATGAGGGTTTTTCTACTAGTTGATATTATGTCCATGTTGTTCATTATTAATGTAGGCTTGGTTTTTCAAAAAAAAATAACCACACAATAATAAACATGCATAATCAGAAAAAGCAAAATAGAAAAAATAAGAGAAAATATCCAACTATTATGGTCATCTTTGTTGCTCCGTCCTCAACTATCCGAATCCAAAATATGGTGCTGCGCAGATCTTAAAACCAGCATCTCGTCCGACGTCAGAAACAGCCACCACCGCCATCACGATTGATCAAAAATAATTAAAATTACATCAATCCTATGCCTCCCGAAGGAGTTCACACATAATCTAGATTGAAAAATTAAAATAATAAGCACGATCAACCCTCGTAATTTTAATTATATCCACAGCAACAACAACATCCACGACATGTTCGTGGTTTAAACAACACAATCAAAAAATATGCATTGGACCATAATAGTTGGATCTAAGATGCCTGCAAAACCGAGTTAGAACAGATCTACATCTACCGACTATTACGTAGCGCAGGTTTTATTGGACAACATGGACGTATCAATCAATACGTAGATCCAAAGTGGCTCTGATACCAATTGATAGAACTGGGGATTCCCAGGACCCTTCCTTTGGTGTACGTATTGATCGATAGAAAGTTAAACAGATCTAATACGTGTTCTAACCCTTCATAGACGAAAACTAGGGTTCACGAATTATACCTGCGGCGGAAAGGAGACAGGTAATAACTGGCAGTCTCGAGCGGACGACCCCAAGATCTTCTGCACGTATTTCTTCCTCGAGTTGGACGTCGTGTGGGCGACGATCTCCCAACCTTTTCTTCTCCTTGGCAGCCCTCTCTTTCTCTCCTTACGTGAATCATGAATTTAGAGAAAATTTTAGATTTCTGATCAGTAAAGTGGCGGCCAGAGAATAGAGAATATATATAGGCTACGGCAGGGACCATGAGGATAAATTAGGGTTAGGCCTCCTAACGGATCTGGATATCCCGTGTTCAGCCCGAACACACAATCCAGGCCCATTAACAATGGCTCGGTCCACTAATGAGCTATTGTTGTACTACCTCCCTAATCCCAAATTATGTTTGTGGGCTCCTTTTATTATATGCTCGTTTGGCTCCCCATGTTAAGATATCGTATGGCCGTCGATCAAATTAAGTTACTAACAACTATATTGATTCGACATCTTTTATCCTTAAGTAGTACCTCTCAACTTTATTTATCATGTCGGATATAATCTACCTATAGGGTTTACATGACAATCCTTATGAGCTCCTTAAGAGGACATCATCAACCCGATGTATCGGGACATGGATTCTATTTATAATCAACAGCCCATCATACATACAATGTTATTACCCAATTCATATAGGTTGTTGATCCATAATGAATCTCACTCTTTTATGAGTCAAAGTAATGCACACTGCATATACATGTCCGTTATTATATCCGGATTAAGAGCACGAGCATCCATAATAACAGAGGTGTTTGTTATCTTATGTAGTCAGTACAAAAAGAACAACCTCAAGTGGTCATGTTCAATACACACAAAGTGTACTAGTGTAAACCTATAGTCAAGATAGACTAATACGAGATTACACTACAACCTTTCCAATAGATTGTCCAAGTCCATCTAGGTTGTGAACTATTTATATACTCCATAGAAAACTGATAATATGATCTTCTGTGTGACACCACACGCCATATTATCTACAATATAGAATATCAGACATTTGCATTAACACTTGCAACAAATACAATATGCAAACATTTTCCCATATGATTCTCATTCAAAATTTAAGGAAATAAGGTTACTACAAAAGTGATGCTTTTAGTATATAACCCTAACAAAAACAACCACACAATAACAAACATGCATAATCAGAAAAAGCAAAATAACAAAAATAAGAAAAAATATCCAACTATTATGGTCATCTTTACTGCTCCGTCCTCAACTATCTGAATCCAAAATCTGGCGCTGCACAGATCCATTCGGGGTTCGACCTGCCCGGTCAGGTCGCGGGGTTCAGGGCAGCGCCCCGATTTTTTTTTTTAGGTTTTGGCTGTCGATTCCTTAATCAAAAATCATCTGTCTGCCTTTGGACTGCTTAAAACCAGCATCTCGTCCGGCGTCAGAAATAGCCACCACCGCCATCACGATTGATAAAAAATTATTAAAATTACATCAATCATATGCCTCTCGAAGGAGTTCACACATAATCTAGATTGAAAAATTAAAATAATAAGCACGATCAATCCTCGTGATTTTAATTACATCCACAGCAACAACAACATCCACGACATGTCTGTGGTTTAAATAACACAATAAAAAAATATGCATTGGACCATAATAGTTGCATCTAAGATGCTTGCAAAACCGAGTTAGAACAGATCTACATCTACCGACTATTACACAGAGCAGGTTTTATTGGACAACATGGATGTATCAATCAGTACGTAGATCCAAAGTGGCTCTGATACCAATTGATGGGACTGGAGATTCCCAGGACCCTTCCTTTGGTGTGCGTATTGATCGATAGAAAGTTAAACAGATCTAATACGTGTTCTAACCCTTCATAGGCGGAAACTAGGGTTCACGAATTATACCTGCAACGGAAAGGAGACAAGTAATTCCTGGCAATCTCGAGCGGACGACCCCAAGATCTTCTGTACGTATTCCTTCCTCGAGTTGGACGTCGTGTGGGCGACGATCTCCCAACATTTTCGTCTCCTTGGCAGCCCTCTCTTTCTTTCCTTACGTAAATCACGAATTTAGAGAAAATTTTAGATTTCTAATCGATAATCTGGCGGCCAGAGAATAGAGGATATATATAGGCGACGGCAGGGACCATGAGGAGAAATTAGGGTTAGGCCTCCTAACGGATCTGGATATCCCGTGTTCAGCCCAAACACACAATCCAGGCCCATTAATAATGGCTCGGTCTACTAATAAGCTATTGTTGCACTACCTCCCTTATCCCAAATTATGTTTGTGGGCTCCTTTTATTATATGCTCGTTTGGCTCCCCATGTTAAGATATCGTATGTCCGTCGATCAAATTAAGTTACTGACAACTATATTGATTCGACATCTTTTATCCTTAAGTAGTACCGTTCAACTTTATTTGTCATGTCAGATATAATCCACCTGCAGGGTTTACATGACAATCCTTATGAGCTCCTTAAGAGGACATCATCATCCCGATCTATCAGGACATGGATTCTATTTATAATCAACAGCCCATCATACATACAATGTTATTACCCAATTCATAGAGGTTGTTGATCCATAATAAATCTCACTCTTTTGTGAGTCAAAGTAATGCACACTGCATATACATGTCCGTTATTATATCCGGATTAAGAGCACAAGCATCCTTAATAACAGAGGTATTTGTTCTTTTATGTAGTCAATACAAAGAGAACAACCTCAAGTGATCCTGTTCAATACACACAAAGTATACTAGTGTAAACCTAGAGTCAAGATAGACTAATACTAGATTACACTACAACCTTTCCAATAGATTGTCCAAGTCCATCTAGGTTGTGAACTATTTATATAATCCGTAGGAAACTGATAATATGATCTTCTGTGTAACACCACACACCATATTATCTACAATATAGAATATCAGACATTTGCATTAACACTTGCAACAAATACAATATGCAAATATTTGCCCATATGATTCCTATTCAAAATTTAAGGAAATAAGGTTACTACAAAAGTGATGCATTTAGTATATAACCCTAACAAAGAATGCCTAGTCAAATTAGGAGGCGGAGATTTTCGGATAAAGTTATTAGTCTTCCCAATGAATAATTATGATATCGTACTTCGGATAGATTGGTTGACTAAGACATTAGCAAACATAGATTGTGGTCAAGGGTGTTCACCAACGGATTATTGTGGTAGAAAGATTGCTTAGGATGATAAGTATCTTTCTGAGGAATAAGGGAAGAAAAGACAGTTTGAAATAAGACTCATTTCATTTCCTTTATATAATGTGATTTTGAACAGTACAATAAAACCATAACAGAAAGGATTTGCTAATACAAAAGATTCTAGAAAGTGTGCAGATGGAGATCGGGTACTGTAATTGATCCCTTTACTCCGTTGACGATCCGATACTTAGTAGCTTCTTGAAGTGCTCTCTATGACTCTCTCATGTGTATCTGGTATCCTCATTGACGAGGTTAATTTGATGGATTCGATCGATTGATTATCTCATCTCCTCCCTATTCGATCATCTTTTCGATGATCTATCTCGATGGTTCGATCCTCGATCCGCTCTCTGTGACGTTCCCTTTGTCTGATGATGATCCTTTCTCCATATTTGTCTTTTAGAGAGCAAGCTATAAAGGAGGTAATAGTAATAGGGAATCTCTGTTAGCCCACCTCACGAATTTTTTTAATTTTATTTATTATTTTTAGTTTTAAATATTTTCTAGTTAGAAAATAAATTTTATTTTTAAATTCTATTATAGATATTTTTGAATAGAAAAGAGATTGCTAAATTTATTTTAAATGAGATTTTTATGAAAATAGACTTTTAAAATTATGGATTTATTATTATCAATTATTTTTATGATTTGAATTTATAAAATATAGTGGAATGATATCAATATTACTTTACATTCTTATGGTGATTAATTGTTAGATAAAGGTCTGCTCAATTTGTTTTATATATACGCAAATATATTTTAAAGCTATTTGAGCATATGGATTTAATTTGAATTATTATTTTAATCAAATTGGATTTGATTGATTAAATTTAAAGATTTATTTGATTTATGGAAAGATCTATTTTTCCTAATTCTTATCAATCTAGCAGACCTCTATCCTATATATATAAGAGAGCTCTCTTGGTTTTTCTCTACAAAATTCCTAACCATCGTCTAGCCATGCTAGCCACAATTACCATCACAGCAATTTTGTGCCACATCGTGTCCATGTCCCAATTTTCCTTTTTGATTATTCTCTTTTACAATTACATTATCGGTCGTGTCCGAAAATCCTGGACACAAACCCTAAATTTTTCCTGCCGTGTCGAACAACCCCGACACAGCCAATTCCTAATCCCCAATCCCCAAATCAGCAAATCCCTAATTCCAAAAAACCTAACCCTAACCCTAATCCTAAGTGTCGTCGGGCAGCTTTTTGGCCGACTAGCTGCACCGGAACCCGAGCCCAACATCGGAGAGCTACCACCTCCACCGACTTCCTTTTTCCTTCACGGTCGGACCTACAACCTCGTCCTTCTACCCGTCGAGACCTCCACCAACCCCCGGATCTCCTCGAACCCCTGTTGTGTTTTTCTGCCACCACCGCAACAGCGTCACCACCACCAAGACTTTCTGTCCCCTGAGACCAGTCGACCACCACCAGCGTCACCTTTCCATCATCACCACCTGTGCTAAATCTAGCCACCACCATGGCCACACTACCACCACCCAAAAATACCGTCCTACTCACCAGAGTCCAGAGCCACCATCATCGTCGATGATGCCTTCGTCCTCCGAGTCTCTGGCAGATATGCGGCTGCGAAGATCAATCGGTCACCGCCTTTGCTAATCTCAAACCGAGGTCGTATAATCTCTGTTTGTCGTCGGCGATGAGCCACTGACCGCCTGACCTACCCGCCTTCACCGGCTGAATCCACGTAGAGCGAAGTAATAGTGGGGCTCCTCTCCATCGAGCAACGCCACCAGTCGTTGCTGTCACTCCGACGAACTCCCCGGAGGTGAGCTCTCCCTTTTCCCGATCTTCCCCTTTCCCTCTCGTTCTCGTTTCTCTTAGATTTTTCCTCTCTCTCTATCAGTGTCCTTTCCCTCTATTCAAAAAACATTAAGGAATCTGGAGATTAGTGGTTTATTTTAATTAACTTATTAATTGTTTTCACACAATATAATGCAGGATTTAGTTGAATTGTTATTTTAATACTAGTATTACCTGTAAGTGTATATATATATGTACATACTATTATAGTATAAATACTAAATATAACAGTACATATACTGCTATTATTATTATTATTATTTTACTAATTGTTATTATTATCCTATTTTACAAAAAGTGTATTTATGTATACATTATGTAAAAATTGCTATTACTACTTGTTATTTAATTATTATTACCATTGAATTCACTAGTGTCAATATTATTATTTTTAGTAAAATTATATTATGGTAATATTTCTAAAGTATTTTAAATATGGGTTTTGACTAAATATATATATTTATATTATTTTTAGATATTTTCTAAAGAAGGTTTTGACCTAAAAATATATATATTTGACAAAATTGCGATTTTGCCTAAAATAATATTCTTAGATTTTTAAAGCATCTATCTAAATATTTTGACTAATACAAATATAGTTTTCTAGTATTATAAATATTTTCTAAAATTATATATATATATATATATATATATATATATATATATATATATATATATATATATATATATATATATATATATATATATATATATTTGTTTATACGAATTCTCTTCGATTTCCATCTTGATCGTGACTAGTCATACGTTAATATTTCTTGTGATTCTGACTACTTTATATCGACCCTAGGCTAATCGGACTATCCCAAACCCAATGTCATGGTCTGTTCTATCTTTAGAGGCCGTCTTGCATAGTTATGACATCTACGTCTATTCTGTGCCAATGTGACCAAGTCACAAAAAACTGCAACTTAACTCGAGGCAAGTATACTATATATATGTATATATATATATATATATATATATATATATATATATATATATATAAATATATATATATATATATATATATATATATATATATATATATATATATATATATATATATATTTATTTATACGAATTCTCTTCGATTTTCATCTTGATCGTGACTAGTCATACGTTCATATTTCTTATGATTATGACTACTTTATATCGACCCTAGGATAATCGGACTATCCCGAACCAATGTCATGGTTAGTTCTATCGTTAGAGGCCGTCGTGCATAGTTATGACATCTACGACTATTCTGTGCCAATGTGACCAGGTCACAAACAACTGCAACTTAACTCGAGGCAAGTATACTATTACTTTATGTGTTTATTGTATTATAACGCTATCTTTTTTTGTTCTTCATTAAGTATCCAATTGAGACACGATTGTCACACGGTAGGACTTGATTGTATCATTGCTCGTTTATTGATTGTTTAATGAGTCAAGAGAAAAAAATGCTAAGTAGACGTGTGAACAAATCCAAATAATGTTAATATAGATAGCTAAGCCATACACTTCACATATGGGTTGGCTGTACCAAAAATGTGTGGTATCCATCGTATGATGTGCCATATTTGCCCAGCCATTCACATGTCGAAAGGTATTTCAAAGCACTGTTTGATTAGTTTTACTTGTTCATGTTCATTTTTTAGTTGTCTTGTTCATACATGTTCCTGCTAGTAGTTTCTTGTACATATTATCGTTTTAAGTTCATATAAATGTTCCTTTACTATTATATTGCATCTCTATTGTCAAGATTTATTTTATATTAAGTTACCTAAATGTAAAAGGGTTGTACTTTGCTCCTTTTCTGACTAAATCGATGCAGGTGACTTGTCATATTTCCTACTTTTGCGCTAAGGACCATACAAGAGAGATAGACATCTTGGAGGCGACCTTAGATTCTAGATTAGATAGTTCATTTATTTCTAGCAGATTTGTTCCTGAATGTCATTTTGATGAATTATTGGATTTGTAATTTGAATAATTATTATGAATGAGCAATTAGATATAATTTTGTTATATTTGAGTTTGACATTGAGACCTAGACAGCATACGTACTACCGCCAATGCTGCGGCGTAGGCTAGACTTGGCTACGTATTCGTATCCGAAAAGCGGGTGCGGGTCGTGCCAAGCTTTTTTGGTGGCCCATGCAGGTCCGTTTTTGCAAAAGATTATGAACTCGCAGTAGTACCTTTATTAGTCATACTACTGTGAGCCTGCGATCAGAAAGTGCTCATTCACAATTATGACTAATTTAATTTTAGGACAATGAATAGGACTAGGTATATTATAGGAAGTCCTTATTCAATTTGATGTTGGGTAGTTAAGGTTGCTATAGAACATGTGATTTAAATTGAGATTTATAGAATTCTAAAACCAATTATATATTTGAGAATTTTCATAGAAGGATATACTATTGTATTTTAATACGATGGTATGATCAAATGTGGTAGACTATTCGCTTGGAAAATTAGGACTTTCTAGGATTCAATTCCTAATGTTGATCATTTGCGCAATTATATATTTTTCCTTCTCTAAATATCCTTATATCTTAAGGGTCCGTATCGCTTATTTATTTTCCATTGGCTATAAATAATTTTTTTCATCTAAAAAGTCAATATTCTATTTTCATCTATTGAGTTTTGAGCCTAACATGATTCCTCTATATTAGTTCCAAGTTGTCTTTATTCATTTTCGATCGTTTTATTTTCAAAAATTGATACTTTCACTTCAAGGACAATTACTTATAATTTATCTATCATGTTCGACTTGTTTGAATTTCTAGAAGCTTCTTTGAAATTTTTATGGATATAGTTGGAATAATTTTAGATGACTTACAATGGCAAGGCAGATGCGCACTATCACTATTTATTTGAGTTATAAAGACTGCGGGTTCATTGCAGCCAATAGCGCACTCGCAAGACATGACCCCTAAGTTGAAGTAATTTTAGGTATGCGTAGGTTATCAAATCCTATTAAAACTATATCCTATTTGTCCTATTTTGATCTTTGAGTTGTTATGTCAATATTGGATAAAGTTGATAGAGTATTCGATACCATATTATTATTTGAGTCTTGATACCAAGGGTTTACTGCAGCCAGATATACACTAGCGAGACATGGATTCTCGGTAAACTGACTTCATATATACATGCGGTTTTTGAATACTATAGAGACTATATTTTCTTTGGCATATGACTATTGATTTTCCTGGTTCGCAATTTCATGCACTCTTACTTAAAAAATTGATTTAGTTCTTATCCTTTCCTTTCTTGAACCTTTCTTTCTTATTTTTTTATTTTTATATCGTTATTAGGTTTCCTAGAAATTATTTAACCTATTTTGATTTCATTCCACTAGATTCATAATCATACCTAGATTTTGATTCTATAACTGTGCCTAAATAATTTTGGTTAAATAGTTGATCTGCCAAACCATTTCGATTTTTTTATCATTCTTAAACATTTTTGGTCATCAACTAGACCATTTTGACCAAAGATTGATCATGTCAAATCACATTTTATTTATTTATTATTTTTATTATTTTGATTCTATCCGCGATTATGCCTGACTAATTTGATCATGAATCATATCATTCTCTTGATTATATCATTTGTCGTGCTTATTCGTATCGATTGAAATTTTGTCTCTTGATTATATTCTTTGTCATGCCTAATCTTGTCCTTTGAAATTTTGAGGACGAAATTTTTCTAAGGTGGGTAGATTTGTAAGCCCACTTCTCGATTTTTTTAATTTTATTTGTTGTTTTTAGTTTTAAATATTTTCTAGTTAGAAAATAAATTTTAGTTTTAAATTCTATTAAAGATATTTTTGAATAGAAAAGAGACTTGCAAAATTTATTTTATATGAGATTTTTATGGAAATAAATTTTTAGAATTATGGATTTATTATATCAATTATTTTTATGATTTAAATTTATAAGATATAGTGGAATGATATCAATATTACTTTACATTCTTATGGTGATTAATTGCTAGATACATGTTTAGTAATTTTTTTTTAGATATATGCAAATATATTTTAAAAGCTATTTGATCATATGGATTTAATTTGAATTATTATTTTAATTAAATTAGATTTTATTGATTAAATTTAAATATTTATTTGATTTATGGAAAGATCTATTTTTGGATTCCTAATTCTTATCAATCTAGCAAACCTCCACCCTATATATGTAGGGGAGCTCTCTTGGTTTTTCTCCACAAAATTCCTAACCATCATCTAGCTATGCTAACCACAATCAGCATCGCAGCAATTTTGTGCGTGCATCATGTCCATGTCCTAATTTTCCATTTTTATTATTCTCTTTTATAATTACATTATCGGTCGTGTCCGACAATTCCGGACACGCACCCCAAATTTGACCCGCCTTGTTAGACAACCCCGACATAGCCAATTCTTAATCCCCAATCCCAAAATCAGTAAATCCCTAATTCCAAAAACCCTAACCCTAATCCTAATCCTAAGTGCTGTCGGCTAGCTTCTTGGCCGACCACCTGTGCCAGAACCCTAGCCCAACACCAGAGAGATACCACCGCTACCGACTTCCTCTTTCCTCTACGGCCGGATCCGCAAACACCTCCTCCTACCCGTCGAGACCTCTGCCAACCCTCGGATCTCCTTGGACCCCCGCTGTGTCTCCCTGCCACTACCGCAACACCATCACCACCACCGAGCCTTTCTGTCCCCTGAGACCGGTCGACCACCACCAACGTCACCTTCCCATCACCACCACCTGTGCCAAATCCAGTTACCACCACGGCTATACCTCTACCACCCAAAAACACCACCCTACTCACCTGAGTCTAGATTCGCCGCCATTGCTGAGGATGCCTCTGTCCTCTGAGTCTCCGACAGACGTGCGGCTGCGCAGATCAACTGGTCACCGCCTTAGCTGACTTCGAACTGAGGTAGTACGGTCTCTGTCCGTCGTCGTCGGCGAGCCCCTGAAAGCCTAACCTCCCCGCTTTTACCGGCTAAATCCCCGCCGTACCAAGCAATAGTGGGGCTCCTCTCCACCGAGCAACGCTAGCAGCTGCGCCACCAGTCGCCACCGTCGCTTCGACAAACTCCCCGGAGGTGAGCTCTCCCCTTCCCCTATCTTCCCCTTTCCCTCTCGTTCTTGCTTTCTTTCAGATTTTTCTTTCTCTCTCTATTAGTGTCCTTTCCCTCTGTTCAAAGAACAGTGGGGAATATGGGGATTAGTGGTTTATTTTAATTATCTTATTAATTGTTTCCACATAATACGATGCACGATTTAGTTTAATTGTTATTTTAATACTAGTATTACCAGTAAGTGTAAATATATGTACAAACTGTTATATATATATATATATATATATATATATATATATATATATATATATATATATATATATATATATATATATATATATATATATATATATATATATATATACAAATATCTGATATATGATATATCATCGATAGCGACTCTCCCAGGCGATCCTGAAACCCTAGATCCTTCCGTTCTCCACCGACTCCGGCATGGCCCCTGGCCAGGCCGACGTCCCATTGTTACGTGGCTGGACCATTTGGCCGCCACCGATCCCCCGTGTTTGTTTCTTTTTGTCCGGTTTCATGGCAAAGACTTTTGCTGAGGTCGTGGGAGGCCAAACTTCGGCTGCCCATGTTCTTCCCCCAAGAGTTATTTCCTCCTTCAAAGGAGCCCCAGCGGTCTCTTTTTCGGAGGAGGAGGAGCAATCATTGATTGATCCATTAAAGTTTGCTTTAGTGGGCAAGTTCTCTCACTCTCGGCCGCCTATCGAATTAATTCGTAAGGCGCTTACGGGTTTTGAGTTCAATGGATCTATCAAAGCAGGTCAGATTGATGTTAAACACATTCTCATCCGTCCTTCAAATGAAGAAGATTATCTTCGTCTGAGATCCAAAGATACATGGTATATTGCTAGGGCTCCTATGAGACTTTTCAAATGGGATCCAGATTTCTCTCCATCTTATGAATCCTCCATCATGCCTACGTGGGTTGCCCTCCCAAATCTTCCTCACCATCTTTACAATAAAGAAGCCTTGTTTGCAATTACTTCTTCGATTGGAACCCCATTAAAGATTGATAAAGCAACTGCAGATCTATCTCGACCAAGTATGGCTCGGATTTTTGTTGAAGTAGATGCATCCAAAACCCTACAACAACGGATTCGGATAAATTTGCCTCGTAGTAGAAGTTTTTGGCAAACAGTGGATTATGAATCATCTCCGCTATATTGTTCTCATTGCAAACATCAAGGTCATATGGTGGACTCGTGCAAAGCAAAACAAAAATCAAAAGATCGAGGCAAAGAACCTCAGGTGACAGAAGCCCCAGCTGACCCACAACCAAGTCATATAGCTGATCAAATTGAAGAGGAACATACAGAAATAATTCCCGAGAATGAAGGGACAGCAGCAACTCCAACGACACATGCCACCCAAGATACCTCTCTCATTAATGAGACTACACCAGCCACCACTAAAGATACTCTATTACATGATTTAATGCCGACGCAGCAGGATCCAAGCACTGCAGCTTTGCCTTTGCAAGATGTTGTAGTGGAGCTTAATGATGAACAGACGGGTGATGGGACAGAAAATGAGGGTCATGACACTATGGATGAAAATGATCAGATGGAAGAAGGAGAAGTACAAACGAAGGTCATCTCCTGGGCGGATGAAGCAGACAATGCAGCACAAGGAGTTGCTACTGCCACCAAAAAGACCAGACAAAAGTAGGCGCCTGAACCAACAGATCGTTACACTCGATCATCGGGAAAACTCTCTCACACTGGTACCTCCTCCACCTCCATTAATGCTTAACACCCTTATATGGAATGCGCGCGGGATTGCGGCTAAGCCAACTCTTAAAGGAATCAAGAGTCTCTGTAGATTGCATAAAGTTCAAATACTGGTTATCATTGAACCGAAGGTCTCTAATACCCAACTTCTAAATTTTCAATTAAAGTTGGGGTTTGCCGCTGCTCTGGCTAATACTAGAGGAAACATCTGGGTTTTCACTAAACAATCTTGCACAATGGTTTTGCTTGATAATTTTGATCAAGCAATAACTATCTCTGTTCATAATGACATTTTTCCAAAGGGGATCATGTTTTCTTTTGTGCATGGTCACGGAAAGAAGGAAGGTAGACGAGAATTATGGAGTAGGCTCTTAACTATGCAGCAACAATATCATTTGCCTTGGGTAGTAGGAGGGGATTTTAATGCTGTATGTCACTCTGAGGAGAAGGTTGGAGGCTTACCTGCTTGTCCTGTCTCGATGCAAGAATTTTTGAACTTCCAATTAGCAGCTGGAATTACTGACATTCCCTTCAAAGGCAGTAGTTTCACGTGGCTTAAATCTACGGAGGGTGATAGGCAGGCTTCGAGATTGGACATAGTTTTCTTAGATAATGACTGTTTGCGTTTTGTGCCTGCAACTGTTGTTGAACATTTGAGCCGTACTGAATCTGATCATGCTCCTTTGTTACTGACATTGCGAAATGACCAGGCAAGGGGACCAAAGCATTTTCGCTTTCTATTTTTCTGGACCAAGCATGAGGATTTTCTTTCCATTGTTCAATCGGCATGGACTTCAGTAAACCATCCTAATGGCCTTACTCAGTTAGGTATGCGTATGACAGCATGTCGCAAAGCTTTGTCCAATTGGAGTCATCAAACATTTGGCAATATATTTCAGGAGGTGAAGAAGGCGGAAGACGACGTACTAGCTGCAGAGCTTTCTTTTGAAGCGGATGCCTCGTTGGAGAATAAGGTGGCTTTACATCATGCTATGGCTAACCTTAAGCGTCGGGTGCGAGTAGAAGAAGACTATTGGAGACAAAAAGCGCGCTTGAAATGGGATATGGACGGAGATAAGAACACAGCCTACTTTCATGAATGTGTTAACAGTAAACATCATAAACTTCGGATACACTCTCTCATTGGGGAGGATGGTGTGACTAAAGAATCCCTATCAGATATACAGGACATTGTAAATGGGTATTATGAGCAGTTATACAAAGCTGAAGCTACGATGCAGGATGAGGACTTTCTGCAGGTTATCCCGAAACTGGTCACTGATGAGGAAAATGAAACTCTTACTGCTCCCCCAACTCTAGAAGAATTATTTGCTGTGGTTCGCAGTTTGGATCCCAATTCTGCAGCAGGACCGGACGGGTATACTTCTCTTTTCTTCATTACTTGCTGGGATGTTATTGCACAGGATATCCTTCTTGCTACATCATTATTTATGTCAGGCTTTCATCTTACTAAATCAATTACTTCTACATCTCTTGTGCTCATCCCAAAGAAGAAAAATCCGACTGCCATGACTGACTTTAGGCCGATTAGCCTATGTTCAGTTATGAACAAGATTATTTCTAAACTATTAGCTCGTCGATTATCCCCGATCCTGTCTAAATTGATCTCAGAAGAATAGAGTGGATTCGTGAAGGGGCGAGAAATAGTTGATAATGTCATCCTAGCCCAGGAAATGATGAGCAAAATGAAGAAAAAATATAGAGGAGGGAATATTGTAATCAAACTTGACATGATGAAGGCATATGATAGGGTGGATTGGGGCTTCTTGATGGCAGTTATGAGAAGATTTGGCTTCAATGAGTCATGGATTGACATGATTTTTCGGCTTTTGAATAACGTCTGGTTTTCTACTATTGTTAATGGCGCCTCGTCGGGGTTTTTCAAGGCATTTCGGGGTGTTCGACAGGGGGATCCCTTATCCCCTGCTTTGTTTGTTATTGCGGCAGAAGCTTTATCCCGTAATCTTAAAGATATCATACATCGGCCTTCCTTCACCCCCTTTTATACTCCTAATGGGTGTCACCCCATTACTCATTTAGCATATGCCGACGATGTTATGCTATTCTCAGCAGGGGATTCCACATCTGTTCAGCATCTTCTTCGCACTCTGCAGTGCTATGAGTTGGTCTCGGGACAAAAACTCAATTACTCTAAATCATCAATATATGTTCATGATACCTTTCCACCAGAGCGCGCTCAACATTTGCAAGAAATTTCAGGTTTTCAAATTGCTTCTCCACCTCTTATTTACCTTGGCTGTCCATTAATGGCAGGAAAGCAAAATGCGAATATGTATGAAGAGCTTATTCAGAAGATTCGTCTTCGTTTGGATAGATGGCAACAGAGAATCCTTTCTTATGGTGGTAAGTTAGTTCTACTGAAGTCGGTTCTAACTTCTATCCCAGTTTATACGTTGTCAGCTTGTAATCCCCCAATCAGTGTTATTAATCAGCTGAAAACTATGTTTGCTCGATTCTTTTGGGGTGCCAAAGATGGGGTGGACAAGAGGACTTGGGTAGGCTGGAAATCTATCTCACGATCACATGTTGAGGCTGGTTTGGGTGTTCGTAGCCTTACAGAAACTATGAACGCTTTTACTTCAAAACTGTGGTGGAAATTAAAAACTCAGGATTTGCTCTGGACTCGCTTTCTTCGTGCAAAATATTGTTCAAGACATTCGGTTGATTCTGTCATGCCTAATGCACTCTCATCCAGAATTTAGAAAAGACTGATCCAGGGCAGGGAGCTAACAAATCATCTTATTGATCCTTTGTTTATCGGAGGCAACCTTAGTTGGCGTTGGTCGCCATCTCCAACGGGTACGTTCACTTTGTCATCAGCATGGGCTCATACCCGTATCCCTCATATCCAACATCCTCATTATAAACATATATGGGGATCCTGCATTCCTTTGAAATGGTCTATATTGTTGTGGCGCATCATGTTGGACAAATTACCAACTGATGACCAAATTCAGAAGCTTGGGTTTCAATTGGCGTCGAAATGCCATTGTTGCAACGAACCAGCGCAAGAAACGCTCATGCATATTTTTAAGGATGGACAGCTTATTGCAGATATATGGATGCCTCTCAGTTCTGCATTTAATCTTCGTGGACAGCATAGAACACTCCTGGGTTTCTTCAAACTATGGTGGTCTCGAAAAAATCTTCACCTAAAGCAAATCGTTGTAGGGGCAGTATGCTGGGTTGCTTGGATGAATAGGAACAAGTGGCACTACGAATCATATTCTTATGATAGAGATCAGCTGTTGTTTGAAGTTAAAAGACAAATTAACAAAGTTTTGATTCGATGTAGGCATTCGCCTGTCTTGCCTGCATTGTTGCAGTAAAAAAAAAAAAAAAAAATATATATATATATATATATATATATATATATATATATACTCTTATAGTATAGATGCTAAATATAAGAGTACATATACTGTTATTACTATTATGATTTTATTAATTATGATTATTATCCTATTTCAAAAAGTGTATTTGTATATATGTAACGCCCCAGTCCCAAAATACGTAGGACTAGGATACATATACATGCCAGCTACGCATCGAGAGGACTCCAGTCTCATTCGAATATGTATAAGCTGTATGGACTAGGGCATTAGGTCTAATTAAGGTAAGTCAAAACTAATCTCCATCCACATAAAATAATAATACATCAAGAATGAACAATATGGTTCATGCAGTCCACTAGCATACATGTTCGAATAGACTCGAAAGGAAATACGAGTCTAATAAAGTAGTCTAATAAGCAGAATATGTCAAGATAAAAAAATATGCAGCACGAGAGAATAATAAAATATAACCATGCACCAACGATGCCTGAATCCTGCAGACGCAACTCATAACCATCCATCGATTCTACCAGCTTGGCTATAACCTGGAGAGATAACCAGGTCCTCAGGGGACTTGCAAGACACATAATATACATGCCTACTTTAACAGTTTTAACATGCAAGGAAGGATTGAAAATAGTACAAAAAATAAAGACTGCAAAGTAGTACAAGAATAAAATATAAGGAAGTGGCATGCCATCGAGAATCGTTGCTGATAAACATAACTAAAAGTAAATCAGAGTAAACCGCAGCTCGGTGGGGAATCACGGCCCTATAGATCACAGCGCAGTGGGGGCTCACAACCTATCGTAAGTCTCTATCGCAGCTCAGTGGGGGCTCACAAGAGAGAGTAGTCAAGTATAGTCATCGTCTATCACAAGGTCCTCGCCTAGAACTACGAGTCATGTCAAGGCAAGTCTAGCTCAATCATGTGAAAGGGACACGACAGAGGCTAAGCAATACTATCACTAGACATGAACATGATAGAAAAATATGGCTAGTAACATGAGAAAAAAGAGTAATAATCTACGCACACGTAAACCTAGGAAGTACCCAGATATAAAGCAAAAGAGAAATAAGTACCAAGTGAGACATAAAAGAATGGCCGTATAGAAAATCATATAAGTACTGTAAAGTTTGGTAAGGTGTACCTGCCTGGTGTAGCATGCCGAACCACAATAATTAACCAATCAACGAGTCACCAAAAGTCCAACTCCTGTAAACAACTCCGGATGCTGTAACAGATATTGCCAACAATCCTGGAATAAGCAAAATAGCTAGGATAGCCTACCCATAAGACCAATTATGGACACATGATCAAAATAGTAATTTTGGGTCAAAACAGTGTCCGCCGTTGGACCCGCTTTGCATCGAAAAGCGTGTCAGAGTCTATGGTTTCTAAAGTCGTCAAACTATATGTCTACGGAATTATTTTTACGAGACGAACCCAATGGTATATTCAAAGTTGGATTCCGGTGGACCGTGCACAAATTTACCCGTTGAGTCAGATCGTGGGGCCCGTAAAACGACGATCCGATCAACTGTCTCAGAATCAAACCAAACTTGGCATACAGGACCAAAAGAATGATACGGTCCTGGTGGCTAAAGTTTCGTCTCGATTTGATGAATACGCACAAAGTAATTGTAGAATTTGCAAAAAGACTGATACGGTGAATTTCGACGGATACGCATCAAATTCGTCACGCACACGCAACCAATTTGAATTCCGTCAAAGCCCACATGTCCGCGAAGTCGTTATGCACCTTTCGATGCTTTTGGTTCACGACCACATCGCCCGGTTTGACGTGATGGACCCCGTATCGGAGTTTTTAAAAACTATTTTTCTTGGATTTTTGGAACTATTTTAATAGAAATATAGTACAGAATAAAATAATCTATTTAATGGGTTTTAAACTAGGTCAGGTTGTTTACAAGACTGTTCAAGTGGATTTTGAAAACACTGTTAGTCTTAATAGAAATTGGCCTTCCTATTTGAGGCTTCGAAGTATTTATTCCCTCTTTTAGGGACAGTTTTTCCGTCGATTTCGAGTCAATTTAACTCCAAATCCGATTAGATTTCAATCGAAATAATTAATGGGACTTATAGATGTATAGGTTGTGATTACAAAGAACCAATTGGTTTGAGATTTGGTGTTGAGACGGGGAAGAAACTAACCCGAAAAGACGCTACTTGTGCAACTGCTGCTGCACGGCTGCGCTGTTTTGCTGCCTGCTGTCGAGGTCCCGGCGGTGCTCCGGCTGTCTGCGCGGTGGCGTGCATCGACGACAAGGTCGCCGGGGTGCGCGTGGGTAGCAGGTGAGGTCGGCGCTAGCCTGGGGTCAGCCGAGGAGGTAGGGTTTTGAGGTTCTCTCCCGTTCTCTCTTTATATATATATTTGGCTCCTTTGGGGGAGGGGGGTTCGGGTGGGTAGCTATACTGTTCTGCAAGGAAAAATATTCAATAATATTTTCTCTCTCTCTCTCTCTTTTCTATATATATATATATATATATATATATATATAAATATATATATATATAAATATATATATATATATATATATATATATATATATATATATATATAAAATAAGTGGAGATGCTTAGCCCCTTCCGTTCCCCTGTGCTTCAGTCCTCAGCTTCTCGGCCGGCTTAGGCCGGCCGCCCTCTTTCCCCTCCCGCCTTTTCCACTCCCAGTCCCCCCCCTCGTGTGCTCAGTCCGACCTGCGCCGGCCGTCCTCGGCTGGTGTTCTGTGGCATCCGCCTGGCCTGCCGACGCGTTGGCTCTACTCGGCCAGCTTCTCTCAGCCGTCCTCCACTCCCTCTCCCATTCTAATCCACCTCTCCTCCCGCCCCTGAGTCATCCAACGCCTCCGTCCGGTGGCCCCACTGTGCCGCCACGCCGTCCAGAGCTCCCCCCAGCCCCCGCTCTGGGGTAGCCCCTCTCTCCTCCCTTGCCTGGCGGGCCCGTCGGTTCTCAGGCCCCCCCTTCTCGGCCGGAGTATCCGCCGATCTTAGCCTTCAGACGCTGATGGTCTCCGCTCCCGCCTACCTTCAATTTTCAAACAGCTCCTATTTCCCCTCGGGTGGAGCGCCCCCCTGCGGTACAGGTCTCGGGCCCCCCACTTCTTAGCCCCTCGGGAACGCTACTATCAGCGCCCATCTCGAGGAGGACCCAACTTTTTATGCTTGTGGCTCCACGCGTACTCCCGATATTTTCCCAGCCCCACCTGGTGGGTCCCAGCTGGAGCAGGCCTCTTTATGCTCCTCCCATTTTTTGTAGATCCAACCGTCCTCTTTACGCTCATCCACTTTTATGCAGCACCAGCTGCCCTCTAATCCCCCATCCACTTTTACGCAGGTCCAGCTGCCCTCTAATCCCCTTTGAGGCCCACAATCCCGGGCGTACTCCCGCCCCGAGCTCTCCTGTGGACCCCCCAGGTCCCCAACCTTTATACCCCCTTTTTACGCTGAGGCATATCCAGGCCTTCCCCCCTACGCTGATCCCTCACCCCCCTCTGTTCTTCCCTCCTGATTCCACTTCTCTTCCCTGTACGCTCATCAACCCCCTCCCCTCTGCTCTCTCACCCCGCCCCCCAGCCTCCACCCCCATTCTCCCGTCTTCTATCCTCCCCCTGGTCCTCCCGTCTTCCACCCTCCGGCTTCGCCGACCCCAAGCCCCCCCTGAGGCAGCCTAGGGTCCCCCCTGATCCCCTTATGTCGGCGGGCGTCTCGCAGCAGGACCCCACCAATCCCCCTTGCGGCGGAGTGGGTTCCGTTACAGCCCCTCTCGCTGTCCCTCCCTCTCTTCCCTCCTCCGGCAGGCCTTCCCCGGCCCTATCCACTTCCCTACCCCCTAGCATCAGCCTCCTCCAACCATCTCGTCCTGGTCCCCCGGAGCCCACTCCCCCCGGATCGGCCCAGCCTTCTTTCGCGGCCAAGCTGCGCCCAGATCTTGACCCTTCGAAGGGTATCCTACTCCCCGACGTCCATCTCCCGGACATAGCATATCCTCAGGAAACTACTGTTCCAGTGGTCCCCTTCTCAGACATGGAATTGACTTCATTGTCAGCATCATTCCCCCACACATTCATTCTTAAATTTTCCACCGGATGCCCCAAACTCTCTAGGGTACAGGAGGCGATAGCCAATTGGAATCTCTCGTCCGACTGTCGAATGGCACCCCTTGACCCCAGACATATTCTCCTACACCTCTCATCCGAACGCGATCACAGAACAGTGTGGTCCAAGGTCACTTGCAGGATCGATACCCACCAGATGAAGATTATCAAGTGGTCCCCGGGATTCAACACCAAAGAAGACTAAGCTACGGTCGCAGCATGGATAACCCTGCCAAACCTTCCCCTCATCGGCTTTGTCCCGGCGACACTAAGGCGTATTGCTAACTCCTTCGGAACGTATGTGGCAACGGCGCCCGAGACCAGTAACCTCACCAAGGCCCACTACGCTAAAATCTGTGTGGAATTGGATCTCACATCAGAACCACCCAACTTCATTACCATCGAGCTGGACAACCGAACCCATACCCAACAAATCCTCTACGACAACCACATATTGTTCTGCAACCATTGCCATTTAAGAGGCCACCTACCAAAATATTGCCACCCTCTTCACCCGGATCTCAAGAAGAAGTCAAGCTTGAAAGTCAATGATCTAACAGAGGGGAGGTCTCCCAAGCAACCCCTTCTACCACTTTCGAACTCGCACACTCGATTTGGCTCAAATGATGGCAAGTCAGACTCTAGCGAGGCACCTAGCAGAGCCCTGATCCCTTTCATTCCCCAACCCCTCGCTCTCTCCAACCAATTCGACATTCTAGACTCGGAGGGATTGGAAGCTCCAACGGAGACTGGTAGCCCTCTAGAAGAATCTAGCCTCCCCGAGCTACCGCTCAAAACCCCCAAGACGTCGAGGGCAGAGGCGGCCACCGACTCAGGTAACGCAGAACAATAACATACCTTCAACGACCATGGGGACGACACCCTGGCCACCCTCTCCAGCAATGTCGTTCAACAGCACACCAGCGTAGACCCAGTTAACGACGCCCTAGCCATCCTGGGGCCTGACCAAGCGCTGAAGGGTCTTCAGGTTCAAGCTGCCGAATTCCCTCTCCAGCAATTGTTGATTGAGAGTGCGAGCGATTCCTTGGCCATCCCCACGGAGGATCTTACCATCGACTCTGTTGGAGATCAGATAGGCCCCCTTCGGGGCCGCTAGTGCAGCATAACAGCAACCCACCCACCTCAACGATAGCGAAAGCGTCACACTCACATCGGAGTAATTACAAGTCAGGCAACGACGAAACCGCTACCATCCAAACCAGATCCGCTGCAAGGCAGAACAAAAAACCTACCCACAAACTCATTAATGCTTAATATCCTATCATGGAACGTCCGAGGTCTGGCAAATAAACCTACATTAAGGATAATTTCCAGCCTTCAAAAAATTCACAAGATTGACATCCTCATCATTATTGAACCAAAAATCCCCCCAAAAGACTAAAATCTATCCATATGGCTCTAGGCCTCCCCTCGGCCATTGCAGGCAGGCATGATATTTGGATCCTCGGCACGAAGGACGTCAAAATCAGTATCATTCAGGACTCCCGGCAAGCCCTCTCATGCTGGGTTACACACCCCATTCTTCTAGAGCGAGCTATCCTATCAGCGGTCCACGGCAGCTGTGTCATTGCTGAACGGAAACTCCTCTGGAACGACCTTCTTGACACCTACCTCCACAACACCAACTCCCATTGGCTCTGTATTGGGGACTTTAACGCAATCACACGCAGAGAAGAGAAGATCAGAGGCCGGTCTCCGCCCTTACCAGCCATGCAAGATTTTAATAACTTTATCTTCAACGCTCATCTATCCCCTTTCCAGTTCAATGGCAGCGAATTCACCTGGTGTAACATGAAGGAAGGCGACCGTCGTCAATATTCCCGTCTCGACAGAGCCCTCACGAATGCGTACTGGCACGGAATGGGGATCATCTCTATCCTATCCCACATCAACTCCACAGAATTCGACCACGCCCCTATTCTTGTTGAAATCAAAAATGATTCCAACCCATCCAAAAAGAACTTCTAATTCCTCGACTTCTGGACTGATCATCCACAGTTTTTGGGTATAGTAGCCGAAGCTTGGAATGGTCAGGATTCCCCCAATCCCCTCACTCAGGTCAGCAAAAAGCTCAAAGCCACCAGGAAAGCTCTTTCCAATTGGAGCAAACAAGCCTTCGGGGACATTTTTCAAGCGATTCGGGTAGCAGAGGATGATGTCGCTCGCGCAGAAGCCATATTCTTATCCGACCGATCCCCTGCGGCCAGGAAAGCCCTGAACCTAACCAAGGCTATGCTCAAATTTAGGCTCACAGTTGAGACCGACTTCTGGAAGCAAAAAGCAAGACTGAAATGGGACAGCGAGGGGGACAAAAACTCAAAATATTTCCACGCCTGCGTCAATGGCAGAAGACACAAACTATCGATTCACCATACCACAGACGAGCATGGGAACATCGTAACAGACTACAAGGGCATCCAAGCGGCTGCTGCAGAATTCTACTCTAAATTATTCTCCAAAGAGACGGTCCACAAAGATAGATTCTTCCTAGACCAAATTCCCAATCTCATTAACGACATTGACAATGCACGGTTGGAGCACCCCCTGACCGAACAGGAAGTGAAAGAAGCAGTGTGGGCTCTGAACGAGTACAGTACCCCGGGCCCAGACGGCTTTTCAGGCGTCTTCTTTCGAACCTGCTGGGATATTATCAAGCAGGACATCACCGAAGCAGCAATTGCTTTCCTCGAAGGAGCTGCTTATCCCAAAGCCATCTCCAGCGCCAAGCTCATCCTTACCCCGAAAAAAGACAACCCATAATCTTTCTACGACTACCGGCCCATTAGTCTTTGCACTTTCACCAACAAAATCATCTCCAAGATCATCGCCTCCAGGATGGCAGATACTCTCTCCAAAATCATCTCAGAGGAGCAAAGCGGGTTCGTTCGAGGATGGAACATCCAGGACAATATTATGCTGGCCCTACAGCTTATCACCTGCATAAAATTTCCTGCTAGAGGGGGCAACATTGCCATCAAAATTGACATAGAAAAAGCTTATGACAGACTCGATTGGAAATTCATGATCTGGGTCTTCAGGGCATTCAAATTTTCGGAAAATTGGACCAACATCGTGTGGAGATCCGTCATCAATTCATGGTTCTCCACAGTTATCAATGGCCAATCTGAGGGTTTTTTTAAATCTAGCCGCGGTGTTAGATAGGGCGACCCTCTATCATCCACTGTCTTCGTTATCGCAGCCGATGCCCTGAGCAGGAACCTTAACAACATGGTCAGCACCCCTAACTTCCAGCACTATCACACATCCAGTGGATGCCCTACCATCACCCACCTGGCCTTCGCCGACGATATTCTCATCTTCTCTTCCGGGGATGTTGGATCGATGGAAGTCGTTCATAACATCCTGCAGAGGTATGCTAGATATTCAGGCCAGAAGATCAATCATTCCAAAAGCGTCATCTACGCCCATCATAACATCAAAATTGAGAATGCAGCCAGACTATCCAACCTAACATCCTTCACGGTGGCGCACCCTTCTTTCAACTATCTCGGTTGTCCCCTTGTGTATGGGAAATCCAATGCCAGCATCTTTGAGAACTTGATCACCCGAATCAGGAACAAAATCGAGGGATGGCATAATGCCACATTGTCCCCAGGCGGCAAGATGATTCTCATCAAACACGTGCTCAATTCCGTCCCTATCCACACCCTGGCGGCGTGCTCCCCGACTCTGAAGGTCCTCGAGTCGATTGAGGAGATCTTTTGTAATTTCTTTTGGGGGTACAACAAAGGGATAGACAAACACCACTTGGCCAGCTGGGATGCCATGGCTAAACCTACTGTGAACGGGGGGCTAGGATTCACCAAACTCAATCACATCGTCAAAGCTTTTTTGATAAAATTGTGGTGAAAACTTTGTATGAGAAAAAAACCTATAGACCAAGTTCATGAAGGCCAGGTACTTCAAACACATCCACCCAGCGATGGCCAGAGCCAACAGCAGATCCTCCGTAGCTTGGCGTCGTTTTCTGAGTGGCCGCGAATTGGCCGAGCCAGCGATAAGACTCCATCTGGGTGATGGCGAGGCGGATCCCTTCCTGGAGAGATGGATCGGTGATAGCCTTATCCCGAACATTGTAGTGTCCCCCAGTAACAGTCGGATCGGAGACCTATGGAACCCCACTAACAACGACTGGAACTGGGATCAGATTCGCGTATGGTCCGGTAACGAGACGGTTGACAGCATCCGTCAGCACGGTCTTAACCTCGGGAACGACGCTGACGAGCTGAGGTGGTCGCTGGAGGCTTCTGGGGCATTCTCAGTGAGGTCGGTGCGACTCGTAATCCAAGAGCCTAGACAGCCGCAACATTCCATTGCACGCTATTGGCATTCTTGTATTCCCAAGAAGTGGTACTTCCTCATGTGGAGAGTCATTAGAAAGAAACTGCCGACCGATGAGATCCTTAACTCCATCGATATTAGCTTAGCGTCAGCTTGTAATTGTTGCACTAACTGTCAGATGGAGACAATGGACCACATCTTCAGGGAGGGGAGTCTTGCAGACAGACTCTGGAGAATCCTCAACCAGTACTACAACATTGCTCCAGGAGGCGGTCGCTTTCACGATCTGCTGGCCAACTGGGGTTCTGCTTTCCACGGCCACAAGATCGTAGCAGCGGCCGCTACATGGGTGATTTGGAAGAATCGAAACAAAGCGAGATACGAGGGTCACCAATACTCGGCCGATCAGCTCATCCGGGAAGTTCTTCGACAATGTCGTAAACGGGGAACCCTTTGCTCCCACAGTCCTCGTACATTCTGGAACCTGAGCCCCACCTAGTTGCGGCGGGCCCGGTCGCCATTCTCCCTCTCCTTTCCTCTTTGGTGGTATACTTGTATAGGCTTCTTTTGCCTGGTATACGTGTCAGGATTCGGCATTTTGAGCCTTGATTAATAAAATAAGGGGGTTGTCTTAATATATATATATATATATATATATATATATATATATATATATATAATCTGATGTGTGAATTCTGCTGCAACAGCAGGTGCTTCGGCTGATCTTCCTTGATCGGTTTGTTGTGGTTGTTAGCTTTAGGCTCCTTCCCTTGCTGCTCCGAGTTCCTCCTAAGGTGGGGGTGAAGGCATCGGCAGTGTTCTGCAAGGTGTCCCTGGAGATGGCAGTGTGTGCAAAAAATGATGTGATTGTCGTAAACTATGCGCTGGGGGTGCATCCGGTCGCCGAGCTCAATGATGATGTGGTTGGGTGGTTCGGTGGAGAGATCAAGTTCCACACATATGTCCCAAAAGAATTGTCGATCCAGTACTGGTACCACCCCTCTGCCTAGTCAGCGTCGCCCTTCTGGTATGCACCGGCCCATGGTGGCTCTGCCACTACGTCGTAGGGGTCGTACCCCTACTGCTAGCACCACTATGGCTTCCCCCCCGCCCCCTCCGCCGGAGTCGCCTTCTCCCCTCAGGAGCCCCCTCCCTCTCCCCTCCGTAGCCCGCTCCCTGTTTCCGACAGGTCCGTGCCCCTCCTCCCTCTTGTCGGATCTCGCCGGCTCCTCGAGCAGCGCCTCCGCCCCCCGGGCCCCCTCGAGCGGGCCTCCAGCGCTGGGAGCGACGTGAGCCACGTCCCGGCGGTCTTCTTCCCTCATCTTTCCCCCTTCGGCTCCACCGCCGTCGGATCTCCCCTTAGGCCGGTTTTCCCCACCCGCCGTCACCGTTCGCCGACGGGTTCCCCTGACGTAGGCCCTCGCCGTCCGTCCGTCGAGGCTCCCTCCGCCTTGGCATCCCCCCTCTCCTACCGGCCCTCCGCCTTGGCCCCCTCAGCAGGATTTGTGCCGAACCCCCTGCCATTGGGCTGCGTGCCTCCTCGGCGGGTCGCCCGTTCGGTCCTCGAGCCCCGCCCCTGCGCGTACCGAGACCCCCCTCGGGTCGCGTGCTGGGGACTGTTCCCCCTCTTTTCGTGTTTGGATTTTCGAATTTCGTATTCGAAATTCGAATTTTGTTGTATAGCTGTACCATGTTCTGCATTCAATAAATTAGTGTGTTTAATATATATATATATATATATATATATATTGATGTATATGTGCTTCTATATGATAAATACAAGAAATATTTACATAATATTGTAAATAAAAATAACCAACTATAACATATATATTATTAAATTTATTTACTAATATAATATATATATATATATATATATATATTATTAAATTTATTTACTAAAATTTGTATTAATAAAACTCAATTTATATGCATATAGGTTTATATTTCAACCTTATAAATATAATTCAATAGTAAAAATACTTATTCATGTATTTATATACTACGCATACATTTATATTCACACAATATATGTATAGCCTAGAAATCCTCTAAAATCTAAAAACAATAATTTAAGAATACTGTTTATCATATTTCCAAAATAATAACAATTTAAATAATAAACTTACATTATATATATATATATCAATATTTAGAAAATATTTGTCAATACTTAAAAATAAAATACGAAATATATGCATATGCACAAAATATATTTACTATCTCTGGACGCCTCTAGATGTACCGCATGACTATATGGGCTTAGGTTTGGTTCGGGTCCAGTCTGGGCTAAATTGGTACAACCGGGTCTCCCAAAAGGTCAAAAATCTTAATAAAAAACTAATTAATTTATTTAAAGCGGTCAACTCACAACTTTGACTGGTTTTCCTTGTTGGGACACAGTTATGGCTAGGCCGTCCCTAGCATGGCTAATACAATAGCCAAAGCGTACAACTACACTCTCCGTGCCATAATTCCTAGTCGATATGCATCTCAAACTTAACCATGACTAATGCCATTGTAGAAGCATAAATAAATTTCATAGACCAAGTCAAAGAAGTTGAGAGCATTATGCAAGTCAAACTGAGTCAGATTCAATTTTTACGCAGAGAGCATACAGAGTTAACTCTACGCGAACTATTTTACGCGAGAGCCATACTCAAATTTTAAGCACGGGCGACAAGCTGTCAGGCTGCATTTAATGTATGATTTTGATCTGACAGAATGATTTTTTGACAAGAACAGTGCACAGAAACCGAGAAGATTTTTTTACCAAACCCAACGCTTGTCTTTTAGTGTGCAGATGGTTACTTTACGCTCATGAGATTGCTTCTTTTACGCACGTAAGCTATTCGAGCTTTTACGCTCAAGGTTTTTGTGTGCGTAGAGTTTATTTGAGCTAATTTTACGCTCAAGGCTACTTTTCAGCCACTTTACGCGGGAAGTCTATTTTGGGTTATTTTACGCCCAGTCTGCTACTTTACACAGAAAGTCTATTTTGGGTCATTTTTACGTCCAATCTTTTCTGGCTATATGAGAACGTGGTATGCTTACGTAGCTTTCATGCCACACTTATCGAGGAACGTGTGTACGTGCTCTCCCTATTTTGTTAAAGTAGTGGGACACGTGTCACCATGGGTAGAGATCAAAACTCTACATGGGACACGTATCATCACGCGTAGAGGTTAATTTTCATCGTGGGTGACAGTTACTTGCGTAGAGACCCAACTTTATTGCTTTTTACGCACATAGGGACTAGTCTATAAATAGACTTATTTTTAACACAGAATGACATCAAGAGAGATACAGGAGAGGAGATTCTGAGAAAACTCATACTTTTAGAGTGATATTCCAGAAGCATTTCTTCAACTTTTTCTCAAGAACAGGGTGAAGCAAAGCACATGATAGATAAGAAAAGAAGTAGACTTAATATTTATTCGGAGGTCATGAGAACATGATAAATAATAAATCCCTTTTTTTAATCAGCTGGTAAGACAGAAGATCAAAATTCTCTTTTAGGAGACAAATAATCAGCTTAACCAAACATTGGTAGCTGGAGAAAGAAGAAATTCAGACATAATATTTCTTCAAGAATTTGCCATTAATTGGCATCATGAACAAATCTCCATTAGGTTTAGACAACCTATAGGCACGATTAGAGAAGACTGTCTCGACTACATAAGGACCTTCCTATTTTGCTTGGAATTTCCCTTTGCTCTTATGAGTCATCACCATCGGTCTTCGAACAGCTAGAACTAGCTCACCGACTTTGAATACCCTCTTTTTAACTTTTCGATTGAAAGCTTGAGATATGCGGGCTTGATATAACTCGATGTGCTGTTGTGCTTCAAGACGCTTCTCGTCTAGACCTTTAAGTTCTTGAAGTCTTAACCGATCATTATTCTCTGTAGTTAGCTCATTAGCAATGGCTATTCGAAGAGATGGAATCTGGATTTCTAGTGGAAGAACAGCCTCACATCCGTAAACGAATAAGAATGGTATAAAACCAGTAGGAGTTCGGACTGTCGTTCGGCAAGCCCATAAACATTCTCCAAGTTTTTCATTCTAATCACGTTTATTAGAAGAGACAAACTTTTTGAGAAGTTTAATAAATGTCTTGTTGAAAGCTTCGGCCAAACCATTAGCAGCTGGATTATAAGCCGTAGAAGCCAGATTTTGGATTCGATTCTTATCACAGAATCGATAAAATGCCTGACTGGCAAATTATGGTCCGTTATCATGGATTATCCCTCGGGGAATCCCGAAACGATAAATGGCATGATGTTTGATGAAGCTAACCACATTAGATGTTCTCACTTCAACAAGGGGAACCGCTTTCGCCCATTTAGAAACATAATCGGTTATAGCCAGTATAAACCGATATCCCTTGACAGAAGGAGGGTTAATCGGACCAATAATATCCATACCCCAAGCTTCGAAGGGCCAAAAAGCTGCTGTAGGATGTAAGAATTCAGATGGTTGATGAATAAAATCGGCATGAATCTGACATGCTTTACACCGTCTGGCGTAATCCACATCATCTGCTATCATAGAAGGCCAATAATATCCTATTCTTCGAATACGGTCCTGTAATTTTGAACCCGGTTGATGGGCACCGCAGACACCATCAAGAGCTTCATGGAGTGTTTGCTTAGCTTCACTCTCAGAGAGACAACGTAGCAAAAGTCCATCATAAGAATGACGATATAACATATGCAAAGAAGAATCATAGTAGAATCGAAATGATCGTCTCTTGATTGATGCAGCTTCTTTTGGATCTTCAGGTAAAATCCCATGAACTGCATAATCAATGAATAGACTTCTCCAATCCCTTTGCTGAGAACTTGATTCTGTAGTATAACTCTGTTCGATATACAAATTATTTTTGACACAGAATAAGTCTCGATCCAACAAAGTAATAGTATTTTATCTTCTAATTGGAACAACTAAGTCTACAGCTAAACTAGCAAGAGCATCATCTTCCAAATTTTAAGAACGTGGTACGAATTCAATGAAGAACCCTTTGAATGAAAGGGCCAATTCAATTACCACTTGATGATAGGGAATGAGGTCAGGATTTCTGACTTCATATGTCCCTCTGACCTGATTAACAATTAGTTGAGAGTCTCCATAAGCTTCCAGGAACTCAATGTCTAATTGTTTTGCTACTTGAAGACCAATTAGCAGAGTATTATATTCTGCCACATTGTTGGAGCATGGTTCATTAAGAGAATAAGCACGATATATGACCATTTTATCAGGAGAGACCAAGTTGATGCCTACTCCGGGGACAATATTGCCTTTAGGTCCAACTCGAGATGCTCTATCAAAATATAGTTGCCAAATATCATCCTTCAAAGTCATGTTACAATCCACAACTTCATCTGGATTGTCCTCATATAGTTTAGATGTTTCAGGTATAGGGTGAGCTGCTAAGAAATCAGCTAATGCTTGACCCTTCACTGATTTTTGAGGTACATAGACCATATCATAAGGAGTAAGCAACATTATCCAGGTGGCTAACTTGGAATTAAGAATACTCGGCTTTCTCATCAATACCCGAATATGATTTATTCTGGATATGACATGAATAGTTTGTCCTGACACATAAAGTCGTATCTTTTGAACAGCAAAAACCAAGGCCAGACATTCTTTTTCCACATGAGTATACCTGTGTTCAGCTCCAACCATCATTCGGCTAAGATAATAAATTGTATGTTCATGACGCTTATCACTTTTCTGTACAAGAAGTGCACCAAGAGAATGATCTAAGGCTTGAACATAGAGCAAAAATAGTCTTCCCACCACTGGAGGTACCAGAACAAGTGGATTTGTAAGGTATTGCTTGATGTCATTAAAGGCTTTTTGACATGCTTTATCCCAAACAAATGATACACCTTTCTTTAATAGACGAGAGAAGGGTTGACATCTCCCAGAAAGATTTGATATAAATCTCCTGATATAAGCAATGCGACCTTTGAAGCCACGGAGTTCTTTTAGATTGCTTGGAGGACGTATTTCAAGAATCGCTCTAATTTTGTCAGGATCAACATGGATACCTTGAGAAGTAATGACAAATCCCAAAAACTTGCCACTAGAAACCCCTAAGAAAGACTTAGTAGGATTCATCTTCAGTTGATGTTGACGCATCAACTCAAATACTGTCTTTAAGTCTTGAATGTGATCATCTTTTGATTGACTTTTGACAACAATATCATCCACATAACATTCAACTGTTTTTCGTAGATGTTCTTGAAAAATATTGCTCATGGCCCGTTGATACGTAGTACCGGCATTTTTCAGACCAAACGGCATAACCGTATAGCAGTAAACTCCAAGAGGTGTACGAAAAGTGGTATGCTTTTCATCTCCTGGATGCATCTTAATTTGATTGTATCCTAAAAATCCGTCCATGAAAGATATGCATTCAAAACCACATGTATTGTCTATCATGGCATCGGTAATCGGAAGTAAAAATTTGTCTTTTGGACAAGCTGCATTAAGATCTCAAAAATCTATGCAAGCTCAGACTTTTCCATTCTTCTTCATAACAGAAACAATGTTGGCAACCCAGTCTGGGTGTTGTTCTTTACGAACAAAACCATATGTGATCAGCTTTATGACTTCTGCTTCAATTACATCCATCATATCTGGTCGAAAATGTCGCTGTTGTTGTTTTACAGGCTTGGCATTAGGAAGAATATTGAGTTTATGAGTAGCTACTTAGGATCTAGACCCGGTATATCCTCATAACTCCATGCAAAGATATCAATATATTCTTTATAAGTTTTATCAACTCTTCCTTGTCATCTTCAGAAAGGTTTTTACTGATGAATATCGGCTTAGATGTAGTTCCGTCTCCAACATCAATCTGGACGATTTCATCTTCTGTAGGTGGCTGTCGCTGTTCGAAACGAAGCTTCCACTGAGTGTCCATTTGTTGTGCCCAAGGGTCATTTTCAAATGGCTCAAATTCACCATCAGTTTGAACCATGTTGACTGAGAATACGCACTCAGGTTCATCATAATGGTTTCCTCCAGAATATAAGGATTGTAAAAAACTAGAAGAAAATTCTTCTTCTATATCTTCTTTGTACATGTGGGATGTATCAGATTCGATGAACTGGATTTCTTCAGAATCTGAGGATTGTGAAGAACTGGAAGAAAATTCTTCTTGTATATCTTCATTAAACATGTGGGATGGATCGTATCCCAACCCATGACGAGTTTTCTGGTAAAACGGATCACCACATAATGGTAATCGTCTACCTTTTCCTTGATTGATATCTTGCATAGTCTTCAAATCATATCCCATATTCTGGATAATCTTAAGAGATTGTTGACTATATTTGTCAATTCGGATTCTTCCTTTATCTTTCTCTCTGAGATCATCTGTCTGAGTAATAAGGATATTTCTAGCCAAACCAAACACAATTTGGCTCTTGTTTTTCTTATTAGACGGGATCATAAAACAAGATTCTTCGTGACGTCTATAAGTTACACAAGCTTGTAATGATAAGGCTACAGGAAGAAGATATGGAGAAGATGTTAAGAACCTTTGAGCATAAGGTCCAACATCGATATGAAGAGGAAAAGAATTTTCCTTATGATTAATATATAAGGTTTCCTCTGTATTTATGTCATTTTTATGTTGATGACTTTGATTATCAGCAGATAAAGTCATTCTTTCAATAAATTTGACAGCCATATACTCCAAAAGAAAATCTTCATTAATTAGAAAGTACAGAATGATCAATATTTACATCATTTACAAACTGACTACTACGCTTTGGATTGATCACTAACGGACCGTCATCCGTCTTCTGCGTAGAATTGCCAAGGTTGATAATCAGTGGTTCTGGATCATTCGTACGACAAATACGTCCCTTGACTTTGATCATGCGAGGTTGAACTTGGCTCTTTACTGGAACTCTCACGGATTCCTCAGACCAAGCTCGAGTTCTTCCTTTAACCTTAATCATCAAAGGTTCATCATTGACAGGTTGGGGTTGGATTCGTCCTTTGACTTTAACCTTTAAAGGTTGATCTTCTGGAGGATCTTCATTGACAGGTTGATCTTCTGCAGGCGATCGATCTTCAGCCATATCAGATATTTCTTTCACATGCTCCTGTTTGTAGAGTATTGAATCAGAGAAATAGGCTTCAACACCCTTAAAAGGATTGATATCTACGAATTCAGTCTTCACAATCCCTTGAGAATCTACGTACTTGAAGCATTAGTGGAGAGTTGAAGGCACAATATTATGCTCATGTATCCAGGGTCTTCCAAGAAGGATGTTGTAAGATACATCTGAATTGATAACATAAAAGGTAGCCATAGTTCGAAGATCACCTATCTGAATCTTCAGACGAATTTTCCCCAATGGTTTACTCTTTCTAGAGTTGAAACCAACTATTGTGGTACTAGTGTAAGTCAAATCACTAGTAGGAATCCTCAAGGGTCATAGCATACTTTGAAGAATAATGCTAATAGAAGACCCATGATCAATATAAATCCTGTCAATTTCAGTTAATTTAATATACCCTGTATAACACAGAGGCCTGTCGTGTTTATTATGCTTCAACAACATATCTTCTTGTGTGAAGGTAATGCTAGAAATTACTTCCATCATACTATGACATTGTGAACACGACACTGGTATATTGTCAGGACTCTTGAGTTGAGCTAAGCATGAGTCTGCCTGTATCAAAGCTTCGCTCAAAGTTTTTCGACTTTCTTTAGAAAGATGAAGCAACTCAAAGATAGAAAGTCTAGCCGGAGTATAAGCTAATTGGGCTAGAATATCGAACTTGTAGGGCTTCATCACCACCCCTTGATTTGAAGCAGACTTCAATGGAACGTCGAAGCGTACTGCTTTCTGTTTCCCTTTCTCAACCACAGATGGTTTAGAAGGTCTTGCCTCAGCAGGAATAGGAGATGGTTGAGCTGGTAGTGTTTCAGCAACGTCCTCTGCTTCTTTAGAAGTTCACTCATAATTTTTATGGTACTCTTTCCCAGATCTTGTACCAACAAAGGTTTCTTCTTCAGACTCAGGAGAATGAAGTACCATATTACAGGTTTTAGTCTTCTTTCCGGTAGTCTTCTTCTTGCGATAATTTTTATGAGGGACCTCAAATCCCAATCCAACAGTGGATTTTTAACCTTGAATTTGTAAAGGAAGTCACATTCCTTTATCATAGTTCAAGCCTTCCGCCTTTTGAAAGTCATAGCCCATCTTTTTATGAGATGGACTGATTGTTGACTATACATGTGAGTGGGTAGCGGACTTTCAATCGATGATTCAACAGAGGAAGAAGAAACAGAGACCTCTGTAGTCACAGGAGTAGGGGTATTCAAGACAGAAGGAAAAATCCCTACAGGAGCTTTCTCATAAGCAGCAAAGATTTGTTGTGCCCTATATAAGGGGACACTATTTATTGCTAACCATTGTCGATGAGTAAGTTTGAGTTTGGTAGGAGATGCCAAACTTGGAGGGCATATATTCAAACCCCTCAGTCAATCCTCCAAAGGAATGCCATCCCAAAGATGATCCAAATCATCATGATCTGGAGTAACAACATGAAAAATCATATTGCAGGTTTTGACTTTTCTACCTTTCTTGGATTTTAAAGTTTTACCTTCATCTTCCATTTCAGGTACTAAGTCAGGATGTACCCACATGATTTCACTATTTTTTAATGTGAGCGGCAATAATCCTTCACTTTGCTTTCTAGCAGGCGGAAGATTCACAATCTTCATAGTTGCCTTAGGAATTGGGACAATCCCAACTGGAACTTGCTGTTGAGGAAAACCTCCAAATTGAAGAGAAATCATATTAGTTGTAACTGTATGCTCATCATTGGTTAAAGCGATGGCATTAGCATTTATCAACTCTTGGATTTTCTTCTTTAAAATATAGCAAGCCTTGGTAGGATGATTTATGTATCTATGATAGATACAATATTTGGGATTGTCAGTCAGATTTATCTCATTAGGTCTTTTTGGCTCTGGAATCTGGAGTTTGCCACTCTTCACAAGACATTAGAATATCCCTGGGATATCATTGTCATCAAAAGAGTACTCTTCTTTTGGTTTGGAAGACTTCAGATTATTTGGCGTCGTTTTGGATTTTGAAAGATTAACCACTAGGGTTTCCTTCCCTTTTCTATTGCGATTGTCGGAATTATTACCTGAAAAGGCTTTCTTTCCTTTGTCTTCTGAGGAAAAGATCATCCCATGTTCATGAGCCAATCTACCATTGGTCTCGGCTGAAATTGCTGCTATAATGAACGAGGCCCAATCCGTGAATTAAGAGCCCGTAAAGACAGCAATAGTTGGTCGCAGATTCATTTTGTATGTATCAATCAATGCTAAATCTGGCATATCATGAGGCATCTTCAAAGTTTCCTGTCGAAAACGTTTAATAAACGTCTGAGTATCTTCTTTCTCTTTCTGTTTAATTTCTATTAAGGAGGACATATTCATGTCCATGCCTCCTTCATTGAAGCGGAAGAGAAACATTGCTTTAAACTCATTAAAAGACGATATGAAATTGTCGGGTAGACTGCGATACCAGTCATAAGCTGAACCCGTTAAACACCCTATGAAGACTCGGATGAGAAGAGCATCATTCTTCTGCAGATGCACAGTCATAATATCAAAATAATTGATATATTGACTAGGAGAGGCCTTTCCATCAAATAACACCATCGATCGTGGCTTGAATTTTGGAGGAAAGGGTACATCATTCCAATGAGGAGGATAAGGTTGCTTAATCCCTAACCTCTGGAGCTGATCCTTGTGCTTCAGAACTTCAAAATGTGCTTTTAGCTCCCGTACTGCTTGAATAGCTTCACTAGTTTGAGGAAGCACATTCAATTGAATAGTTGCTGGATGTACCGTAACCCCCACCGAAGGTGGTACATCTTCTAGAATGAGAGGATTTAGAGATGCAGAATTTTGATTAATAGCAGGCTCTTGACTAAGATTATTCAAAGGTACATCAACCCCTTGACTATCTTGAGTTTGTGCTGCTACCTGCACCGGTGTTACTACTGCCGGCTGAACAGTTTGTTGAGTCATTATTATTTGATGCATACTTTGCATCATGGCAATCATGTCCTTCAATGATTGCTCAACTGCAGAGAGGCGTTATTCTGTATTAGCTGTTGACATCTCCGGTTCATCTCCGATAGCATAGGATTCAACCTCCCTTGAACATACAGAGGATTGGTGTAGAGGTATGAATCAACGCTATCAGTTTCTGACTCCAACGACTGGGTACCCCCAGCTTCTGAATCTGAAGATTGTAACGATCTTTGAACTCTTGATCGAGTATTCTGATATACCCCTTCAAAAGTATCAAGGTGTCGGTTGAATTGTTGTTGGCTTGGAGTCCGGGACGAATTGCGTCTTGGACGTCGTTCTATATTGATATGAGATGCCATATTGACTGATGCATAAGACAACTCATATTCTTGATCATCAACTTGTTGCTGAGGCATATTGTAGCTTAATCGGTCAAAAACTGACCGTTTCGAAGTCGAACATCAACATTTGATTACAATCTGGTGACACTCACAATGATGATCTTCTTTGGGGAGTATCACAGGAGATTTTCTATTTTTATGCTTTTATACGAGTAACTCGCATAAATCAGAAGGAGTAGAGGGAGTAGTCTTCTTTATTATATTTGGGACAGAGAAACGTTTAGTTCTTTGCGTATAAAGAAGATTACTGGCTGCATTAGCAGAACCAAACTGTACATTTTTACGTGCCTGGAGTTGCGTGCGTAAATCCTAAGATTTTTGTGCACAAAGGACTCCATCAGTATTACGCATAATCTAAAGGTTTGGTACCTTACGTAAAGCAGTGTAAGAAGGCTGTTGGTAGAAAACTAAAGTTTTACCAACAATAGAATTCTTGTTTTTATGCTTCATGCGTGCAGGTAAATTCACTTTAGATGCAAAGGCATCATTGTGAACTTTATCTACCATGTCACCGACAAGGAGATTTACCCTTACGCGTAGAACGCAAAACATGAACATCTGCCACGTCACAGACGGGAGATTTACCTTTACACGTAGAGCGTAAAACTTGGGTGTCTACCACGTCATAGACAGAAGACTGATTTTTACGCGCAGAGCGTAAAACTTGGGAGTCTACCACGTCACTGACGGGAGACTGATTTTTACGCCCGGGGCACATCACTGAAGTAGAGACTGCCTCGTCACAGACGGGAGCCTCCACAACAGGAGAAGGAAGGATTCCTTTGCATTCAGAGACAGGAGGGAGATTCGAGGATGCTTTGGATTTAGGAATCCAAACTTTTTGCGCCTTCCGCAATTTTTGAACATTGGAGCAGCGAGTACTAACCCCAGTTCGGAGCATTTCTTCATAAGCAGTCTGGTCGAAGTGAACAACCAGAGTCTTCTTTGTCGATCCGACCGACACATCATCATATTGAGTAATTGCTTTCTCGTCTGAGGAGAAAGTCATCCCCAGCAGAGTCGCCATTTTGTTTCACTTAACAAAATGCCTAAAATTGGCTTTTGAAAGAAAACAAAAAAAAGTACAAAAAGTACAAATTATTTCTGGAAAGTATTGCTATGGAAGTCTGATCTGAGAGCGATCACTTTGTTCCATGGACCATACGATGATGATGAATAAAACTACTTGAAGAAGACGAACAATCGGAAGAACTAAGTCACCAGAAAGGTATCGAACAACGGCACTGATGGCACAGTTGAATGCTTTCCTGCTTTGCTTCACCCTATTCTTGAGAAAAAGTTGAAGAAATGCTTCTGGGAATATCACTCTGAAAGTATGAGTTTTCTCATAATCTCTCTCCTGTATCTCTCTTGATGTCATTCTGTGTTAAAAATAAGTATATTTATAGACTAGACCCTCTGTGCGTAAAAAGCAACAAAGTTGGGTCTCTACGCAAGTAACTGTCACCCACGATGAAAATCAACCTCTACGTGTGATGACACGTGTCCCATGTAGAGTTTTGATCTCTACTCATGCTGACACGTGTCCCACTACTTCAACAAAATGGGGAGAGCACGTACACACATTCCTGGATAAGTGTGGCATGAAAGCCATGTAAGCAGACCACGTTCTCATGTAGCCAGAAAAGATTGGGCATAAAAATGACCCAAAATAGACTTCCTGCGTAAAGTAGCAGACTGGGCGTAAAATAACCCAAAATAGACTTCTGCGTAAAGTGGCTGAAAAGTAGCCTTGTGCGTAAAATTAGCTCAAATAAACTCTACGTGCACAAAAACCTTGAGCGTAAAAGCTCGAATAGCTTTCGTGCGTAAAAGAAGCAATCTCTTAAGCGTAAAGTAGCCCATCTGCACACTACATGACAGGCGTTGGGTTTGGTGAAAAAATCTTCTCGACTTCTGTGCACTGTTCTTGTCAGAAAATCATTCTGTCAGATCAAAATCACGCATATTAAATGCAGCCTGATAGCCTGTCGCCCACACGTAAAATTTGAGTATGGCTCTCGTGTAAAATAGTTCGCGTAGAGTTAACTCTGTTTGCTCTCTGCGTAAAAATTGAATCTGACTCAGTTTGACTTGCGTAATGCTCTCAACTTCTTTGACTTGGTCTATGAAATATATTTATGCTTCTACAAGACCCCCTTCAAAGTTTTCAAATTTTTTCTAAGATTTGAAATACTTTGAACAGAAGCATAAAAATCTGAGATATCCAACAGTTCGTGTAAAGTTCGGGATACTCAACAGTCCGCATAAAGTTTGGGATACCCAACAGTCCGCGTAAAGTTCGGGATACCCAACGATCGAATTAGAAGCGTAATATTCGGGATATCCAAGAGTCAGCGTAAATTTTGGAAATTTGAACCGATTTAAAAAATTCTCTATAAATAGAGCCTTGCCGATAGAGAGAGAACTTTACTCATTCTCGAAATTTCAATCTTTCTTTACTCTCTTTATCTTCATCCATTCAGTTCGAATCAATAGCCCCCAAGAGCAAAACTACCGCCGGCGCCAAGAGCAAGAAGCCCGTCGCTGCTTCTTCGAGAAGCGAGCGCACGGAAACTGCCGTCGCATCATCGGAGACACTCCGCAAGACCAACCCCACAGTGGCTCCAGCCATGAAAGGTAGAACATCCTAATTCAGCCGTGAGTTCCTTGGAGAAGAAGAAGACTCGAACCCTAAACTTTACGCCCACGTTTATACGTGTCAGCGTAGAAATTGAAATAACAAAATACGCCCATGTTATACGTGTCAGCATAATAAATAAGAAATATGCCCACGTCTATACGTGCTAGCGTAAAAAACAAAATACGCTCATGTCAATACGTGCCAACGTAAAAATCAAAATACGCTCACGTCCATTCGTGCCTACGTAAAAAATAAAATACGCTCACGTTAATACGTGCCAGCGTAAAATATGAATAACAAAAATACACTCACGTTCATTCGTGCCAGCGTAAAAACGAAATACGCTCACGTAAATGCGTGCCAACGTAAAATATGAATAACAAAAATTACGCTCACATGTTTGAATATAAAATGTGTTACCAATATATTCTTTAATAAGTTTTATCAGCTCTTCCTTTTCATCTTCAGAAAGGTTTTTACTGATGAATATCGGCTTAGACGTAGTTCCGTCTCCAACATCAATCTGGACGATTTCATCTTCTGTAGGTGGTTGTCGTTGTTCGAAACAAAGCTCCCACTGAGTGTCCATTTGTTGTGCCCAAGGGTCATTTTCAAATGGCTCGAATTCACCATCAGTTTGAACCATGTTGATTGAGAATACGCGCTCAGGTTCATCATAATGGTTTCCTCCAGAATATGAGGATTGTAAAAACATGAAGAAAATTTTTCTTCCATATCTTCTTTGTACATGTGGGATGTATCAGATTCGATGTATTGGATTTCTTGAGAATCTGAGGATTATGAAGAACTGAAAGAAAATTCTTCTTGTATATCTTCTTTAAACATGTGGGATGGATCGTATCCCAACCCATGACGAGTTTTCTGGTAAAACGGATCACCACATAATGGTAATCGTCTACCTTTGCCTTGATTGTGACCTTGCATAGTCTTCAAATAATATCCCATATTCTGGATAATCTTAAGAGATTGTTGACTATATTTGTCAATTCGGATTCTTTCTTTATCTTTTTCGCTGAGATTATCTGTCTGAGTAACAGGGATATTTCTAGCCAGACCAAACACAATTTGGCGCTTGTTTTTCTTATTAGACGGAATCACAAAATAAGATTCTTCGTGATGTCTATAAGTTACACAAGCTTGTGATGATGAGGTTACAGGAAGAAGATATGGAGAAGATGTTAAGAACCTTTGAGCATAAGGTCCAATATCGCTATGAGGAGGAAAAGAATTTTCCTTATGATTAATATATAAGGTTTCCTCTATATTTATGTCATTTTTATGTTGATGACTTTGATTATCAGCAAATAAAGTCATTGTTTCAATAAATTTGGCAGCCATATACTCCAAAAGAAAATCTTCATTAATATTAGAAAGTACAGAATAATCAATATTTACGTCATTTACAAACTGACGACTACGCTTTGGATTGATCACTAACGGACCGTCATCCGTCTTCTGTGTAGAATTGCTAAGGTTGATAATCAGTGGTTCTGGATCATTCGTACGAGAAATATGTCCCTTGACTTTGATCATGAGTGGTTGAACTTGGCTGTTGACTGAAACTCTCACGGATTTCTCAGACGAAGCTCGAGTTCTTCCTTTAACCTTAATCATCAAAGGTTCATCATTGACAGGTTGGGGTTGGATTCGTCCTTTGACTTTAATCTTCAAAGGTTGATCTTCTAGAGGATCTTCATTGACAGGTTGACCTTCTGCAGGATCTTCATTGACAGGTTGATCTTATGCAGGCGACCGATCTTCAGCCATATCAGATATTTCTTTCACATGCTCCTGTTTGTAGAGTATTTAATCAAAAAAATAGGCTTCAACACCCTTAAAAGGATTGGTATCTACGAATTCAGTTTTCACAATCCCTTGAAAATCTATGTACTTGAAGCATTGGTGGAGAGTTGAAGGCACAATGTTATGCTCATGTATCCAGGGTCTTCCAAGAAGGATGTTGTAAGATACATCTGAATTGATAACATAAAAGGTAGCCATAGTTCGAAGATCACCAATCTGAATCTTCAAATACATAAAACTTACTGCGAAACCAGAGATTCTGGGTTCGATCCCTAGCAGTTTCGCAATTTTGTTTCACTTAAGAAAATGCCAAAAATTGGCTTTTGAAAGAAAACAAGAAAAAGTACAAAAAGTACAAATTATTTCTGGGAAGTATTGCTATGAAAGTCTGATATGAGAGAGATCACTTTGTTCCTTGGACCATACGATGATGATGAAGAAAACTGCTTGAAGAAGATGAACAATCGGAAGAACTAAGTCACCAGAAAGGTATCGAACAATGACACTGATGGCACAGTCGAATGCTTTCCTGCTTTGCTTCACCCTGTTCTTGAGAAAAAGTTAAAGAAATGCTTCTGGGAATATCCCTCTGAAATTATGAGTTTCCTCAGAATCTTCTCTCCTGTATCTCTCTTGATCTCATTCTGTATTAAAAATAAGTCTATTTATAGACTAGACCCTCTGTGCGTAAAAAACAACAAAGTTGGGTCTCTACGTAAGTAACTGTCACCCACGATGAAAATCAACCTCTACGTGTGATAACACGTGTCCCATGTAGAGTTTTGATCTCTACTCATGGTGACACGTGTCCCACTACTTCAACAAAATGGGGAGAGCACGTACATACGTTCCTCGATAAGTGTGGCATGAAAGCCACGTAAGCAGACCATATTCTCATGTATCCAGAAAAGATTGGGCGTAAAAATGACCCAAAATAGACTTCCTGCGTAAAGTAGCAGACTGGGCGTAAAATAACCCAAAATAGACTTTCCGCGTAAAGTGGCTGAAAAGTAGCCTTGAGCGTAAAATTAGCTCAAATAAACTCTACACGCACAAAAACCTTGAGCGTAAAAGCTCGAATAGCTTTCGTGCGTAAAAGAAGCAATCTTTTGAGCGTAAAGTAGCCCATCTGCACACTAAACGACAAGCGTTGGGTTTGGTGAAAATATCTTCTCGGCTTCTCTGCACTGTTCTTGTCAGAAAATCATTATGTCAGATTAAAATCACGCACATTAATGCAGCCTGACAGCCTGTCGCCCGTACGTAAAATTTGAGTATGGCTCTCGCGTAAAATAGTTCGTGTAGAGTTAACTCTGTTTGCTCTCTGCATAAAAATTGAATCTGACTCAGTTTGACTTGCGTAATGCTCTCAACTTCTTTGACTTGGTCTATGAAATTTATTTATGCTTCTACAGCCATATATATATATATATATATATATATTTTATATATATATATAGTATTAATCTATTATAAATATAATTATATATTTACAAAATTGGACTTAATCTATTTGGCTGTATAATATCCCGAATAAACTCATAACACTTCTACTAAGTCATGGTCAACCTAATATGGTTGTACTAAATGGGGTTTGCTAGGTTAGGGTCCAAACATATTTTCTAATCAATCAAACTCGAAAAGTCAATCGATAAGCCTCTTGTGCCATTCACAAATACTTAGTAAGTGGGAACTCGATTGAGTGGCACACCCTTGGCATGTACATCGTAGACTCAAAATGGATCAAAATCATATATTGGGTTGAATGGTTTTGATCTATTTCGAGTTCTAAACTCACGTAGGATGTTAGGTCTGGAATTGCGGTAAATAATCTAATTGCCTAAATTTGACCCCAAGTTTTACGAAATCAAAAGAATGCTAAGGGACAAGTTTGGATGGGACATGATATTCAAATTGAAGGTGGACTCGTCTACTTCAAAACTCATAAGGGTTGGTTCGAAAGATTGTCACTTCTTGTGCTCCAAAAATCAAAGCTACGGAGAAGTACATCTATATCAAAATTAATACTAAAATATAATTTAATAAATATAAAACCATATAAAATAAATGAAAAAGATAATTCCCAAAAATTAGGGTCCTCACAATCTACCCACCTTAAAAGAATTTCATCATCGAAATTAAAATAAGGCTCACTAACGAAGAACAGCGCTAGTGCAACTAGGAATAGTTCAAGGGATATGCTAGGTTACTACGTTGTCTCCTAATAACTGAAGTAATAATCAATCCTAAACCATTTGGTTGTGCAACATCTCTATCGTAAAACTATAGATGGTTATCTTTAGTCGCTCTTTTGGGTACTGACGGTCTTACAATGATCACGTTAAAGGTTTATCCTTCTAACTATATTATTATTATAATTATATAAGTATCTTTTCACCCAACCAAGCTAAGTAATACCTCCCAATCCGTTTAATCTTAATTTTACAACTGACATGGTATAATAGTAAAATGGGTTGGGTTAGGCTATGTTTAGGTTTCTTCTTGTAGAGGGTCAATCTCTATACTAAAACTATCACTCTACTTTTGATCGAGTAACTACCATAAGGGCGTAACCTAGTATGATCATATATGTATTTCTATACTGAGGACGTCTACGCACCTTTGGTCACACTACCCATCAAACATGTGATACCCTAAAATCTTATGACCCTAGCACACTAGGTGCAAAATTTATACCACTAAATATCTGTCTTATGACATTTCTAATCCCCTCCTATCTATCAAGCAACGAAAATCAATAAGCAAGCTAACTTACCCCATAACTTATGGATTTCTGATAAATTCTAGGTAGCACAATTATTCGTTTCACCGAAATAGGAAGAGACGAGAAGCAATGGTACGAGAAAGCAAAGAAAGAATAGTCGAGAGCGAATACGAAATTCAAGGACGGTAGAGAAATTTCTAAGAGAATTGTCAAGGCAGTGTGGATTGAGATTCCTAAGGGTTTAACCATATTCGCAGGCCCGCTCGGTACAGTAACGTAACCGAAACGGCTAACTCGACCTGCATGGGCCAACAAAAAAATATGTAACACCCCAGTCCCAAAATACGTAGGACTAGGATACGTATACATGCCAGCTACACATCGAGGGGACTCCAGCCTCGTTCGAATACGTATAAGCTGTATGGACTAGGGCATTAGGTCTAATCATGGTAAATCAAAACTAATCTCAATCCACATAAAATAATAAAATATCAAGAATGAACAATATGGTTCGTGGTCTGCAGCCTACTAGCATACATGTTTGAATAGACTTGAAAGGAAATATGAGTCTAATAAATTAGACTAATAAGCAGAATATGTCAAAATAAAAAAATATACGGCATGAGAGAATAATAAAATGAAACCATGCACCAACGATACCTGAATCCTGCAGATGCAACTCATAACCATCCATTGATTCTACCAGCTTGGCTATAACCTGGAGAGATAACCAGGTCCTTAGGGGACTAGCAAGACATATAATATACATGCCTACTTTAACAGTTTTAACATGCAAGGAAGGATAGGAAATAGTACAAGAAATAAAGACTGTAAAGTAGTACAAGAATAAAATATAAGGAAGTGGCATGCCATCGAGAATCGTGCTGATAAACATGACTAAGAGTAAATTGGAGTAGATCACAGCGCAGTAGGGACTCACGGCCCTATAGATCACAGCGCAGTGGGGGCTCACAACCTATAGTAAGTCTCTATCGCAGCTCAGTGGGGGCTCACAACAGAGAGTAGTCAAGTATAGTCATCGTCTATCACAAGGTCCTCGCCTAGAACTACGAGTCAAGTCAAGGCAAGTCAAGTCAACAAGTCAGCAAGTCAAGTCTAGCTCAATCATTTGAAAGGGACATAACAGAGGCTAAGCAATACTATCACTAGACATGAACACGATAGAAAAATATGGCTAGTAACATGAGAAAAAAAGAGTAATAATCTACGCTCACGTAAACCTAGGAAGTACCCATAATTTGAAGCAGAAGAAAAATATGTACCAAGTGAGACATAAAAGAATGGCAGTATAGAAAAGCATGTAAGTAATGTAAAGTTTAGCAAGGTGTACTTGCCTGGTGTAGCGCACCGAACCACAATAATTAACCAATCAACGAGTCACCAAAAGTCCAACTCCTGTAAACCACTCTGGATGTTGTAACAGACATTGCCAATGTTCTCAAAATAAGCAAAATAGCTGGGATAGCCTATCCATAAGTCTAATTCTGGACACAGCGACAAAACGATAATTTTGGGTCAAAACGGTGTCCGCCATTGGACCCGCTTTGCACCAAAAAGTATGCCAGAGTCTATAGTCTCTAAAGTCGTCAAACTATAAGTTTATGGATTCGTTTTGACAAGACGAACCCAACGGTATATCCAAAGTTGGATTCCGGTATACCGTGCACAAATTCGCCCGTTGAGTCGGATCATGGGGCCCACAAAATGATGATCCAGTCAACTGTCTCGGAATCGGACCAAACTTGGCATACAGGAACAAAAAAATGATATGGTCCTATTGGCGCAAGTTTCGTCTCGATTTGATGAACGTGCATAAAACAATTAGAGAATTTACAAAATGGCCGATACTTAAATTTTGACGGATACACATCAAATTCGTCGGGCACACGCAACCAATTTAAATTTCGTCAAAGCCCACATGTCTGCGAAGTCGATACGCACCTTTCGATGCTTTCGGTTCACGACCACGTCGCCCGGTTTGATATGACAGACCCCGTATCAATGTTTTCAGAAACTATTTTTCTTGGATTTTTGGAACTGTTTTAATAGAAATATAGTATAGAATAAAATAATCTCTTTAATGGGTTTTAAACTAGGTCAGGTTGTTTACAAGACTGTTCAAGTGGATTTCGAAAATACTGCTAGCCCTAATAGATATTGGCCTTCCTATTTGAGGTTTCGAACTATTTATTCCCTGTTTTAGGGACAATTTTTTCGTCGATTTCGAGTCAATTTAACTCCAAATTTGATTTGATTTCAATCAAAATAATTAATGGGACTCATAGATGTATAGGTTGTGATTACAAAGAACCAATTGGTTTGAGATTTGGTGATGAGACGGTGAAGAAACTAACCCGAAAAGACGTTACTCGTGCAACTGATGCTGCATGGTTGCTCTGTTTTGGTGCCTGCTATCGGCATCGCAGTGGTGGTTCGGCTGCCTGCACGGTGGCGTGCATCGACGATAAGGTCGTCAGGGTGCGCGTGGGTGGCAGGTGATGTCGACGCTGGCGTGGGGTCAGCCGAGAAGGTAGGGTTTTGAGGTTCTCCCCCGTTCTCTCTTTATATATATATTTGGCTCCTTTGGGGAGGGGTCAGGTGAGTTGCTATACTGTTCTGCAAGGAACAATATTCAAAAATATTTTTTTCTCTCTCTCTCTTCTATATATCTATATGGATACATGTACATATATATTGATGTATATGTACTCCTATATGATAAATACAAAAAATATTTACAGAATATTATAAATAAAAATAACCAACTATAACATATATTTATTAAATTTATTTACTAAAATTTATATTAATAAAACTTAATTTATATGCATATAGGTATATATCTCAACCTTATAAATAGAATTCAATAGTAAAAATACTTATTCTTGTATTTATTTCCTACACATACATTTATATGCACACAATATATGTATAGCCTAGAAATCCTCTAAAATCTAAAAACAATAATTTAAGAATATTATTTATCATATTTCCAAAATAATAACAATTTAAATAATAAACTTATATTATACATTTATCAATATTTAGGAAATATTTGTCAATACTCAAAAATAAAATACGAAATATATGCACATGCACAAAATATATTTACATATCTACCTGGACGCCTCTAGATGTACCACATGACTATATGGGCTTAGGTTTGGTTCGGGTCCAGTCTGGGCTAAATTGGTACAACCGGGTCTCCCAAAAGGTCAAAAATCTTAATAAATAACTAATTAAATTATTTAAAGGGGTCAACTCACAACTTTGACTGGTTTTCCTAGTTGGGAAAAAGTTATGGCTAGACCGTCCCTAGCATGGCTAATACAATAGCCAAAGCATACAGCTACACTCTCCGTGCCATAATTCCTAGTCGATATGCATCTCAAACTTAACCATGACTAATGCCATATATATATATTATATATATATATTATAATATATATATATATATAATATATATATATGGCATTAGTCATGGTTAAGTTTGAGATGCATATCGACTAGGAATTATGGCACGGAGAGTGTAGCTGTATGCTTTGGCTACTGTATTAGCCATGCTAGGGACGGCCTAGCCATAACTTTTTCCCATATTTAAAGGGGTCAACTAACAACTTTGACTGGTTTTCCTAGTTGGAAAAAAGTTATGGCTAGACCGTCCCTAGCATGGCTAATACAATAGCCAAAGCATACAGCTACACTCTCCGTGCCATAATTCCTAGTCGATATGCATCTCAAACTTAACCATGACTAATGCCATATATATATATATATATATATATATATATATATATATATATATATATATATATATATATGGCATTAGTCATGGTTAAGTTTGATATATATATATATATATATATATATATATATATATATATATATATATATATATATATATATATATATATATATATATCTCAAACTTAACCATGACTAATGCATATATATATATATATATATATATATATATATATATATATATATATATATATATATATATATATATATAAAACCCCCCTTAGAAAATATATAAAACCCCCCTTAGAAAATCCCGTAAAAACCCCCTCACTCTAATTCGTAATATTAATGTTAATATTATTGTTAATGTGAATATTAATGTTAATGTCAATATTAATTTTTTTAATTTTTTATATTAATGTTAATGTTAATGTTAATATTAATGTTAATGTTAATATTAATTTTAATGTTAGGTTTAATGTTAATTTTAGTATTTAATTAATGTTAATATTGACATTAATATTAACATTAACGTTAATATTAACATTAATATTATGGATTAGAGTGAGGGGGGTTTTAGGGGGTTTTCTAAGGGGGGCTTTTGATCCGCTTCCTATATATATATATATATATATATATATATATATATATATATATATATATATATATATATATATATATTTATATATAGCATTAAGCTATTATAAATATAATTATATATATACAAAATTGTACTTAATCTATTTGGCTGTATAATATCCCGAATAAACTCATAACAATTCCACTAAGTCATGGTCAACCTAATATGGCTGTACTAAATGGGGTTTGCTAGGTTAGGGTCCAAACATATTTTTTAATCAATCAAACTCGAAAAGTCAATCGATAAGCCTCTTGTGCCATTCGCAAATACTTAGTAAGTGGGAACTTGATTGAGTGGCACACCCTTGGCGGACTCAAAATGGGTCAAAATCATATATTGGGTTGAATAGTTTTGATCTATGTCAAGTTCTGAACTGACGTAGGATGTTAGGTCTGGAATTTAGGTAAATAATCTAATTGCCTAAATTTGATCCCAAATTGTACGAAGTCAAAAGAATGCTAAGGGACAAGTTTGGATGGGACATGATATATCAAATTGAAGGTGGACTCGTCTACTTCAAAACTCATAAGGGTTGTTTCGAAAGATTGTCACTTCTTGTGCTCCAAAAATCAAAGCTACGGAGAAGTACATCTATATCAAAATTAATAATAAATTCTAATTTAATAAATATAAAACCATATAAAATAAATAAAAAATAATTCCCAAAAATTAGGGTCCTCACAATATACATTATGTAAGATTGCTATTATTACTTGTTATTTAATTATTATTACCATTGAATTCACTTTCAATATTATTATTTTTGTAAAATTATATTATTGTATTATTTTTAGACTATTTTAAACATGAGTTTTGACTAAACATATATATTTTATTATTTTAAATTAAGATTTTGCCTAAAATAATATTTTTAGATTTTTAAACTATTTATCTAAATATTTTGACTAATACAAATATAGTTTTGTAGTATTATAAATATTTTCTAAAATTAGTTATATACATATATATATATATATATATATATATATATATATATATATATATATATATATTTGTTTATGTAAATTCTCTTCGATTTCCATCTTGATCGTGACTAGTCATACGTTCCTATTTTTTTTATGATTCTGACTACATATCGACCCTAGGATAATCGGACTGTCTAGACCAAATGGCACGGTCTGTTCCATTGTTAGAGCCGTCTTGTATAGTTATGACATCTACGACTTCTGTGCCAACGTGATCAAGTCACAAACAACTGCAACTTAACTCGAGGCAAGTACACTATTGCTTTATGTTCTTATTACATTATAATGCTATCTTTTATTGTGCTTCATTGAGTATCCAGTTGAGACACGATTGTGACAGGGTAGGACTTGATTGTATAATTGCTCGTTTACTGATTGTTTAGTGAGTCGGAAGAAAAAAATACTAAGTAGACGTGTGAACAAACCCAAATAATGTTTAATGTAGATAGCTAAGTCATACACTTCACGTATGGGTTGGCCGTACCAAAAATGTGTGATAGCCATCGTATGATGTACCGTATTAGTCCAGTCGTTCACATGTCGAAAGGTATTTCAAAGCTCTGTTGGATTAGTTTTGCTTGTTTATGTTCATTTTTTCAGTTGTCTTGTTTATACATGTTCCTGCTAGTAGTTTCTTGTATATGTTATCGTTTCTAGTTCTTATACATGTTCCTTTACTATTACAATATCTCTATTGTCCAGCTTTATTTTGTATTAAGTTACATAAATGCAATAGGATTGTACTTTGCTCCTTTCTTGACTTGATTGTTGCAAGTGACTTGTTATGCTTCCTACTTTTGCGCTACAGACCATACCGGGGAGATAGACATCTTGGATGCAACCTTAGATTCTAGATTAGATATATTTTTTTTATTTTTAGCAGGTTTATTCCTGAATGTTATTTTGATGAATTATTGGATTTGTATTTGAATAATTATTGTGACTGAGCAATTATATATGATTTTGTTATATTTGAGTTAGATATTGAGACCTAGACAGCATACTACCGTCGATGCTGCAGCATAGGCTGGAGTTGGCTACATATTCATATTCGAAAAGCGTGTACTGGTCGTGACAATCTCCTACGTATGGGTGTCATAGCATTTTAGGTAGGCTGTTTAACCGCTCGGCCTGGTTGAGGCACTGATTGGGCGACCATTACTTCGGGCGCTCGGAGGAGGACTTAAGGATCCTCGAGTGTAATCGTCGGTAGTTATTAATGTTCACCAGTACAGCTTGATAATAGGCGACCTAGCACACACGAATATTTTAGGATAACTTGTTGTTTGAATGGTGCGATTGTGTAACATGCGCCATAAATGAAAGATTTAAATTAGGAAGCACAATCTCTGATTGATGCGTAGCGTCGACCATAATTTTGGAGGGAGTCTCCAGTTTGAATGGGGCGGTTATGGTGCACACACCATAAATATGGTATTGATTCTTCCAGTCTGGTGCACACACCATAAATACAGTTGTGGTGATTCGGTCTGGGGCACGAACCAGTTTGTTGTTGATCCGGTCCGGGGCACGAACTAGTTTGTTATTGATCCAATTCGGGCACAAACCAGTTTGTTATTGATCCAGTCCGAGGTATGAACCCGCTATCTTAGGGAGGAAGGTGGCTCAACCGGGGACTTGAGACGTCTATCTTGATGTGGTGACTGGTGGGCAGTTTGAGCCGCATGCCATCTTGGCCGCATGAGAGCCTTCTAGAGGGGAAGCAGTATGGTGTCTGGACAACAAGTGAGCTGGTCGTATGAAGTGGTCCAGTTGCCTCTGGTTCTGCAAACGCGATGTACCTCGAGGTACTGTGTTGTTGGGACTTGGCATTCCGTTGGAGGTCTTTTGGGCCTTCGTGCACATTATTTGAGGTAGCTTGATATTGAATGAGCCTGGGAAATTTTTATGCTTCAACAAAACCCTGTTCAAAGTTTTCAAACTTAGTAATGAGTTTGGAATACTTTGAACAGAAGTATGGGATTTTTAGGATCTTTGGGTCGTCGAGGCTTCGATGGAGTCTTTGTGTTTCCGATGACGTCGCTTCATCTGGGCACACTTCCTCTTTGTACTTACTAGACTGAAAGTTTATGCTATAAAGAGGGTTTTTGTATGAAGAGAGAGGCACCTTTTACTTTGTTCTCCTATGTTCTGTGCATACTTCCAAACCCTAGGTGTGATGGCCCCCAAAGCTTCCTTTTCTGGCGCATATACAAAAAAGGCCGAGAAGGGTAAGGATCCGGTATCTGGGTCTGATGAGGGGGCACTGAGGTATCCTCCTGAAGTCCAGCCACCAGTAGTCGGTAAGAATGCCCCGTATTTGGTGGGTTTTATTTTCCAAAACCCCAAATGTGCTGAGTCATACCCACCCTTTCTATTTTGTAGTGGTCCTTCCTCGAGCATCATCGATGAGCTCATTTTAAGTACGGAGCAAATATCACCAAGGAGAAACTTTGATGATCTGGAGGCCGCTGTCCAGGTCCAGATTGAAGAAGTTCAGCCCCAAATTCATTAAAGGATGGTGGGTGACCAGAGTTTGACTTTCCTCTTGGAGCAGTTGAATGCGAAGGAGATATATTCTGCTAGGGAAGAAGGGTTTCTGAAATCGTTGTTTTTGTTCGACGATGTCCTTCTTTGTTCGGTACCGAAAGTAGTTAAGGTGGAAGAGGATTGGCAATTTTTTCCTAGCGGAATGCGCATGCACTTGCCCTTGATGGAGCGTTATCTGCCATTATTTGATTTTGCGTTAGTTGCAAGTTCCAAGAGGAAGTGTATGAGGCTGACCAAGGAGCTAGCGGACGTTCGGTTTGGCATCATTCGGTTCTCTTCGACGACGAAGAAGGTGTATGCAAGCCTACGGCCCCTATTGCTGGTCCGTCAGTGGGTTTGCTGCCTAGAGACCACGAAGCAGTAGACCACATGATGCTTATTCAAAGTGATCACGTTGGATGCCTTTACTTCTGCTAGTGACACAGCCTTCACCCATTTTGAGAAGTAGCTGGTTATGGCGAGGATAGACCGATGTCATCTTAATGATGGCTGTAGAATCATGGAATTCATGCGCCCCTTATGTGCTATAAACATTATACGCCAAAACATCTCAAGCAAGCAGGCACATATCAAAATAGCAGAATCATGCACCACAAAGTGGTCAGAGACAAAAGTTTAAAAAATATATTTTTATTGATATTAATGATTACAATACAATGGAAATCTATTACATGAATTTTTTATTGGTATTCATGGTTACATAGAAAATCTACAACAAATGGAGCCTACTCTAACTATTCAAGATAGGCTCAACACTTCTGCCATATGGATGAGTCACTGGCAGCATAGGCGCATCACTTCAGTCATACATAGGTAGCATGTGCAGCCTTAACCTTGTCTTCGGCTATATGGATTAGCCGTTGACAGCCGACACATCATTTCTGCTATTTGAACGAGGCAATGGTTGAACAAAGTTTGGATTGGCAATCAATCCAAACCCTATAATCAACATGTTGGCACTCGATATGGTCTCAGGGCAGAATACAGCCAGTATGTTGCACGAGCACGAACTATTTTGCCAATAGTCAGCTAGGCGCATCTAAGTTATCTGATAAGTTTTTTCATCAAAATAGTAGCTTCTTTGAACGAAGAGATCTACGACCCACAGCTGACTTATGCACCAAGGAGGAGGCTCACAGCCATCGAAATCTAAGTCTGTTGCAAACACGAAGTCAGATGCAAAGAGAATGAGTAAAGTCTTTCTCTCTCAAAACCCCCTATTTAAAGGCCAAAGCACAGTCAAACCAATATGCCAAGTGGCAGTCGGTCAAAAGCTTTAAAATTAGTGTGATAAATCTCATATTAATGGCAATAAATCTACCACTTAGATTTTGACTTAGTCCAGTCAAAAGTCATCATTTTGAGTCCCGTGCCACATGCAGTGGTACCCTTCAGGAAGTTGACCAAAGAGAATGGGCCCTTAAACAAAACGGGGCCAAATCAAAATGATGCGCCCCAGAGTCAATGCGCCAACATGGCCACCTACAACTATACCATCAATATTTAATGCAAATGCCAGCTGTTGCTCGATCATGGTGCAATATGTGCCTTAAGAAACGTACAGTCGACGGTTACACAACAAACGAATCTCCATTCTACATGTGCAACACCCACTTTTCTAAATAAGGGTAATTTTGAACTTTTGTAATTTTAGTCTTTTAATAATGAGGTTTAATTCATGTTATGATTTTTGGTAATTTTTAATTCTTTTAAAACTATTTTAATTGGTGATTTATGATTTTGGTGTTTTGCTAGTGAAATCCTAGATACTACTTGACCTATAGAATAACCATGACCATGGAAACCTAACCATGTGATTAGGGTGATTTATTTCTATATTTTTGCCCAAGGGTGTTTTGGTTATTTTGATTTTTGTGAATTAATTATTGCATTGGTGTTGTGATTTTGACTTTTGCTAGTTGTGACTTTAGAGACTAGCCTAGCGTTTGACTTTGACTTTGGTGACTTAGTTAGCATGGTGTGGGACCCTAATCTAACTTAAGTTGGTCTTAGTTGACTTGAGTGTGGCTAAGTTTCATGGAGAGATTGAGTGTTTAGTGCATTGGACTTTTGGCTAAGAGGTTGAGCTAGCTAGCTAATGATCTTGGCCCAAAGCCCATTCATATGAAAACCTAACCCTAATTCTCTACATGGCCAGCCACAACAGCCCAAGAGTGACCTAATTTCAGCCTATATAATATCTCTACATGACCACGAGCCTCTTTTAGAAATCCCCCTTTAGGAAACCCTAATTTCTTTCCCAAATTGTCAAATCTCACCATTCCTCCACCAAATTGATCCCAATCTTTTGCATTAGGTTTTAAATCTAGAGTAGGGATTGTAGGAGGCTAGCTTGAAAGGAGGAGAGCTCATTTGGACTTTGCTTGAGGAAGGAGACTTCATAATTTGGGGCTTTTTCTTGGAGATTGGCTCTCTATAGGAAATCCCTTCAAATCACCTCTAAATCCTGATTTCTTTCCATAGATGCATCTATCTAGGTGTCCCCTAGCTGTAGATGAAGTTTGGTAGGAATTAAAATTTGTTTGGTGTCCGTATCGGACACGTATCATTCACTAGGTCTGGGTGTTTGATGAAATTCCCAAGAGGGTTTTTCTTATTGTTTTCGAATTCTTTTTAAACTGATTTGTAAAGCTTCATGTGCTCTTTGATTTCATGCACGACTGAGCTGGATATCGTGTCGTATCCGTGTCCAAATTGGATACGAATATGCTTGCAGCACACAGTACACTGTGCCCTGCTGTTCGAGGGAGTTTTCTCCTCGAACAGGACACGTGGGCAGCTGCCACTTGGCATGGAGATGGGGTCCATGACTGACAGGTCAGCCCCCAAGCCTCATGTCAAAAGAATTCGTGTCGGACACAAAATCTAATGTGCACTATTTTGTACTGACATGCACGTGCGTGGGATCCGCTTCTGATACGGGTCTCGTGTCCGCACAGGACACGTCATGGACACTTCATGTTGTATCGAAAGTGTAGTCCTATATGTGGGCTACATGTATACATAACCACGTGGCTCCACGTGAGCCGTGTCGTGCCTACGAGCTTGTGTACCAGCCGTATGAGACAGTGCAGTCTGTGCATGTCTGGGTGGGTTTTCGTGTGCATAGACACGTCGTGTCCTATTATCAAGACATATGCATGACACGTTACCAACCATTAATTTGATGTATTTTGTGATTTTCGAATATCAATTTAGGTTTTCCCTATGGTTATGTTACCACGTTCATATTTTTTTCCATTTTCTGAGATTAAATATTAATTAACTGATTTAAATGATAATTTGTGATGTTTAGCATATGTACATGCCTGAGAATTAAGTCTACATACCTGGGTCTTGTATTGGATTGAGTTTTGGTTCAGTACTTTTTTCGAATGAATATATATATATAGATTTACTGTGACCTGAGAATTCAAACTGATATGAGAACCTGGAATAGAATGTTAAAACTAAGTTTAATTTGATTGAATACCTGAGTTTGATGGAGAGTATGAATTCCTGAGATGTTGATTTCATTTACAATTTTCCCTCGGTTTCATGCATGTATAAATATGTACCTATGATTTTATGAATAATATATAACTATATATGAATGCAATGTATGCATATATGAAGGCAAGTATGCATATATTAATGTATGCATGCATGAATGAATGTATGTATGCATTTGTAAGGGTTACATGTTAACTGAGATTGTATGTTAAAAAAGAAAATCGAAAACTGAGTTTAGTTAGAACCTGAGAATGAGTTGAGTTCATATGTTGAATGGGTTCAGTTTGACATTAAATGAAACCTGGGAATTGATTTCCTTAAAACCTGAGTTGATATATGAATATACAAAACTGAATTTGGGTTGAATGTTGCACTCAATTATGCAAACTGAGAACACTTTAGCATGCCACTAACATACACACCACTCACTGTACACTATATGATACCCCTCTGCTACACTCTTACACAATTATACACATACACTCTATAACCTGCTGCATGTACACACACATAAACCCCTCACTATCACTCATTGTTGCCTGTCACATAACACACACACACACTCTTACTCACTGTCCACACACACACATACACACACACCACTCACTGTCACACTTGTTTCACTCACACACAAACAATTGACTGAGATACACACACACCCTCTACACATATTTACATTTATATGCATACATCCTTTACTTTGACACTTGTTGACACTTGATACTTCACTATTGATACTCACATCATGTTCTTGACACCACACACACATTAACCCCCTTGTCTGATTACACTAAGCCCTATGCCATGTTCACATTCATATGTCACTCACCCCCTCTTTTATGCATATGTGATTTTGAACCTTGCCTTGTAATATAGGCAATAGCCATATATATGTATTATATATATACCTTGTATGTTATATATATATTGTAATTGTGTGTGATGCTTGAGTTGGCCTTGTGTTTGTGCTTGAGTGCTAGCTTAGGCTTGGTTAGGCTTAGTGAGACTTGTTAGACTAGGATTGGACCTAGTATGGCTTAGTTGACCTAGTTTGACTAGTATAGTTGACTAGAATTGACCAAGAGTTGACTTTAGTCTAGAATGACCTATAATTCATATAGAATGCATTGTAAAGTTCAATACTACCATTCTGGACTTGTTGTGACCTGTGTTGCTCTAAATAGGACTCATCTACTCTGTCTGGACATCTACACTTACCAGATACTCAGGATATCAGGCGAGTATATTCTTGCTCTAGATTACTTTACTTGATACTGTCACATTATTAACACAGATTAGTACTATATGGATCCTTACATTGAGATGTTATCCCCCTCGGGAGCATCGGGTACATCATCTCATGTGCGTTTCACTTTCATCATGTATTCTTGTGCTTTCATTATTCATGTACACTCTTGTGATTCATGTACTCTCATGTTCACAGAGCCCTCATGTATACATTCATGTGCACCCATTTATGGGCCCTCATGTGAAATATTGTACAATAATATAACTTGTCTGGATCATTGTGTATTGATTGGGGTACGAGGGAGTAGAAGCAGTCATGTGAACAATTCCAAAGTAGTCATTGTACAAACTCGTTAGTGTAATCATGTGCAAATTCAAGCCGTTCACATGTCTATCTTGTACTCTACATCACTAGTCACTGATAGTTCTCTACTTATAGTAGCTATTTGCATTACAGTTCTCTCTCTTTTACTACATGTACTTTCTTTCAGCGTTTCATGTATTTTACTCTATTGTATGCTTTATATTCCTGCCTTGATATGAACTGTTAAGATTTTGTGCTCGTTCCTGTCCTGACTGGACCTGTTGAAAATATTACAGAGGATGACAAGGACCATTGCCCTACCTATTATGGAGCTGCCATAGATGACACATGCGACTTGGACCTTCAGCGGGATCCATCAGCAGTAGAGGATGTTGCCCTATAGTTTAGGCTAGTTAGCTTAGGCTTCTATCTTATTTTGATATATTGTCTCATTTGGATACATTTATGTTTATATTTGGGATCTTGTTTTCATTCTGAATGTTTGTTGAGATGTTATCTTAGACCCTTAGACTTCTTCTCCTGTTTGTATTTCATTTGATAATTCTCATTATCGATCTATCTTATTGTACTTCTATCTTAGTTGTGATTAAGCTATACATTTCTGTATTGTCCTCTGTTTGGAGTATATATACTGTACGGGTACCTTATAATTGTTAGATGTATGTAACCTAGGACAGCGTTCTACCACCGACACTGCGGCGTAGGCTGGACGTACCCACTTCTCGTGCCCCTATACTGGGTGCAGGTCGTGACACATTTTTAGTGGTAGCCCATACAGGTCGAGTTATTTAGTGGTATTCGAACTAGAGTTTCACTACAACCTGCAGTATGAAATAGGATATAGTTTTGAAGGTACTCAATCACACCTAGGAAAAACTCTTATCTGATTCCGTCGTCTAAAATTCTTGCTGCTTTATTGTCTTCCTTTGAAATAAACTGTCCTCCTTTGACGTTATCGATTCATTCTCAGTTATTGCCTTCTTGTTTGATCTGTCTCTAGGATGGTGTAGGCACGATCCTATCACTCCGGCCAGAGGGATACTACTGAGAGGTCTGCCACCTCTCGTTCGGCTCAACCCGGTTAGGCAGTTCCCGTGGTACCTTTTCATGTTGGAGTTTTTGTCGCATTCGGGGGTGTACCTCCACCTGTTTTGAGATCTTTCCCTGTCATTCCTGATTTCTTCCAGCAGCAGCAGCAGCAGTAGCCACCTTCGGGATCGGTTGACGCAGCACAGTTGTTCGCCTTCTTACATAGGATGGTGGAGGCCCAGCAGCAACAGTCCGCTCATTTTTCGCAGGGCATAGAGAATGCCCATCAGCTTGCCCTGACGATGGTGGAGAGAGTCATTGTGCAGCCCCAGGCAGGCCAGATACAGCAGTATTAGCCGAAGACACCAGGGATTCAGGAGTTCCAGAAGATGTGTCCGTTGGACTTCCACGACACAGAGGGGATTCTGTATACGGATGACTGGATAGAGCACATCGAGAAGATCTTTTGACTGGCAGAGATACCAGTTCGACTGCAGTTTGAGGCGGCATGTAGTCAAATGCAGGACCTGGCTCGCACTTGGTTCCATACGGGCCCGAGGGTTGGTACAGAGGGACAGACTTGGGCAGCCTTCAAGAAGCTGTTCAATGAGAAGTTTTTCTCTGACATAGCTCTTGGTGTCTTGGAGTCACATTTTGAGAGCTTAGTTCAGGGAAGTCAGACTGTCGAGGAGTACACTGGGGAGTTCTACTGTCTTGGCAGATTTGTTGAGGGACTCAGTGAGATAGCGAAGGTCTGGACGTTCCGGAAAGGGTTAGTCAAGGAGGTCAAGTCCTTGACCAAGAGTGACCGGAGTGCCACTTTTGAGGAGATTCTGGTAGGTGCCCTAGCAACAGAGGATGATCCTAAGCTGAAGCTCAAGAAGGGACGAGACACTCATGAAGCCAGCAACAGCGGAGGCCCTGCCAAGAGGCCTTATATACAGATTCAACAGCAGCAGTAGAGGCCTGTTCAGCAGCAGGTTCGTGGCCAGGGACATACACTTTACCAGCAGGCACCCAGGCAGCAGCCCATTAGTTGTACTTTCTACAAGAAGCTGGGTCATGGATGGAATGACTGCAAGAAGAGACTAGGCAGATGTTTACTTTATGGTTCAGCGGAGCATCAGTGTAGGGAGTGTCCCAAGAACCAGACACCATTGACTCAGGCAGTAGCAGGAGCTGGGGCTTCGACAGGGCAGTAAAGGTTTGTCCAGCATCAGCAGCAGGCTAGAGGAGGAGGCCAGCAGGGGCGAGCTTTCGCCATGACAGTTGAGGATGCATAGGCAGTAGGAGGGATAGTTGCAGGTTATGTTCTTCTCGATTCCATTCCCACTTTTGCCTTATAATAACTATCTTGAAATTCAATTCCGACAGTTTTGTCTACCTCCTTGTTCGTCGATAAATTTTATTCTTAGTATTTTGTGTTGATTTGATTTTGATTTTTCCAATATAAGTCGTATGGGCTAGGTCGCCTCAGTTATGGAATTTAGAATTTTCTACAGTCATATTAGCTAGCATAGTGAGGACATATAGTCGAATTTTGGACGTATTTCTCGGGTGTGGGAATTCAAGGTTTTTGTGGCCAAGCATGCGACAATGCAAAAATTTTAAATACCATGATTCTAGAGGTATGTAACATAGTTGGGGACTCTATGATTATCGTAGCCTTGCTTACTAGTATGACGAAGATTTTGAGTCTCATAATTTTGGACAGACGCATATGATTATAGGATTGTATGATTCGAGACATTGATTGATTGGGGGTTTGACCTAGAAAGAGTACGACTATCTTAATTTCGAGGACGAAATTTTTTTAAGGAGGGTAGACTTATAACACCCACTTTTCTAAATGAGGGTAATTTTGAACTTTTGTAATTTTAGTCTTTAATAATGAGATTTAAATCATGTTATGATTTTGGTAATTTTTAATTCTTTTAAAACTATTTTAATTGGTGATTTGTGATTTTGGTATTTTGCTAGTGAAACCCTACATACTACTTGACCTAGAGACTAACCATGATCATGGGAAACTAACCATGTGATTAGGGTAATTTATTTCTATATTTTTGTCCAAGGGTATTTTGGTCATTTTAATTTTTGTGAATTAATTATTGCATTAGTGTTGTGATTTTAACTTTTGCTAGTTGTGACTTTAGGGACTAGCCTAGAGTTTGACTTTGACTTTGGTGACTTAGTTAGCATGGTGTGGGACCCTAATCTAACTTAAGTTGGTCTTAGTTGACTTGAGTGTGGCTAAGTTTCATGGAGAGATTGAGTGTTTAGTGCATTGGACTTTTGGCTAAGAGGTTGAGCTAGCCAGCTAATGATCTTGGCCCAAAGCCCATTCATATGAAACCCTAACCCTAATTCTCTACATGGCCCGCCACAACAGCCTAAGAGTGACCTAATTTCAGTCCATATAATATCTCTACATGACCACTTGCCTCTTTTAGAAATCATCCTTTAGGAAATCCTAATTTCTTCCCCAAATTGTCAAATCTCACCATTCTCCACCACATTGATCCCAATCTTTTTCATTAGGATCTAAATCTGGAGTAGAGATTGTAGGAGGCTAGCTTGTAAGGAGGAGAGCTCATTTGGACTTTGCTTGAGGAAGGAGACTTCACAATTTGGGGCTTTTTCTTGGAGATTGGCTCTCTATAGGTAATCCCTTCAAATCACCTTTAAATCCTGATTTCTTTCCATAGATGTATCCATCTAGGTGTCCCCTAGCTGTAGGTGAAGTTTGGTAGGAATTAGAATTGGTTTGGTGCCCGTATCGGACACGTATCATTCACTAGGTCTGGGTGTTTGATGAAATGCCCAAGAGGGATTTTTCTTGCTGTTTTTGAATTCTTTTTAAACTGATTTGTAGAGCTTCATATTCTCTTTGATTTCATGTACGACTGAGCTGGATATCGTGTAATGTCCGTATCCAAATTGGATACGAACACGCTTGCAGCACACAGTACACTATGCCCTGCTGCTCGAGGGGGTTTTCTCCTCGTATAGGCCACGTGGGAAGCTGCCACTTGGCATGCAGGTGGGGGCCATGACTGAAAGGTCAGCCCCCAAGCCTCGTGTCATGAGGATTCTTGTCGGACACGAAATCCAGTGTATACTGTTTTGCATTGATACACGCGCACGTGATCCGCTTCTGATACGGGTCTCGTGTCCGCACAGGACACGTCGTGGACACTTCGTGTTGTATCGAAAGTGTAGCCCTACATGTGGGCTACACGTGGACATAATCACGTGGCTCCACGTGAGCTGTGTCGTGCCCCCGAGCTTGTGTACCAGCCGTACGAGACAGTACAGTTTATGCATGTCTGGGTGTGTTTTCGTGTGCACAGACACGTCGTGTCCTATTATCTAGACACAATACGACCTGTGTGACACCTAGACATATACACGACACGTTACCAACCATTAATTTGATGTATTTTGTGATTTTCAAATATCAATTTAGGTTTTCCCTATGGTTCTGTTACCACGTTCATATTTTTTTCCCATTTTCTGAGATTAAATGTTAATTAACTGATTTAAATGATAATTTGTGATGTTTAGCATATGTACGTGCCTGAGAATTAAGTCTACATACCTGGGGCTTGTATAGGATTGAGTTTTGGTTCAATACTTTTTTCGAATGAATATATGAATATATATATATATATATATATATATATATATATATATATATATATATATATATATTTATATATTTTTTATATGAATATATATGTATATATATATATATATATATATATATATATATATATATACATTTTATATATATATATATATATATATATATATTAAAATATATATATATATATATATATATATATATATATATATATATATATATATATATATATATGTATACATTTTATATATATATATATATATTAAAATATATATATATATATATATATATATATATATATATATATATATATATATATATATATATATATATATATATATATATATATATATATATATATTTTATATTTCATATATATATATATATATATATATTTATATATATATATATATATATATATATATATATATATATATATATATATATATATATATATATATATATATATATATATATAAAAATATATATATATATATATATGAAATATATATATATATATATATATATATATATATATATATATATATATATATATATATATATATATATATATAGGCCTTTAAAAATGACAGTCACGCTGAGTTGATTAGGACAGAGTCAAAAGTCACGCTCAGTTGATCCAGACAATATTTACAAATCACGCTGGGGAGACAGCTCATCATTTGTCAGAAGAGTAATTATGACTGACAGCACAACAGTCGAAGAATGTCTCTTCGTATGCCACGTATGCACAGAATTCGAGAGATCACAGCCGTCTATTGCGTGATTTTCGAAATCTTCTTCAGCAAGACTCAACCTTTGTCAAGTTGGCGTACCAAAAGAGCTTCTTGTCATTTAATGTGACTGACAAAAGCAATCACTACCAGAGATTTTGTGTCAGTCGAGACACGCTGAATCAAGACAGCTGGCAGTTCTATCCCAAATCTGCGTGTATTCTGAAGTTTTCTTCCTCAAGTCTGCATGGATTCTGAAGTTTTCTTCATCAAAGTCTGCGTAGATTCTGAAGCTTCTTGCCCCAAGTTTGCGTAGATTTTGAAGCTTTCTACCCCGAGTCTGCGTGAATTTCGTCTTCACCAAGTCTGTGTGGATTCTGAAGCTTCTTGCCCCAAGTTTGCGTAGATTTTGAAGCTTTCTACCCCGAGTCTGCGTGGATTTCGTCTTCAACAAGTCTGCGTAGATTTCATCAAATTGGAGTACGTGGCAGCCATGCCACTGATCTCTCGCCTGTGTGTCCTGTAACTTGCACATGACTCATGCATGATTGCCATGTGTCCAACAGTTATAGGCTACGTCCAGTAACTGCTCACAACCTTGCGTATGTTAAATCCTGCGTGATTTTCAACTAAGCACAGGCTGTGAAGACAGTTATCTTTTCAGTTATTATTTTTGACTCTATAAATAGAGTTCTTTTTCTCATTCATTGTACTGATACATAGTTATCTACTGTCAAAATTTTGAGAGCTTTTCTTCTTCGCATAGTCCAAGGGATAAAGTGATCGTCTTCTAGATCAGATTCCCACCGTTGTAATTTTCCCAGATACACAATAAATAAAGAAATTTATTTATGGAAAACAAATTGGCGACTCTACTGGAGAAAACCATCTCCTCTTCTGAGATGGCAACAACTCAATGCGATACTTCGTCAATCGGCTCGACGAAGAAGGTGATGACGATCCAATTCGATCAACTCGCCTATGAAGAAATGCAGCGGGCTAAGAGTGGTAAGCCCACTACAGCCTCCATCATCACTGCCAAGTCGAAGGGACACTCTATCTATGTCCCTAAGAATCGGTTGGCAGCCAATGGTGAAGTCTCTGCCACAGTGTCTGCTCCTAACACTGGCAAGAACTCTACTGCAAGCACGCACACTCTTGTGCGCTCGAAGATGACAGCAATCAAAGATCACGCTAACAGTACTGGCTCCTTAGCCAAATCTGTTCCAGTGTGTGTCTCCAAAGTTGAAAGTCACGCTGACAATATTGGCTCCTTAGCCAAATCTGTTCCAGCGTACAATTTCAACCTCAAAAGTCACGCTGACAGTACTGGCTCCTTAGCCAAATCTGTTCCAGTGTGCAATTTCAACCTCAAAATCTCGCTAACAATACTGGCTCCTAAGCCAAATCTGTTCCAGCGTGTATTTCCAAAGTCAAAAGTCACGCCAACAGCACTGGTTCTTTAACCAAGCCTGTTTTAGCGTGTATTTCATCTAAGAAGAATAGCTCTTTAGCTATCTCTTCCTCTTTGCCAAGTTCTACCAAAACTGGGGGTGGTCTTCCACACAAAGTCCCTTTGAAAAGAAATAACTCTTTAGTTGTTTCTTCTGCTCCTGTAGTTTTTACTTCAGGAACAGTTTTGATTGACAATTTTGTTAGTCAAAGAAAAGGAGATGGTCTTTTGACTACTCTTCCTTCTGGACATTCTATGTCTCAAAACTTGAATGAGTCTAAGAAGAAATATTCCTTAATGTTTTTTTCTATGACTTCTTCGAATTGGGCACAGAATTTGTCTAGAAAAGGTCTGTTACCAACTCCTAATCAAGGGGGTGGTTCAACTCTTCCTTCTCTTTAAATATCCAGATCAATGGAAGGAAAACTCCATGTGTCCAAAACCAATGTGTTACCTCCAACTAATCTAAGAACAAAAATTAACACTTCTGGTGTTAAGAAACCATACCAGTTGGAAACAAGGATAAGATATCCAGATGCAGAGTATGCAAGAAACTATGTGGCTCATATTAATCATTCTCTATATAATCAAGAGCCGTCAAGACCCAAGAACAGGAAATATACTCCTCAATCTTCACAAACAGATTTACGAGAATATCTTCAACAGAAGAGAAGAAGTGATTTTGTGTCAAAGGACCATGCTGAATGTGACTTCTATCCAAGAGTCATAATTCAATGCAGATGTCAATCAATGGCTCATGATCATGTTGATCATGAATGTGACTTCCAGCTAAGAATCACAATACAATGCAGATGTCAAACAAAACGACAATCTGTCTTCAATCGGATTCAGTGTGAACGCATGCCTGATGAAGATGAGCCTTTGTTTGCTTCTGTCAATATGACCTCTCGGGATGCTGGGGGTAGAGTTGATAGTCCAGATGGAGTATATAGAAATACCAGAGCAAGAGTCCTGGCCTCTAGTCAAAGAAATTTGATCTCTGAAGATGATTCTGAATTCCTTGGAGAATCTAACTTCTCACCTCTTCCTACTGGGGGTAGTTCTCCTATAATTGACTTTGATGCACAAAGCAATGATTCAGAACAAACAACATCTACCAGTTCATCAATAATTCCTCGTACAATCACAACTTATATGGTTGATGGGAATACTGATGAACCTTCTTCTTCCTTGACTCCTCAAGATCAAAGAATTGCTTCTTTGGAACAACAAATGAAGTCTATGGCTGATACTATGAAGTCGATGTATGAACTCATGGCAACACAGATGCAAAATCGACAGACTGTACCAGATGCCATACCAACTGACGCTGATATGAGTCCAGTACAAGTTCCTCCAGTAGTACAATCCAATACTCCTGGACCAGCTCAACCAAACCCTAGTCTCTCTGGAGCTGGGGGTAGTGCTTACAATGCTGTTCCTCCTCCAAACTATTCTCTACAAGTTACAACTCCACAATCTTCTGGAATTGTTAATGAAGAATTAAGGAATCCACTACAACAAAAAACCCTTTTAATGACGCTCGACATAGAGTTTTAATGACGGCTGATACATAAGCGTTATTAAGTTAAAAAATACCTTTTTTCTATGACGGTTTGGGCTAATTCTGGGCTTTTTATAATGTTTATAAAACAAAGCGTTATTAATATTTTATAGCGGTGGCAAACTTGTAATATTTTGCAAACTTATTAATGTTAAGAGTTCTTTTCCTTTCCATTTCCCCTCTCCTCCTCCTCTTCCTCTTCCTCTGCTCCCATGCTCAGAATTAGGGTTCGCACCACGACCTGCTCAACAAACGCCTCCTCTTCAACGCCGACGAGCCGGGAGCAACCATCCTGCCGACCTGCACCACTACTTCAACTCCTTCCGATCGCTGCACCACTAATTTTTTCATTTCGCAAACCATTTCCCCTCCCCTCTCTCTCATCTCGAGCTCTGTGGCTCCTCTCTGGCTCGACAATGAGTCGCACCGCTTGGTAAACTCTCTCCCTCTCTCTCTTTATTCCAATTTTTAGGGTTTTTGCTACTATTCCCCCAAAAGTTCGGCCATGTCAGGTGTCGTGTGAACCGAGAAGGTGGGGACTCGATCAACTCGTCGCCTTCAATCCTTCGGCCTTCGTCCCTTTGGAAAGGAACCAAAGCTTACCAAGAGGCTGATGTTCCTGGACTCTACAATCTTGCAATGGTAATAATTGATTACAGAGGTCATAGAGTAGTGGCACAGGTTTGACTTGCAAGCCCCATTTGGAAATTTGCTATGATTCTCCTTTTAGTGTTGTTGCAACTGTGCTCAGTTTGCATTTATGCTTCAAATGTTATATATTTATTCAAATGTATAACATTTGTTGGTGACCTGATTCTTCGCCTAATATATTTATTCAAATGTTATATAATGCGGTATCAACTACATGCTTGGTCCTAATTTCGCAATTGATTGCAATTACATGGTCACTGTAATTTTGAACTGGTTGACCATCTGAGTACTCGGATTAAGTGGCAGATTACTTAGATAAGTAGTTACCGATTAATCCTTTTTTAAGAACAATGTATCCCTTAAACTTTTTGGACCTCTAAGCTAGTTGTATGACTGGTTAAGTCGGTGGATATTTTTAAATATAAGCTGCTAACCAACACTTATCGGTTGGATATTTTCTAACACCTTGTCTATGCTGTCATACTTGTCTGAATTGTTAGCCAGCATGTGTATGTTACTGGAACCACTATGCAATAGAACCAGCAGTATTGAAGCTAGACTGCATGATTTAATAATTATGTGAGAGAAGATTTTACTTTAATACCTGCTTTCTTTAAATGCTTCCTTCTATTGTTGAAGGGCTATTCTTAAAAACTTAAAGGGTCGTAGAAGAAATTAACTTCGTCTTCCAAAATTTGGTGCTTTATATTACTTCTCTTTTAAATTTGTACAATTGGAAAGGGAAAGGGCTATAATAATGGTGGAAGTTTAGTCATTCATTCCAAATACATTTTGGGGGGAGTGTGGTAGGGTAGGGGATGCTGGGAAAGTGATACATGTTAGAACACTTATTAATTCTAGGCATTGTGTTTGGGTGCATGGTGATGGTATGCAAGGAGATGCTATGAATTATAATGCTGGTGTGCCTATAATGCTATCATCTTTTTTTCCCTTCTTTTTTTTCATCTTTCTAGGCTCTTTTTTGTTTTTAATTCCTTAGCAAGTGGTGGTTGTTTTAAGCATAGAAAAACCTCTTACAATTTTACCATTGCTTCTGCACTACATTATATAACATGCCAATTGCCGAGTGTCCTATGTATTACATTCTCATTTCATTAATTTATGTTGCATGTGCAGAGCATTATACCCGGTATCTTGCAAGGAGATAAATCAGATTCCCTTCTATATGGTTCTGTTGACAATGGAAAGAAAATTTGTTGGAATGAGTCGTTTCATTCGAAGGTTAGTGTTGCTTTTATGAATGTGTATTTGTAGTCGAAATTAGAAATCATTTTTTCACTGCTGCTATATCCTGTTTATGCTATAACTTATGGTTCTTTTAGTATGTTAATGTGGTCAGGTTTAATATTTCACGTGATATAAAGGCCTTTTGGTGATTGTCGCAGAATCTAACAATGTGCTTTTTGAATATGGTGTAAATAAATCACCTTAACTGTTACGTATGTTTTTGGCACAAATTTTATTTCTTTAGCATTTCCTGTTTAGAGTACTATTGCTGCTTAGAAAGTCTGTTTCATACTGGAAACCATAAGATCCTTTTCAATCCCACATTTAACTATGGACTATGAATCCAACTGTTTGAAAATAAACTTGTTTTGGTGATTATGTGGGGATAGGGACTATGATTCTTCTAAGGTTTTGGTGGTCTATTGAGATATTTTTCACCTTGCGAAATTAACCCATCTTTTTAACTCTTGTAGTTTTATGTTCAATTGGCCAACCATGAATTTAGTGAGATCATCTCTTGCGCAGATGTGATGGATTTAGATGAATCTTAAGCACCAACTTAAATTACATTTTCTGTAAAATTTGTAGAAAAATTACAATGGATTTAGATGAATTTAGATGAATCTTAAGCACCAACCATGGAATCTTGTAGACAACCCCTAAACCGAATGCCAAGGACAGGATAGGATCTCTGGTTATTGAGGATGTTAATGGGTCACCAATGTCCTCAACGTCCTGGATATTATTCATATGCACGGATGAGATACTGGAATTAAGTTACTTCCACTCTTCTTTATCCATTCTTGGTAGTATTGGATCCCTTACACTGCTGGTATGTTCTTAATCTAGCACTTTGCAACATGAAATTGTAGGATATATTTCTAAAACTCAGATGTGTTGGAATTATGTGATTGTGAAGTTCTTTTTAATCTGGTAGGATGTGCTGGTGTTAGGTTAGCTTATCGCGGATGGGGTACAGCCCTGGGAATGATGAGCATGACAACACTATATTTGTGGCTCATTTACATCTGCCTGTAACATGTGCATTGATTGAAAACCCAATTCTGGAGGGGCATATATCCGCATGACAACACTATATTTGTGGCTCATTTACATCTGCCTGTAACATGTGCATTGATTGAAAAACCAATTCTCGACAGTATATTGTAATCAAGGTTCAAAAAGGAGGTGTCTCTACTAGTTGAACCCTCCCAATAAGTTTTATTATTGGCAGTTTTAATGAATTCAGATCCAAGTATCAGAGTATCAGATTCCAATATACTAGTGGCTCATTTTTAAACAAAGGGCAAAAAAATTGTACTCTTCTGTTCGAGTTTTGCCAGTGTGGTTGTCGGACTGCGTGGAACTCTCTTGCATATTGCGATTGTCCAGGTACATAATACTAGTGCAGTACAACAGTTCATTTGTAAGCAATATTTCTTTGCTTACGCTAATTCTTTTTTTTTTGTTTATGATATTCGAATGTTGTTGTTGCTTGTTATAAACTAAGTATTTTGTTAATATGCCTCTCTTTGTTAATTTGCAGGTCCTCTTCACCTTTTAAAGTTTGAAAAATGTGTACAAGTCCTTCGTTTCTTGCAATTTTTACATTATATTACAAACTATATTGAACCTTGTTTTTATCTTTTTCAGGGTTTTGCTACATGTTCTGTGGACAGTTTTAATGTGGCCAAGTTTTGATGTAGACAATTTTGGTAGTTGTAAATGTATATATGTATTTATATATTCTATTTTAAGAATGTAATGAAGATGTTGATATGTACTCTATTTTGAGAAATGTAATAAAGATGGTGATATATAATGTTTAGTTTTTGGAATGTAATATATACTGTGCAGTATAGAGCATTATAAATGTGCTAATTTGAATAGTATAAAGTGTTATAAATGTGCTGCATTTAGCCTATACATATTATCTATTCATGACGTTTTAAAATTGTTCTGAATTGTGCACTATATATTAACTATTCATAACGCTTTTATAGAAACTATTCATGACGGTTATTTTATGACGCTTTTAAAAAACATTTATAACACCCGTTTTCATGACGGTTGCTGTGGAAAAAAAAAGCGTCATGGTTCGTCATTAATGACGGTTTTTAGCCGTCATTAAAAGGATTTTTTGTTGTAGTGATCTCAGAACTCAATTCGAGGCATTCAAACGGAAAGATGGTTTACAAAGGTTAGGCATCAAACAACCTTATCCGATAGAAAGGAAGCAAGTATCGTATCCTCCTAAATACAAGCCTCCTACTATCTCATTCTATGATGGAACCACTTCTCCAAGTCAGTTCATTAATCACTTTGAAGTGATGACTGATCAGCTGCAACCAAGCGACGCCCTCCTTACTCGGGTGTTTATTGGATGTCTCAAGGGAACGGCTTATGAATGGTATAGAAGTCTCCCAGATGGGAGCATTACCTCATTTTTCGGTTTCAAATAGATGTTTTTTGAACGGTTCTATGAAGGGCTCAATGACATGACTATGTCTGCTCTTATTAGAATCAAGCAGAAAAATAATGAAACTACAGAAGAGTACATTGAACGGTTTCGAAGAGAAGCTCTGAAGATGCCTCTTGGAACTCCTGATGCTGTCACCATCGACACATGCAAATCAAACTTGTTGCCAATCATCAGCATGTGGACAGGATCCACTCAATTCCAAGACTGGCCTTCTTTCATAGTTAGTGCCAAGGCCGCAGAAATTAGTGCTGAAACCTTCAAAGGTTTAGGAGTGCAGATGACTCCTAAAGAAACAGGTCAAGGTACTAACAATAAAAACAATGCTCGTAAGGGAAAAGAAACTCTTGAAGTTAATCTTCAGAGCAAAGATGCATCAACTGTTCAAACCTCTCCTACAACTCAACAACCAAGAACACCTCGCCCCAAAGAAGAATATTCTTTCGATGACGACGATGTCCTTGGTATCTTTGAATGTCTGTTGAAAGGTAATAAGATACAATTACCTGAGATCAAGAAACCTGATGAAGCTGGTAAAACAGATCATCCCAAATACTGCCCATATCACAGAATACTGGGTCATATAATTCGTACATGTTATGTACTGAAAGGAAAGATCCAAGAAATGATTAAATCTGGAGCTATCTCTCTTACTCCAAAAGAGAAGACCGTCACCTCCAACGTCGTCTCTATGCAATTCGGAGATTTCCCTCCTCAACTCCTTGAAAGTGGGATCGTTCCTATTTCCAAGGCAACTCTTGACATAGTGAATCTTCCTTCTCCACGGTCTGAAGGATTAGTGCCAATCACTTTGGAAACTGGAGAAATCATGTGGATCCATCCTGATATAGTGGCAGATTTTGAATCGCCTTCTCCTCAAAAGACTACTTCTCGAAAGTCCAAGAAGGCTGGAAAGATTAAATCATGTCATATGACTTCTCTTGGATCTATTTCTGACACAGAGCCAAAAGAGAAAGAAAAAGCACTTGTTAGTGCTACTCGAACGGGGAAACCTTATCTAAAGGATTATTCCAAAAATCCTGAAGATCCTCTTGATATCCCTCCAGCTGATAAAGATGCTTCTAATGTTTCTCCTAAAGAAGAATCATCCACTGAACCTGTTCCTCCCAAGCCTACAGCTCTGGAGAAAGGCAAACAACAGGCTCGGTTTGATAAGCCAATCAAGAAGTCCTCTCCTCTTGGACTTCAGAAGCCTTATAATTTCGATATTTTAGCTCAGCTTGCTAATACTCCAACTAGAATGTCCCTCTTTGAACTTCTACGTCTTTCCAAAGAGACTCGGGAGACATTAAGTGAAGCACTTCTACAAGCTGACTCTTGTCTTGCACAATTGAAGAAGCCAGATGCAGAACCTGCCACTTGCTTACATTGCAACAGTGTATTGGAAATTATCCCAAATATTACCTTTACACAAGACGACATGCTATTGGAGGATAATCGACATGATCGGCCTCTCTACTACACCGGTTATATCGATACAATGAAGATAGATCGTATCCTCATTGATCCAGGGTCTGCTATAAGCATAATGCCAAAGAGTCTGTTGGATGAACTAAAAATCCCTCTTCACAAGCTCTCTAAGACGGTTACTACTATCCTGGGATTCAATCAAAGCCGAAGCGAGCCTTTGGGAAAGATTCATTTGAAGCTTCAAATAGGTGATGTCAGATCCAAAGTCACTTTCTATGTGATTGAGATCGTGGGATCCTATAATCTTCTTCTGGGGAGGCCCTTTCTTCATGAAAATAATGTGGTGCCTTCTACTCTTCATCAGTATTTTAAATACATTGATAGCAATAGAAGAGTACAAAAAGAAGTTGCTGATATAAATCCCTTCCATGGGGTTGAAGCTTATTTCAATGATTCCCGAATGTACAAAGAAGAGTATACAAGGGTTATACAAGCTATGGAGAAAGAGGATTCACAAAGTGAGACCTTAATAATTCATGTTAAAGGTCGAACTATTCAGCAACAATCTCCCAAACTCTCTGAAGAAGGTTCTTTCATCATTCCGGTGAGTGGACGAATTTCTCCGTTACCTCAATCGTTTGCTCAAGACACAATGATTATTCCTGTCAGTGGGCGTACTGTAATTCTTGCATCTCCACATATGAAACAGGATACTCTGCTAATTCCAGTTGGAGGGCGGATTATTCTTCCATCTCAAACTTCAAGGGAGCTCACCTCTTCTGAGCCATTTGTTATCGATCTTAATCGAAACAACGCTTCTTCTCGTTCTTCTTCTCCCCCTTTAGTCATTGGCTTGGCTAAAATCTCTAAGGCTCAGCCTTCTCCCAATGTAAATACTGCTGCTTTTATATTTAATGAAAAGTCTCCATCTTTGCAGTATGCTGATGTGTGTAATTATGTTCATAGTTATTTACATTTGTTAGATGACTTGAACGCAATAACCATAGGGGTTGTACAGACTGTTCATACAGATGTATCCCTAGAACCTGTACAATCTTCATACTTTCTAGTTTCCAGCAGAAAGCCAGGAGATATTCCAATATTCTTCTATAAAGGGCCCCAAAGTCCTTCTGATTTAGAAGATGAAGACAAAAATGATGACGCTGGAAGATTACAATTACGTCGTTATAGTCAGCAATCTAAAGACATCATCAAAAATATGGGCTATGACTTCAGGACTGGCCTCAATAGTAGAAAAGGAAGAAAAATGCCTGTTCGTATTCCTCCTCTGAAATATGGAAGGACGAAATGCGGATTGGGCTATATAGCTCCTACTCCTTTTATCAATATTATCCATGAAGATCCCGAGTCTGACGAAGATAAGAGATCTGATTCTTCTAGTACCACTTCTTGGGATTCCGATACAAGTATCGGGGACTTCTATTGCAACATTCTGACTTCCAACATGGTTTGTATTGGCTGTTTTAAAAAAAAAGTGATTAATACTTGACGGTTCATCCGTTCATCTGACGGTTCGTCCGTTCATTAATACTTGACGGTTCATCCGTTCATCCGACGGTTCGCCCGTTCATTATAATCTGACGGTTAATCCATTCATTCATCTAGTCTTTTGATTTCCAAGTCCAAAGATCATGAAAAATTGAGTTCAAAGATATTTTTATGTCTGAATTCTATTTTTTCCAATCAGTATTAAACTAAGATCATTTCTGGTTTAATATCATCTGATAGAATTACAAAGTTCGTTTGTATATTCTATTCTACTGAAATATGTCATGTATTATTTACCTCTGAACATATTTTCTAAGAATCTATCATTATCAAAACAGCAAAACCAGAAGTCAGATCAAGAACTTTCATTTGTTGTCATTTCATAATCAAAACATGGAATACAAGTGAATGTGAAAATAAAAAGGATTCACTTGCTTGGAGTTATCAGCTCCCTAATACGATCTAGAACAACATTCAGTTTCTCTTCATGAGTTTTTCTAACTCTTTCTGCTGCTACAATTGTAACATTCTGTTCATCAAAAGTAATGATGGCTGACTGGCGACGGTTGGCTTCTTCAAACTGTTCTGCCTGCATCTGTTCCCGTTCTTTCTGAAGAATCTCACAACGTTCGGCTTCAAAGATATAAGCCGTAGCAACTTCAGCTTGTTCTGTTTCCATGACGGCAATGCGCTCTTGAAGACGAGCTAATTCTTCTTTCAGTTTCTTCAATTCTTCAGTCTTGGATGCGTTGTCTTTTTCTAAAAACTCTACTCTTTGACGAGCAGCTAATATTTTTTCGCCCTTTTCTACTAATTTTTCAGTAGAAGAGGCAAGAAATATTTCTAGAGCTGCCTGTTGGGACTGTACTTCATTCTCTAGTTTCTCAATCTCAGCTTCAGTTAAAGATTGAATGTCCTCCTTCTTGGTCTCCCAGTATTTTCGGATAGTTACTTCTAACTCATCCAGGAGATGTTCAAAGAAGATGCACTGAGATGCGTAACCAGCATGTCGCAGCGCCATCAGTGGGAATTTGACCATAGTTCTGAGATCAGAAAAGGGCATAGCTTCATCCTTCAAGAAACGTCTAGAATATGTATCTAGATATGAATAAATGATTTCCGGATACATTCCCAGGGTTCTTGCTAGCCCAGTCTCAAATCCAAGAGTCGCTGTCATCATGGAAGAAGAAGCTTGAATATTCTCTATCCTCGGAACAGAAGTATGTGCGACAGGAGAAGTTGGCAAGTGTGAACTCTCTTCATCAGTATCAGCTTGGATAAGCGGAGCATGAGTCGAGCTCATTGCTGCAGCAGTTCCTACAATTAAAGAAAAATATGATTAGCATTTAAAGAAGAGAAATAGCAGAAATAGAATCTGAAATAAAGCTTTACCTGGCTGAGGTTCATATTCCGTATGTGGAGGGAGTCTTGCTTCTTCTCGCAGCCGTTCCATGATTGTATCCGATACCTACTTTATATGGCTGCTTCCAGCTCCAGAATTACTAGGTGCTAAAGCATTGTTCGGTGACTGAACAGGTCCAGGGCTAAGTTCCATTCTGTTCCTTTCACTTTATCTTCATCATAAGGAGTCAAAGTGCCAGCATGCCAGTCTTTCCTCCTTCAGCTTCTTCTTCTTCTTCATCTCAGGATGAACTTCTGATTCAGAGTCAATGATATTCACATCTTCATGAATCTCTGGAACAGTGGCGATAGCAAGCTCAGTGTTAGTTGTCGGTTCAGTCGTCTCTGGAATATCGGCCCGAAGAATAATGTCCTGACAAACATTCTTAATAGATCATCAGCATCTGATAGCTCAGACGCCGGCACGTCTTCATTGCCTCTGGTCACAGAAATGTTTTCTTCAGCCTGAGTTTCAGGAACTTCTGGCTGTTCTGAAACTTTTTCTAGAGCTGGTTCCTCCTCAGAGTAATTAATCTGATCATCCAGTGCTTGAATGACGCCTTCAGTCCCATGCTCAAATAGGATTATCCTCGTCTCTGAGGGTTCGATAGCTACTCCACTTGTGGTTGGAGCAGTTGTTTCCTGAGCATGAACAGACTCCACTTCAGTCTGTTCAGTTGAAGCTGTCGCAAGGTAAATATTATCAGACTCAGTCTTCTCGGAAGAAGCTACTTCATTGATTTCCGGCAAAGTTCCTCCACTCATGATTGCCTCTAGGAGTTTATTGCCTTTAATTTTGCTGACAGACTTCTTAACATACTTCCCTCTTAACCTCCTTATTAAAGGAGCGTCATCTTCATCAGTCTCTTCATCCTTATCAGCGGCATCGTCTTCATCAACTGAGATACCGCCCAAAGATGAAGTAGCGGTCACCGAAACCCCTTTCTTCTTGTTCTTGGATGTTTGAGACCTAGTACTCCTCTTGGAGACGGTCTCAGATTCGTCACTTCTCTTCCTCTTAGAAAGAGATATAAATATAGGAGGAAGAACCTCGTCAGGAAAATTTCCTTCCTGGAATAATTCATAGGGAGGATCAACTTCTGTTGTCTCATCCTCGGGTTCTGAAGGAAAGTGTTGAATAACAATTTTCCTCTTCGACCTCTTCGATGGAGCCGGATCATCCTCTGCAACAAAGGTCTTCAGATTAAAACTTGGCCTGAAAGTGCTCGATGACACATAGAAGCGAGCATACGTATAAAGCATCTTTGGCCCCGAGCTAGACAAAGGATTAGGCATAGAGAATACGACCTTTGTATTTCTAGCCGCAAAATATCTCCAAGCTCGAGCTCCGTCGATGAGTCCTCCACGAGCAGATAGACAAGTAGTGGCATTCCCAACGTGGAGTTGGTCATGCCCAAATTGTCTGGCAAAATGGCTTGGTAAATATGGCTCCAGATATGCCATTTCTTCGTGACGGTATACTAGATAAGAAGGACGGATCTTCTGTAACCATTGGAAGGCTACATCATCTAGCCGGTTTCCCATATCTCCGTCAATCATATTTAAGGGCATACTCTCATAGCCCGATGGTGGAGGGACACATTGGATAGACCAATGTGACGCCCTATTCAAGATATTTCTGCATTCTGGGAGGGTGTGAACCTTCCAGAACGTCTCTCCAGAGTACCTCTCCAGAAAAAGACTACTACTTCCTCCTGCCCCTGGAGGTATCAGACCATCATGATGAAGGAGAAGCCAACCATAAAGATACGTGAAGGGCATCTCTATCCTTGGGAATTCTTCAGTCATCATCCTCTGAGCAGACAACATGCTGGTGACAAAATTCGGAGACCTGCATTCAGCCTACAGGTCATCGCTGATAATAAATCCAGCTTGTAACCATACACAAGGCGCACCGCTGCAAAGATAACACCTCTGTGTATCCTGTCCAAAGAGCTGGAGCCAGGAATGATGAATCTTCTTAACCACAGGGATAAGAATCCGGCCAGATGACCGTTCCTTGACAGACTCTTTCCGCTCTGTCTAACATAAGAGCTGAAAGTGGTTCCAGCTTTGAACTCGTACCAGTCTTCAGTAATAGTGAAATCTTTGCAATCATATTTCTCCAGTAAATAAGTGATTTCACTTTCAGAAAGAGGTTTGAAGTTGCTAATCTGATACCACCTCTTCTCATTTATTTTCTTTTCATCCTTTTCACGGTTCATGAAAAGGTAGGACATCCACATCTGAATGTGGTTGCCAGCTTCATCCTTGGAACCCTTGTAATATAGAGTACATGTGCCAAAATGGCACATCATCTCTTCAAATAGATGAACCATCTCTGGGTTCTTCTCTGACAGAAAGTTCAGTTCCTCTGTCGTAGGAACATATTCCTCATACGGCAGCGAGCCTGAAGGCAGGTGTGAGATGTATTCCATCTCATGAAGGGCGAAGCCCATCTCTCCTTTCGGAGTCATAAAGGTCCCCGTCCTGTGATTGTATCTCTCAACCAAAGCCAGGAATAGGAAGGGGTTAGGCTTGAAGCCGTAGGATAAATTGACGATGGCATTATAGAGATTTATCTTCTTCAGCTCAGTCGCAAAATTCTCCAAAGCCCAGTTGACCAAAGTCTTCCATCTTACATTCTCCTGATTCATTAGGCCATTCATCCTCGGCGTCGAGTCGGTGGGATAGAATGCATTCTTGTTAGACATGAATTCATTTATGAAAATGGGCATCCTGAATGGCATCAATATGGCTGAATCTTCAGGTGGTATGCATCCAGGCTTCAAACCCCGAAATACTGATACATGATCCCCCGGGGCACTGAAAAATCCCTCTTTCCTGTAAATAATACGGCTTGCCTTCGCCTGCTGATATTCTGTCAAATACCAGGACATCTTTCTCGGGTAGCTAGCATGCATAAGTCTCATGATTGATAAGCCCCGGGAAACCTTTGGCCAGTACATAGGTTGTTTCACATCCCCCTCAAAGCAGAAACACACCTTCTCCCTGATACCCTTCGGCTGAGATTTTTGTGCTATAGCATCTCCGAACAAGAATGCTGGTTTCTTATGGGATACCAGATCCAGACTCTGGAAAGGTTGTCCATTCATCAAGCAGAGTAAAGTTGTGTGGTCTTGATTGGCCAACAGTGATAGTCTTGCTTCAGGAAGATCAAAATAAGGGAATGTTATATGAGATAGATCATGCTTAAATGAAATACTCAAGCACCCCTCAAAATCTGCTTCTTTGCTTCGGATGTTCACTACAAAAAATGACAAGAAGACAAAGTCAGATATACCTATGTCTATGCGTGTATTACAGTATTTGAAGAAAAATTCAAAAGTCACGCAAACTCCACATGGATATATTATTGTGACATGCTGAGTGATTTATTCACGCGGATGATTAATTCACGCAAAGCTCAGACAGATTAGGATAAAAGTCACGCATCATTTGCCAGAATCACATTTAAGTGGAAATGACAAAAATATGCTGACAGATCAAGACTAATCTATCCAGAAGATGACTCTCAGAAGTCTGCGTGAATAATTCAACATTGACATCTCTGTCAACATGTGAAAAATTACGCAGCGTCATCCTGAAAGCTGCGTGACTATTTCAACATGGACATTTCTGCCAACGTGAAAAGTCACGCAGAATCATGAGAACCATGCTCCTTTGCGTGAAACACAGAGCTTCGTAAACACGAAGATGTGAAGTATGGCCGACCCTAAAGAGGAGACATACTTTATTAAATATTCTTTGCCCTAAGGAGGGGGGATATATTTCTGAAGTTTAATATCTTAAGATCCTAAAAAATTCTATTTGGAGTTCATCTTCATCGTCTTCGACAGTTTGTGTTCTCCCATCACTTACGATACATAGGAGCTCGCGGGACTTCTTGTCGAGGAAGTCTGTCAGTTATGGCACGCGACGAAGTCGCAGGGGCTTTTCCCTTGGCATGAGCATCAGCTTTTTTGGGAGCCATTGCTGCTGAAAAAGTAGAAGAAGAAGTCGGAGAGGAAGGAGTTCGTCGGAGAAGATGAAGTTCTCTTCTGTGGGTTCTCTCTTTCAAATGCAAGTAAAGAAGGAAAGAAGTAATCTATGGCTTATTTATAGGCATATGAAGAATTCCAAACGGCCCATCATGATTTGCCTCGATTTAGGAGATTGATACGGGATCTTAACTGCACAGAATCCCAACAGTCCAATCATTCAGGAATAAATATCTCTTTAAAGTCATCACAGCGTGACTGATTTCATTTTATCATCTTATTTTCAAAGTATTTCGAAAATTTTGAAGTCTTTTCAATTTTTCGAAAACTTTGAAGGGGGTCTTGTAGGCCTTTAAAAATGACAGCCATGCTGAGTTGATCAGGACAGAGTCAAAAGTCACGCTCAGTTGATCCAGACAATATTTACAAATCACGCTGGGGAGACAGCTCATCATTTGTCAGAAGAGTAATTATGACTGACAGCACAACAGTCGAAGAATGTCTCTTCGTATGCCACGTATGCACAGAATTCGAGAGATCACAGCCGTCTATTGCGTGATTTTCGAAATCTTCTTCAGCAAGACTCAACCTTTGTCAAGTTGGCGTACCAAAAAAGCTTCTTGTCATTTAATGTGACTGACAAAAGCAATCACTACCAGAGATTTTGTGTCAGTCGAGACACGCTGAATCAAGACAGCTGGCAGTTCTATCCCAAATCTGCGTGTATTCTGAAGTTTTCTTCCTCAAGTCTGCGTAGATTCTGAAGTTTTCTTCATCAAAGTCTGCGTAGATTCTGAAGCTTTTTGCCCCAAGTTTGCGAGGATTTTGAAGCTTTCTACCCCGAGTCTGCGTGAATTTCGTCTTCACCAAGTCTGCGTGGATTCTGAAGCTTCTTGCCCTAAGTTTGCGTGGATTTTGAAGCTTTCTACCCCGAGTCTGCGTGGATTTCGTCTTCAACAAGTCTGCGTGGATTTTATCAAATTGGAGTACGTGGCAGCCATGCCACTGATCTCTCGCCTGCGTTTCCTGTAACTTGCACACGACTCATGCATGATTGCCATGTGTCCAACAGTTACAGGCCACGTCCAGTAACTGCTCACAACCTTGCGTATGTTAAATCCTGCGTGATTTTCAACTAAGCACAGGCTGTGAAGACAGTTATCTTTTCAGTTATTATTTTTGACTCTATAAATAGAGTTCTTTTTCTTATTCATTGTACGGATACATAGTTATCTACTGTCAAAATTTTGAGAGCTTTTCTTCTTCGCATAGTCCAAGGGATAAAGTGATCGTCTTCTAGATCAGATTCCCACAGTTGTAATTTTCCCAGATACACAATAAATAAAGGAATTTATTTATGGAAAATAATATATATATACTGTGACCTGAGAATTCAAACTGATATGAGAACCTATATATATATATATATATATATATATATATATATATATATATTTATTTATTTATTTCCCTTTGTTTCATGCATGTATAAATATGTACCTACAATTTCATGAATAATATATAACTATGTATGAATGTAATGTACGTATATATGAATGCTAGTATGCATTTATTAATGTATGCATGCATGAATGAATGTATGTATGCATTTGTAAGGGTTACATGTTAACTGAGATTATATGTTAAAAAGGAAAATCGAAAACTAAGTTTAGTTAGAACCTGAGAATGAGTTGAGTTCATATGTTGAATGGGTTCGGTTTGACATTAAATGAAACCAGGGAATTGATTTCCTTAAAACCTGAGTTGATATATGAATATATAAAACTGAATTTGGGTTGAATGTTGCACTCAATTATGCAAACTGAGAACACTTTAGCATGCCACTAACACACACACACCACTCACTATACACTATATGTTACCCCCTCTGCTACACTCTTACACAACTGTACATATACACTCTATAACCTGCTGCCTGTACACACACATAAACCCCTTACTATCACTCGTTGTTGCCTGTCACGTAACACATACACACACTCTTACTTATTGTCCACACACACACACATACCACTCACTGTCATACTTGTTTCACTCACTCACACACACACACAATTGACTGAGATACACGCACGCCCTCTGCACACATTTATATTTATATGCATACATCCTTTACTTTGACACTTGTTGACACTTGACACTTTACTATTGATACTCACATCATGTTCTTGACACCTGTTTTCCATAAATAAATTCCTTTATTTATTGTGTATCTGGGAAAATTACAACTGTGGAAATCTGATCTAGAAGACGATCACTTTATCCCTTAGACTATGCGAAGAAGAAAAGCTCTCAAAATTTTGACAGTAGATAACTATGTATCTGTCCAATGAATGAGAAAAAGAACTCTATTTATAGAGTCAAAAATAATAACTGAAAAGATAACTGTCTTCACAGACTGTGCTTAGTTGAAAATCACGCAGGATTTAACATACGCAAGGTTGTGAGCAGTTACTGGACGTGGCTTGTAACTGTTGGACACATGGCAATCATACATGAGTCGTGTACAAGTTACAGGACACGCAGGCGAGAGATCAGTGGCATGGCTACCACGTACTCCAATTTGATGAAATCCACGCAGACTTGTTGAAGACGAAGTCCACGCAGACTCGGGGTAGAAAGCTTCAAAATCCACGCAAACTTGGGGCAAGAAGCTTCAGAATCCACGCAGACTTGGTGAAGACGAAATCCACGCAGACTCGGGGAAGAAAGCTTCAAAATCCACGCAAACTTGGGGCAAGAAGCTTCAGAATCCACGCAGACTTTGATGAAGAAAACTTCAGAATACACGCAGACTTGAGGAAGAAAACTTCAGAATCCAAGCAGATTTGGGATAAAACTGCCAGCTGTCTTGATTCAGCATGCCTCGACTGACACAAAATCTCTGGCAGTGATTGCTTTTTGTCAGTCACATTAAATGACAAGAAGCTCTTTTGGTATGCCAACTTGACGAAGGTTGAGTCTTGCTGAAGAAGATTTCGAAAATCACGCAATAGACGGCTGTGATCTCTCGAATTTTGTGCATTCGTGGCATACGAAGAGACATTCTTCGACTGTTGTGCTGTCAGTCATAATTACTCTCTGACAAATGATGAGCTGTCTCCCCAGCGTGATTTGTTCATATTGTCCTGATCAACTGAGCGTGACTTTTGACTCTGTCCTGATCAACTCAGCGTGACTGTCATTTTTAAAGGCCTACAAGTCCCCCTTCAAAGTTTTCGAAAAATTGAAAAGACTTCAAAATTTTCGAAATACTTTGAAAATAAGATGATAAAATGAAATCAGTCACGCTGAGATGACTTCAAATTTTTCGGAAGCCGGAAAGACTTCGAAGTTCTTTGAGAATATCCAAATGAACTTATTAAATGTCATGATGACTCTTCATTTTCCGAGACTGATTACATCCAGTTTATGGTAGAATATGAACCGCCGGCGAGCTCTGTTATATAAACAGGGAGAGGATTCATTTAATCTTCATCTTACGTCAACATGACACCAAAAGAGAAAGCTGAGGAAGAAGCACGCAAGTTGGGCTTTTGTTCCCATGGTGACCCCTCTTTTGGGGGTGAAGAGCCAGAGCCTCTTATCTTCGAACTCAAAGATGATCCCTTGCAACTAGCCAAGAATTTCTTGAGCTATTTTGGCTTAGATGGCTCATTCACTTCTGATGGACGTAGCCTCATAGAGCCGCGTGAAATGTTGAAGGCTCTATTACACCGCATGGGGGTCAAAAGCGTAGAAGAACTAGGCATTAAGCTCAGTCGCTCTAGAAAATAGAGCGTGTCTTTTGTGCTTTTGTTGCACTCTTTTTGTTTTGTCTTTTGTAAGGCCATCAGTGCCTGTCTTGAAGAATAAAGTACAACTTCTGTGTTTAATCTACGTACATTAATAAAGAATATTAATTAGCACCCTTTGACTATTTCCAATGTTGCTCTGTCTTCCAAAGCACACGTAACACTCATTCCACGGTTTACGAGCGCTATTTATGCGGATCTTTTCCAAGAATAGACTTGTACTTTGTCCTTTAAATAGATAGAAGAGTTTCACATATACTCATCCCCCATTCCTCTTCTTCTTCTCTGAGAATGAAATTTTTGGGAGATTTCACTCTCAAACAGGAAAGCAATGTTTTCTAATGTTCGACTTCTGCGCACTGTATCAAACATGAGTTTGCCAATCCTTAGCACCAAACTTGAAGGTAAGTCAGTGTAATACGTGTATTATTTTTGCTGTTGAAGATAGGCTTTCTGTTTCTTGTTTCTGATTTGAACAATACACGCCTGTTTCTGTTTGATAAATGTACGCTGAATGATTTCTGTTGATACTTTCTGCAGAAACTTGGCTGAAAATTTTCTTCAGAACTGGCATTGGGGATGTGGATGCTGTGGAGAATATCCTGCTGATATCTACATCAGAGAGCTCATACGCTTTTGACGCGTAAATCAGACAACTCAGAACTCTTCGTGGGATAGAAGGGTCTTCCTCAGATGGTAGGAAGAGCCTTTATACACGAGAGTTGGATGGTGGAGTCAACTCTACCCCAAGAAGTCGGGTAGTAGAGTTCCTTTCACGGGAGAACTAGGAATTGTATCCCAAGGTTTGGATACATTCCTGTTTTCTCTGAAAGGTCGCTCTTAATCCACCAATTGTATTAGCAGCACCACGAATTCGGGCTGCCATACTCTGTGGTTCTCCTCTCGTCTGAGAGAGAAGCCCAGAGTTTGATTCCTGCTGATCTGGTCGTAACTGGGACCCAGACAGTCAGGAACTGCCACCAACAACGAACCTGACGGAGAAGGTCCGACGGAGAAGATCCAAAGAAGAAGATAGATCTCTTTTAGGTTATTGTTGTGGTGTAGAATGAAAATCCAAGATTTGTAATAGATTTTCATTATGATTTGTAAGAAAGTCTAAGAAAATGTAATAGACTTTTTGTGGTGAAATGAGAATGGAAATGATAATTCTTCTATGCTCAAAGATTTGTATTTGTGGATGAATTGTGGACATGATAGATAATGAAATCTTCTTTTCTGTTTTAGAGTATATGATATTATCAGAGGTATTATGGACGTGATAATATGTAGGAACTCAGAAGAAAATAGATTGATTTCTATGCAGAGGTCAAAAATGACAAATGAGCAAGTAGATTCAGAATTGATTCAGAGGTTATGAAAACGTGATCAATAACGAATCCCTACTTAATAAATTGATAGAAGATCATGAACGGACGAATAAATGAACGGATGAACCGTCAAGTATTAATGAATGTGTGAATCGTCGGATGAACGCAATTAATGGATGGATGAACCGTCGGATGAACGTGACGTTTCATTATTTGTAGAACTTCTGCCTATAAATATAGCAGAAATCTGACAAGAACGAACACTTTTTCTTTCAAACATGAAAATGTCGTCTGAAGAAGCATACAAGAAAGCTGGAATTGTCATGAAGATTCAGAAAGGCACTGGAGAATGTCCTGCTGATCCAATTCAATTGAAGAAGGCGGTAGCAGGCGAAGGTTCGTCTGTACCCATGCCACCAAGGGATATTCTGGACTTTCTGCTCGAACCAGGAAGGACTGAAGAAGAAGAATCCATGAGGATGGCTGCTTGCAAATTTCTCGTGGGTTCCAGCAAAGAGGTTCTCAGTTCTTTTGTTGATCGCGTCTTCAAGAAGGACGGCAGTAGCCCACGTCCAAATGTAGAAAAAGATGATAGTGATCTTCTTTAATATCATGTATCATCATTCATAATAAAAATAAAATAAAAATTTTATTTCTAAACATGAAACTGTCTGATGATTACAAGCATTTACATTTGTACATAGTACTTCTTAAGGAATTTGCCATAGGCATCAAAACTTTTTGACCATCCAATTCTGAGAGTTGATAAGCTCCATTTGAGAAAACTTTGCTCACAATATAGGGTCCTTCCCACTTTGCGTCAAATTTGCCCTTGCTCATATGAGTCATAGTCATAGGACGTCTGACTGTTAGAGCAAGTTCTCCTTTTTGATACGCCCGAATTCTGACTTTCTTATTAAAAGCTCTTGAAATTCTAGCTTGATAGAATTCAATATTCTGTTGAGCAGATAATAGCTTTTCATCCAGAGCTTCTAATTCTTGAAGTCGAAGACGATCATTATTTTCTGCAGTGAGTTCATTAGCGATTGCTATCCTTAAAGAAGGAATTTGAATCTCTAATAGAAGAACAGCTTCGCAACCATACACCAGAGAGAAGGGTGTATACTTAGTAGCATTATGAACTGTAGTACGATAAGCCCACAAACATTCACCGAGCTTCTCACTCCAATTACGTTTGTTAGTAGAGACAAACTTCTTTAGGAGTTTGATGATGGTCTTGTTGAAAGCTTCTGCTAATCTGTTAGCTGCCGGATTATATGCGGTAGAAGCCACATTGTTGATCCGGTGATCGTCACAGAATAGAGTAAACTTCTGACTGACGAACTGTGGTCCGTTATCATGAATAATGCGTCGAGGAACACCAAATCTGTAGATGACGTGGTGCTTAATAAAGCAAATGACATTGGACGTCTTAACTTCAGATAAAGGAATGGCTTCGGCCCATTTGGAAAAGTAATCGGTTATTACAAGAATAAACCGATGACCCTTGGATGACGGCGGATTGATCGGACCAATAATGTCCATGCCCCAAGCTTCGAAGGGCCATGATGCTGCCGTCAGATGTAGAAATTCTGAAGGTTGATGAATAAAATCCGCATAGATTTGACAAGCTTTACACTTTTTTGCATATTCGATGGCGTCTGATACCATAGTAGGCCAATAATAACCCATACGTCGAATACGGTCTTGAAGTTTTGGTCCAGGCTGATGTGCTCCACAAATTCCATCATGTGCTTCACGAATAATTTGTTGAGCCTCGTCACCGGCAATACATCGAAGAAGTAAACCATCATAGGCTCGACGACATAAGGTCTTTGTTGTATGATTATAATAGAATCGGAATGATCGTCGTCTGATAGATGCTGCTTCACTCGGATCATCCGGAAGGATATCATACAATACAAAATCTAAGAAAGGAAGTCTCCAATCCGTATCCGTATTTTGATTCTCGGCCGAATGACCGAAGATGAATTCCATGCTGGAATCAGATGAAGATGATAAAGATTTACGACAAAATCCAAATCCTCTTGTTGTGTTGACGTCATGAGATGTTGATTTTTCAATGTCAACTGGAAGTCCTAGGGTCAGGTTATTTTCAAGATGAAATAATTCTCGATTGCGAACAATAATCATTTGTTGTCGTCTAATTGGGATAGCCAACACCGCTGCAAGATTAGCTAGAGCATCAGCTTCTGTGTTACATGTTCGTCTAACATGTTCAATGAAGAATTCTTCAAACGAAGAAGCCATAATTATAGCTGATCTATGATAAGGAACCAGATCTTGATGGCGGACTTCATAAGTACCCCTTATCTGATTGACAATGAGTTTAGAGTCTCCGTACGCCTCCAAATGTTGAATATTTAGATGTTTAGCGAGTTGAAGACCATGAGTAATGCATTGTACTCAGTTACATTGTTTGAACATGGCTGATCGAGAGAATAAGCTCTTTGGATAGCAAGACCTTCTGGCGATACAAGAACGATTCCAACTCCAGCGACAATATCACCATTAGGACTTATCCTTGAAGCTCCATCAAAGAATAGACGCCAAGTAGGATCTTCTTCAGCAATTTGGTTTGAATCTAGGACTTCATCTGGAATTTCGTCATAGAGTTTTGAATCTTCTGGAATTGAATGAGCAGCCAAAAAATCAGCTAAAGCTTGTCCTTTGACTGACTTCTGAAGAATATAATGTATGTCATACTGAGCAAGTAGGATTCCCCAGTTAGCTAATCGAGAATTCAAAACACTGGGTTTCTTCATCATGATCCGTATAGGATTGATCCTAGAGATGACATGAATAGTCTGGCCAATGAAATAATGTCGTGTCTTTTGAACAGCAAACATCAAGGCTAGACATTCTTTTTCGATCGGTGAATATCGAGGTTCAGCTCCGATCATAGTACGACTGAGATAGTAGATGGCTTGTTCGTGACCATTTTGATTCTTTTGAGCGAGTAATGCACCCAATGAATGACTCATTGCTCGAGTATATAGGAGAAATGGAATTCCTGAAACGGGAGGTACCAATACTGGAGGGCTCATCAAATATTATTTTATATCATCGAATGCTTTCTGACATTCATCATTCCAGACAAAAGAAACACCTTTCTTCATAAGTTTGTTGAATGGTCTGCAGCGTCCTGATAAATTAGAGATGAATCTCCTGATATAAGCGATCCTTCCTTGAAATCCTCGTAGCTCTTTTAAGGTGCGTGGAGGACGCATCTCTTGGATGGCTTTGATCTTCTCGGGATCCACGTGTATACCTTTAGAGGTAATGACGAAGCCGAGAAATTTACCACTAGAGACGCCTAAGAAGGACTTAGTAGGGTTCATCTTTAATTGATGCTTACGCATTAGATCAAATATAGTCTTCAAATCTTGGATATGATCCTCCTTTTGTCGACTTTTGACTGCAATATCATCAACATAGCATTCGACTATTTTCCGTAAATGTTCACAGAATATAGTGCTCATAGCTCGTTGATAAGTTGCTCCTGCATTCTTGAGACCGAATGGCATAACTGTACATCAGTATGTACTGATTGGCGTTCTGAAAGAAGTGTGCTTCTCGTCATCTGGAAACATTTTAATCTGATTGTATCCAGAATACCCGTCCATGAATGACATCCGCTCAAATCCACAGGTATTATCAATCATGACATCAGTGATTGGTAGAGGGAATTCGTCTTTAGGGCATGCCGCATTGAGATCGCGAAAGTCTATGCATACTCTGACCTTGCCAGTCTTTTTAAGGACATGAACTATGTTAGCCACCCAATCGGGATGTTGTTCCTCTCTAATAAACCCGGAGGTTATGAGTTTATTGATTTCAACTTCAATTGCATCCATAATGTCTGGACGAAATCGTCGATGTTGTTGTTTGACCGGTTTAGCATTCGGCAAGATATTGAGCTTGTGAGTTATAATTTGTGGATCAAGTCCTGGCATATCTTCATAACTCCAAGCGAAGACATCGATGTAGTCACGAATGAGTTTGATCATGTCTTGCTTATCAGGTTCAGAAAGACTTTCACTGATGAATATTGGTTTGGGAGATCCCTCTTCACCAACATCTATTTGAACAAGTTTATCTTCAGTCGGAGGTTCTTTTTGCTCGAAACGGAACTCCCATTGATTATCTAATCTTTGGGCCCATTGTTCCGATTCAGGTGAGATTTCAAACACTTCTTCGTCTTCATCACTTTCTTCAGAATGGTCAATGAAAACCATATTGGAAGACAGAAGGTTGCAGTAGAAGTCACCGATACTCGTATCGGAATCCCAAGAAATGGTACTAGAAGAATCAGATCTCTTATCTTCGTCAGACTCGGGATCTTCATGAACAATATTGATAAAAGGAGTAGGAGTAATATAGCCTAATCCGTATTTCGTCCTTCCATATTTCAGAGGAGGAATACGAACAGACATTTTTCTTCCCTTTCCACTATTGAGGCCAGTCCTGAAGTCATAGCCCATATTTTTGATGATGTCTTTAGATTGCTGACTATAACGACGTAATTGTAATCTTCCAGTATCATCATTTTTGTCTTAATCTTCTAAATCAGAAGGACTTTGGGGCCCTTTATAGAAGAATATTGGAATGTCTCCTGGCTTTCTGCTGGGAACTAGAAAGTATGAAGATTGTACAGGTTCTAGGGATACATCTGTATGAACAGTCTGTACAACCCCTATGGTTATTGCGTTCAAGTCATCTAACAAATGTAAATAACTATGAACATAATTACACACATCAGCATACTGCAAAGATGGAGACTTTTTATTAAATATAAAAGTAGCAGTATTTATATTGGAAGAAGGCTGAGCCTTAGAGATTTTAGCCAAGTCAATGACTAAAGGGGGAGAAGAAGAACGAGAAGAAGCGTTGTTTCGATTAAGATCGATAACAAATGGCTCAGAAGAGGTTTGAAATGGAAGAATAATCTGCCCTCCAACTGGAATTAGCAGAGTATCCTGTTTCACATGTGGAGATGCAGGAATTGCAGTACGCCCACTGACAGGAATAATCATTGTGTCTTGAGCAAACGACTGAGGTAACGAAGAAATTCGTCCGCTCACCGGAATGATGAAAGAACCTTCTTCAGAGAGTTTGGGAGATTGTTGCTGAATAGTTCGACCTTTAACAGGAATTATTAAGGTCTCACTTTGTGAATCCTCTTTCTCCATAGCTTGTATAACCCTTGTATACTCTTTTTTGTACATTCGGGAATCATTGAAATAAGCTTCAACCCCATGGAAGGGATTTATATCAGCAACTTCTTTTTGTACTCTTCCATTGCTATCAATGTATTTAAAACACTGATGAAGAGTAGAAGGCACCACATTATTTTCATGAAAAAAGGGCCTCCCCAGAAGAAGATTATAGGATCCTACGATCTCGATCACATAGAAAGTGACTTTGGATCTGAAATCGCCTATCTGAAGCTTCAGATGAATCTTTCCCAAAGGCTCGCTTCGGCTTTGATTGAATCCCAGGATAGTAGTAACCATCTTAGAGAGCTTGTGAAGAGGGATTTTTAGTTCATCCAACAGACTCTTTGGCATTATGCTTATAGCAGACCCTGGATCAATGAGGATACGATCTATCTTCATTGTATAGATATAACCGATGTAGTAGAGAGGCCGATCATGTCGATTATCCTCCAATAGCATGTCGTCTTGTGTAAAGGTGATATTTGGGATAATCTCCAATACACTGTTGCAATGTAAGCAAGTGACAGGTTCTGCATCTGGCTTCTTCAATTGTGCAAGACAAGAGTCAGCTTGTAGAAGTACTTCACTTAATGTCTCCCGAGTTTCTTTGGAAAGACGTAGAAGTTCAAAGAGGGATATTCTAGCTGGAGTATTAGCAAGCTGAGCTAAAATGTCAAAATTATAAGGCTTCTGAAGTCCAAGAGGAGAGGACTTCTTGATTGGCTTATCAAACCGAGCCTGTTGTTTGCCTTTCTCCAGAGCTGTAGGCTTGGAAGGAACAGGTTCAGTGGATGATTCTTCTTCAGGAGGAACATTAGAAGCATCTTTATCAGCTGGAGGGATATCAAGAGGATCCTTAGGATTCTTGGAATAATCCTTTAGATAAGGTTTTCCTGTTCGAGTAGCACTAACAAGTGCTTCTTCTTTCTCTTTTGGCTCTGTATCAGGAATAGATCCAAGAGAAGTCATATGACATGACTTAATCTTTCCAGCCTTCTTGGACTTTCGAGAAGTAGTCTTTTGAGGAGAAGGCGATTCAAAATCTGCCACTAGATCAGGATGGATCCACATGATTTCTCCAGTTTCCAAAGTGATTGGCACTAATCCTTCAGACTGTGGAGAAGGAAGATTTACTATGTCAAGAGTTGCCTTAGGAATAGGAACGATCCCACTTTCAAGGAGTTAAGGAGGGAAATCTTCGAATTGCATAGAGACGACGTTGGAGGTGACGGTCTTCTCTTTTGGAGTAAGAGAGAGAGCTCCAGATTTAATCATTTCTTGGATCTTTCCTTTCAGTACATAACATGTATGAATTGTATGACCCAGCATTCTGTGATATGGGCAGTATTTGGGATGATCTGTTTTACCAGCTTCATCAGGTTTCTTGATCTCAGGTAATTGTATCTTATTACCTTTCAGCAAACATTCAAAGATACCAAGGACATCGTCGTCATCGAAAGAGTATTCTTCTTTGGGGCGAGGTGTTCTTGGTTGTTGAGTTGTAGGAGAAGTTTGAACAATTGATGCATCTTTGCTCTGAAGATTAACTTCAAGAGTTTCTTTTCCCTTGCGAGCATTGTTTTTATTGTTAGTAACTTGACCTGTTTCTTTAGGAGTCATCTGCACTCCTAAACCTTTGAAGGTTTTAGCACTAATTTCTGCGGCCTTGGCACTAACTATGAAAGAAGGCCAGTCTTGGAATTGAGTGGATCCTGTCCATATGCTGATGATTGGCAACAAGTTTGATTTGCATGTGTCAATGGTGACAGCATCAGGAGTTCCAAGAGGCATCTTCAGAGCTTCTCTTCGAAACCGTTCAATGTACTCTTCTGTAGTTTCATTATTTTTTTGCTTGATTCTAATAAGAGCAGACATAGTCATATCATTGAGCCCTTCATAGAACCATTCAAGAAACATCTGTTTGAAACCGGAAAATGAGGTAATGCTCTCATCTGGGAGACTTCTATACCATTCATAAGCTGTTCCCTTGAGACATCCAACAAACACCTGAGTAAGGAGGGCGTCGCTTGGTTGCAGCTGATCAGTCATCACTTCAAAGTGATTAATGAACTGACTTGGAGAAGTGGTTCCATCATAGAATGAGATAGTGGGAGGCTTGTATTTAGGAGGATACGATACTTGCTTCCATTCTATCGGATAAGGTTGTTTGATGCCTAACCTTTGTAAACCATCTTTCTGTTTGAATGCCTCGAATTGAGTTTTGAGATTCCTCAATTCTTCATTAACAACTCCAGAAGATTGTGGAGTTGTAACTTGTAGAGAATAGTTGGGAGGAGGAACAGTATTGTAAGCACTACCCCCAGCTCCAGAGAGACTAGGGTTTGGTTGAGCTGGTCCAGGAGTATTGGATTGTACTGCTGGAGGAACTTGTACTGGACTCATATCAGTGTCAGTTGGTATGGCATCTGGTACAGTCTGTCGATTTTGCATCTGTATTGCCATGAGTTCATACATCGACTTCATAGTATCAGCCATAGACTTTATTTGTTGTTCCAAAGAAGCAATTCTTTGATCTTGAGGAGTCAAGGAAAAAGAAGGTTCACCAGTATTCCCATCAACCATATAAGTCGTGATTGTACGAGGAATTATTGATGAACTGGTAGATGTTGTTTGTTCTGAATCATTGCTTTGTGCATCAAAGTCAATTATAGGAGAACTACCCCCAGTAGGAAGAGGTGGGAAGTTAGATTCTCCAAGGAATTCAGAATCATCTTCAGAGATCAAATTTCTTTGACTAGAGGCCAGGACTCTTGCTCTGGTATTTCTATATACTCCATCTGGACTATCAACTCTACCCCCAGCATCCCGAGAGGTCATATTGACAAAAGCAAACAAAGGCTCATCTTCATCAGGCATAGGTTCACACTGAATCCGATTGAAGACAGATTGTCATTTTGTTTGACATCTGCATTGCATTGTGATTCTTGGCTGGAAGTTGTTGGCCCATTCCATGGTCACACCCGATTTCGATAATCGACTTACACTTTAGTCCATATACAAAATATTGACAATGCTGCTAACTATTTCAGGATACATGAAATCTTATTCAACGGACGATGTACTGCATAAATCCAAGCGTCAAAGTCATCAAAAATTCTGAAGACTCCTTTTCTACTTTTATTCTGTATTTTTACACTTTATTGAGTCTAGGAATTTCTTTGTAAAATCAAGTATGGTATTACTGGCTTAGGGTTAAAATTATTCTCCTTTCTCTAAACTTATTTTTACCCTTCATATTTTCGATTACAAATATTTCAAAAATATATTTCGAAAATATTCCTTTTCAAATGATTTTACAAATTACCAAAAACATGTTTCAAAATTGTTTTTGTAAAAAGAATTTACAATATCTCCTGACAGAACTCACAGCCGAGTTCGGCCCGAGTTCGGCCCGAACTCTGACCGAGTTCGGTCAGTTTGTATTCAAACTTCAGTTGCCTCCAAATCTGCGAGCAACGGCTAATTTGCGAGATATTTGCATCCGAACTCTGCCCGAGTTCTGCCCGAGTTCGGTTGGTGAAAACACCTATAAATAGAGAAGAACTTTTCATTTCAAAACATCAATTCATTCTTCATCTCTTCTCTATTTCATCTCAAGTGTTTTCTAAGTGATCTAAGAATTTCAAATCTCACCTATACTTCTCTTAGCCAAAAGCCAGTACTATCACATTTGATTTAGAAGTCTTTTGGTTATTCAGAGTTGTAAAGAGGTCGTCAAGTTTCAACAACTATTCCAGTTGTGGAGCTGGTCGTGCGCTCGTCACCAAGCACGGTGTGTGTTGGAGTTGGTCGTGCACTCGTCAACAAGCACGGTGGTGTAAGAGTTGCAAGCACTCAGTTAAAGCTTGTGCCTTTAGTGGATTAACATCGAGCAAGAGTACTCGAGACTGGATTAGTCCTCTCAGAGGGATACCAGTATACATCGCTGTGTTACTGAGTTTGATTCTCCTATCTTTATTTACTGCTCTTACATCATTGCCATAGTTTAATTTTTTAATTGGTGATTTTATTTTCGCTGCACACACGCACTCTATTCACCCCCCCTCTAGAAGTGCTCAACGATCCTACAATTGGTATCAGAGCAGGTTATATTCTTATATAACATATCCTAGAGAGTATATATATGGCAGCCGTGAAATCTATATTCAACGGTGAAGGGCAATCCACAAATAGACCTCCCCTATTTGATGGAACAAACTATACATACTGGAAAACACGTATGACTTTCTTTCTAAAGTCTCTAGATTTTGATTTATGGTCAATAGTCATTGATGGATATAAGAAACCACCACCTACAGTGGTTGAAGGTATTCTTATGGAAAAGCCGCATGACAAATACACCGATGCTGAAAAAGCAAAGGCTAGTCTTGATGCTCGAGCCATCAATGCACTATTCTGTGCAATTGACAAAACAGAGTTCAATAGAGTTTCTACCTGTAAGACGTCTCATGAAATTTGGAAACTCCTTGAGGTAACCCATGAAGGGACTTCCCAAGTCAAGGAATCCAAAATCAGTAGACTGACTCAGGAATATGAATCTTTTAAAATAAAACCTGGTGAGTCAATTACACAGATGTTTACCCGTTTCCTTGATATAACTAATCCCCTTCAATCTCTTGGTAAAGATTACAGCAACCATGAGAAGATCAGGAAAGTGCTGCGGGCTCTAACAAAGAACTGGAATCCAAAAGCCACAGCAATCATTGAAGGAAACGATCTCACCACGATGACTCTAGAAACACTGATGGGCAAGTTGATGACTCATGAGCTCGACTTGCAAGACTTTGAAGAGGCCATACCAAAGGAAAAGACTATCGCCTTCAAAGCTCAAGCAAGAAAATCAACATACAATGATTCAGATGAAGAATCATCAAGTGGTGATGAACGTGCCTTACTTGTGAAGAACTTCAAGAAATATCTAAAGTTCACAAGCAGAAAGAAGAAAGACATCCAAGAAAGCAATGAAGACGAGACAATATGCTTCGGATGCAAGAAATCAGGGCACATGAAGAAGGACTGTCCAGCTACCAAGAAGAGCAGTCCATATGATCGGTCAAGATCAAACAGAAGATCCACATCTGGCCGAAAGTATGCCAACACAAGCATCTGGCACGAGAGTGATGCCAGTGACTCAGAAGAGGAAGACAGACCCTGCAACAATGCAAATGTTTGTCTTATGGCATTCGAAAAGGTATCATCTAATCCTCTGTTTGATGAGTTTACTTTTGATGAACTAGAGACTGCCTTTAGCGATTTACTTGAAGATCACAAAATTGTGCTCGACAAGTATAAGCAATCTCGAAAAGAGATAAAGGCACACACAGCCGAGATAGCTAGATTGTCTAATCTTCTTCAAGATATTAAAGAGACATCTACTATCGGTAACACGGAAGAGATAGCCAAACTCAAGGTAGACTATCATGAGGCTATCCTCACTATTCAAAAGAAAGAAAGAGATTATGGTAAGATGCAAAAACTGTATGACACAGAGAAGAGAATGCACTTAGTAACAGAACACAGACTCTCAGTTATGACTGCTAAATATGAAGAGTCTATTGCGATTTCTAAAAAGTTAGAAATCAAGTTAGGCAAACAGGCAATGCCTGTGACAGAGCCTAATTTTAGTCCTAATGCTAAGCATACACCTAAGAGGACTAAGAACAAGAAAGCACATAAGAAACACGAATATCATCATGCTTTCACTTATAGGTTCTCCAAGAAACCAAACAAGCATGTGAACTCAGTTTCAACCTCATCTGGTTCTAAACTGACTTGCACGTATTGTGGTACACATGGTCATATATCACAATATTGTCTTGCAAGAAAACTTGTTGATAACCATACTTTAGTCTGGAGACCTAAAGCTAATCAGCATGGACCCTTCAGAAAATGGGTACCAAAGGATTCATCTACTTGTTTTGTAGGTGGACCCTCAACCCTCTCATGCTAGAAGCAAATGGATCCTCGATAGCGGATGTTCGCGACACATGACTGGTGATGCATCTTTATTCGCTACGCTATCGATGAAGAAAGAAGGATACGTCTCCTTCGGAAATAACTTGAGAGGTGACATTATAGGTAATGGCACTGTAGGTATGTCTCCTTACCCTATAATAAAAGATGTTTGTCTAGTAACCGAATTGAAACATAACCTATTGAGCATAAGTCACTTGGCAGATAATGGTTATGGTATCAATTTTGTGAAAGATAAATGTACTATATATGATATGTCATCGGGTGATCCCATATATAAAGGGATTAGAGAAGACAATATATATGTTTTCTTTTTGGAGAATACTAATAATGCAGGAAGGTGTCTAGTAGCCAATCAAAATGAAAGCTGGCTATGGCACATGAGACTAGGACATGCAAACATGGATACTATCTCACGCCTGAACACAAAGAAGTTGGTAAAAGGACTCCCAGAAATTCTATTCAAGAGAGACATGGTATGTGCTGACTGTGAAAAGAACAAAGCACATAGGTCATCTTTTAAATCCATCAACGCTGTAAGTACTTCGAGACCTTTGCAGTTGATTCATATGGATTTATTTGGTCCTAGTAGAGTCGCTAGTCTTGGCGGTAAACTCTATGCTTTTGTCATTGTTGATGATTTCTCTCGTTTTACATGGGTTTACTTTTTATCAAACAAAAGTGATGCAATTTTTGAATTTCAGATATTTTGTAAAAAGGTTCAAAACGAAAAAGGCTTCATGATTACTCGTATCCGAAGTGATCATGGTGGCGAATTCGAAAATACTGATTTCAAAAAGTTCTGTGATGATAGTGGATACTACCACGAATTTTCTTGTCCTAGAACTCCCCAACAGAATGGTGTTGTGGAGCGGAAGAATCGTACTCTAAGCGAAATGGCTAGAGTCATGCTTAATCAGCATAATCTTCCTAAATATTTTTGGGCAGAAGCTGTTAGTACAGCCTGTCATATTTTAAATAGGGTGTTAATTCGACCTATATCGAAGAAAACACCATATGAGCTTTGGTTTGGAAGAATTCCAAACATATCTTTTTTAAAGTTTTTGGTTGTCGCTGTTTCATCCTGAACACCAAGGATAACTTGGGTAAGTTCGACTCGAAAGCAGATGACGGGATATTTCTCGGATATGCTGCTAAGAGTAAAGGATATAGAATTTTCAATAAAAGATCTTTGATTGTTGAAGAAAGTGTTAATGTTACCTTTGATGAGTTGAATAGTCATAGATCTAGCGACAGTGATGATGAAGATGCACCTACAAAGACAAAGAAGAGTTCTGAGAAAGATCCTACCCAAGAGGCAAGAACCGATAAAAGTCCTGAAGATGCAGGAACTGAGAAGAGCCTTGTGAAAGGTATGGCCCAAAGATTCGAATCATTAAGATTCAAACCAGATCATCCAGAAACTCTCATAATAGGTGATGTATCCAAAGGTGTAAGTACTCGTTCATCTCTTAGAGATTCTGAGGTAGCAGCTAATGTAGCATTTATTTCTCAAATAGAACCTAAGAATGTTGATGAGGCTTTTTCTGATGAATTTTGGATTTCTGCCATGCAAGAGGAACTTAATCAATTTGAGAGAAACCAAGTTTGGGAACTCGTTCCTAAACCTATTGGTCAATCGATAATTGGTACCAAATGGGTGTTCCGAAATAAACTTAGTGAAGATGGTCAAGTTCTACGCAACAAAGCACGTCTAGTTGCACAAGGTTATAATCAAGAAGAAGGAATTGATTATGATGAGACCTATGCTCCTGTTGCTAGACTAGAAGCCATTCGCATGTTTTGCGCTTTTGCTTGTTTTAATGATTTCAAACTTTTTCAAATGGACGTGAAAAGCGCATTTTTAAATGGATTTTTAAAAGAAGAAGTTTTTGTGAAACAATCCCCTGGTTTTGAAGATTTTCAAAAACCTGATCACGTCTTCAAGCTTAAGAAAGCACTCTATGGACTCAAACAAGCACCTCGTGCTTGGTATGAACGCCTAAGCGCCTTCTTACTTGATAATGGTTTTTCAAAAGGCAAGATTGATACTACTCTTTTTATTAAATCTTTGAATAATGATATACTTCTAGTGCAAATTTATGTAGATGACATCATCTTTGGTTCTACTAATGAACAACTTTGTCAAGAATTTGCCAAGTGTATGCAGAGTGAATTTGAAATAAGCATGATGGGAGAGCTGAACTTCTTCCTTGGATTGCAAATCAAACAACACTCAAACGGAACGTTCATCAACCAAGCCAAGTACACGAAGGACATACTGAAGAAGTACAACTTCGAGAATGTAAGCCAATTGGGACGCCTGTGGCTACAGCTACAAAGCTTGATACTGATGAAAGTGGCAAACCTGTTGATCAGCGTAAGTATCGAGGTATGATTGGTAGTCTATTATATTTAACTGCTAGTCGCCCTGATATTATGTTTAGTGTTTGCATATGTGCACGATATCAGGCAAACCCTAAGGAATCACATTTTAGTGCCGTTAAGCGTATCTTTCGATACCTTAAAGGAACTTCTACAGTTGGCTTATGGTATCCCAAAACCAAATCCTTTGACCTTATAGGTTACTCGGATGCGGATTTTGCTGGATGCAAAGTGGACCATAAAAGTACCAGTGGTACATGTCATTTCTTGGGAAAAGTCCTAGTCTCTTGGTTTAGCAAGAAACAAAATTCAGTAGCATTATCAACAACTGAGGCTGAGTATATCGTCGCAGGACGTTGTTGTGCTCAAATTTTGTGGATGAAGCAAACCTTAGAGGACTATAATCTGCACTATACAAATGTTCCTATATACTGTGACAACACTAGTGCAATTAATTTAACTAAGAACCCTATCTGTCATTCACGCACAAAGCACATAGAAGTTGGACATCATTTTCTACGTGATCATCAACAACACGGGGATATTTGCTTAACATTTATTAATACTGAACATCAACTAGCAGATATTTTCACTAAACCTTTGCCTGAAGACCGTTTTAACATCTTGAGGCGTGAGCTCGGCATTCTTGAATTCTCGGATTCTTAAAACATATGGTAATTAAATATTGTATTTATGACTTGATAATTTATTATCTAATAAAATTATTTTTGGGGACAAACTTACAAAGGATTTGTCTGTCACCACGACTACGGTCGAAGCGAAGCGGTACTTAAGAGTTCCCCGGTGAACCACCGTTAGCTGGGACAATCCCTACAGTTAACCTAAAAATAACAGCAAATTAGTTAATAAAACAGTCAAACATCATAATTATAAACTTTATTTCACCTGACTGCTTTAACTGTCTCGGGAATACAAGTGGCCGAACTCGGCCCGAACTCTGACCGAGTTCGGTCGGCGCTGTGATGGTTCCAGAACCGAACAGCCGGCCCTAGCACCTATAAAATCCACCCTTTCTTCCACTATTTCTCCACACCAAAACGAGAAATAGCTCTACCTCCTTCTAGAAGACTTTCCTCCTCCCTCCGGGCAAGGCTTCGACGATCTTCTCCATCTCCACATGGCTCCGAAGCGTCAGCGAGGAAATTCTTCCCAGGGTGCTTCCTCATCTTCCGACTACACTCCAGCAAGTCTGTTCAGTCCAGCCAAACCTAGAGATCCCGAGGAATTCGATGGCACTCTGTTTTCCGATATAGACTTCTCTAATCTCTGGTTTGATTCCTTTTCTCTACGTCGTATTTGTACTGGAGCTTTTGTCAACTTTACAATCTTCTTTGAATATGCTCCTATTTTTGAACAACTTAGATTTTGCGACTTTTTCGAAGTCCAAGATAATATTTACGACAATGCTGTCTGGATGTTCTACTGCAACTTGCAAGTACAACAAAACGGAAATTTCTATTCCTGCGTTGCTGGACAGGAACTAGAATTTAGCGCCACCGATATCAGTGAATATTTTCACGTTCCTGATCTTGGTGATGCTCTTGTTGACATCCACCATATTCAGTTTCCTGCCGATGTTACTTTAGCTTCTTTTAGGGAATTGATTTGTCACCCCACTCCTCCTCCTCGGAGAATATTTTCTAGACATCTTAACCAAAATTTCTACGAACTTCATCGCATGATTTTCTCAGCCCTTCTTCCGAAGAAAGGCTCTACTGATGAGGTCACATTTTTGGAACTCTCTGCTTTGTATCACATTCATTTTGGAATTCCCTTCTCAATTCCAAAAACCATGATGTCTTGGATGCTCAACTGCAAGAATGCAGGTAGGAACCTTGTTTTTCCTATGCACCTTGCGAGTATCTTTCGTCGTTTCGAGATTGATCTTGAAACGTGTGCTATTTCTTCTACTTCTGTTGAGTTGACCCATTCTCGTCGGTTTCCTCAACCTCCCGGTGCTGCTCCTGCTGACCCAGTTGCTGATGCTGAGGCCCCTCCAGCAGATGCTCCTCCTGCTCCGGCCCCTGCTCCAGGACTCGATCATGCATTCTACCAGCGATTTGATGAGTTCGTTGCGGTTTCCACGCAACGTTATCAGGACTCAGAGTTCCGGCACATTTCTCAGGCCCAGGTGCTGAGAAACAGTATTGCCGACCTCCATTACAGCCTGGTGCATGATCCAGCCCATCCACTTACTATCCTTCCACACCCTGCTTTCCCTGGTCCTCGTTTTACTGATGAGACTACTTTTTAGTACTTCGACCCGACCACTGCCTATTTTCCTCATGATCCTCCCGGTGCAGATGACGCAGAGTTGTGATATGGTTTCAGCCATAGGATAGTGGCTTTTGTTTAGTTTTGATGCAGTTTATGTAGTACTTTTATTTTTCTTGTCTAAACTGTTTCAGTTAGACATTTATCAGTTGTACAAGTTGATTTTCTAGTGGAATATTTATGACATTTCATCTTATTGTGATTTCACTTGTCTATGCTGTGATTACTGTGATTACTATTGTCCTCTTTCACTTTGTCATCTCTATTGTTGGCTTCATGACTTACGGGGGAGCCGATTCATTTTACTACTTGACAAAGGGGGAGAAAAATGAGTATACCAAATCAAAAATCAGATATCAAAAATCAGTTTTTTTTTCAGGTATTTTGTTATGTTATTTTATTTTTTATAAATATATTTTGGTATAGACTCAAGTTTTGTCAATTATCAAAATGGGGGAGATTGTTGGCCTATTCCATGGTCACACCCGATTTCGATAATCGACTTACACTTTAGTCCATATACAAAATATAGACAATGCTGCTAACTATTTCAGGATACATGAAATCTTATTCAACGGACGATGTACTGCATAAATCCAAGCGTCAAAGTCATCAAAAATTCTGAAGACTCCTTTTCTACTTTTATTCTGTATTTTTACACTTTATTGAGTCTAGGAATTTCTTTGTAAAATCAAGTATGGTATTACTGGCTTAGGGTTAAAATTATTCTCCTTTCTCTAAACTTATTTTTACCCTTCATATTTTCGATTACAAATATTTCAAAAATATATTTCGAAAATATTCCTTTTCAAATGATTTTACAAATTACCAAAAACATGTTTCAAAATTGTTTTTGTAAAAAGAATTTACAATATCTCCTGACAGAACTCACAGCCGAGTTCGGCCCGAGTTCGGCCCGAACTCTGACCGAGTTCGGTCAGTTTGTATTCAAACTTCAGTTGCCTCCAAATCTGCGAGCAACGGCTAATTTGCGAGATATTTGCATCCGAACTCTGCCCGAGTTCTGCCCGAGTTCGGTTGGTGAAAACACCTATAAATAGAGAAGAACTTTTCATTTCAAAACATCAATTCATTCTTCATCTCTTCTCTATTTCATCTCAAGTGTTTTCTAAGTGATCTAAGAATTTCAAATCTCACCTATACTTCTCTTAGCCAAAAGCCAGTACTATCACATTTGATTTAGAAGTCTTTTGGTTATTCAGAGTTGTAAAGAGGTCGTCAAGTTTCAACAACTATTCCAGTTGTGGAGCTGGTCGTGCGCTCGTCACCAAGCACGGTGTGTGTTGGAGTTGGTCGTGCACTCGTCAACAAGCACGGTGGTGTAAGAGTTGCAAGCACTCAGTTAAAGCTTGTGCCTTTAGTGGATTAACATCGAACAAGAGTACTCGAGACTGGATTAGTCCTCTCAGAGGGATACCAGTATACATCGCTGTGTTACTGAGTTTGATTCTCCTATCTTTATTTACTGCTCTTACATCATTGCCATAGTTTAATTTTTTAATTGGTGATTTTATTTCCGCTGCACACACGCACTCTATTCACCCCCCCTCTAGAAGTGCTCAACGATCCTACAGAAGTCACTTTCATGATCAACATGATCATGAGCCATTGATTGACATCTGCATTGAATTATGACTCTTGGATAGAAGTCACATTCAGTATGGTCCTTTGACACAGAATCACTTCTTCTCTTCTGTTGAAGATATTCTCGTAAATCTGTTTGTGAAGATTGAGGAGTATATTTCCTGTTCTTGGGTCTTGATGGCTCTTGATTATATAGAGAATGATTAATATGAGCCACATAGTTTCTTGCATACTCTACATCTGGATCTCTTATTCTTGTTTCCATCTGGTATGGTTTCTTAACACCAGAAGTGTTAATTTTTGTTCTTAGATCAGTTGGAGGTAACACATTGGTTTTGGAAACATGGAGTTTTCCTTCCATTGATCTGGATATTTGCAGAGAAGGAAGAGTTGAACCACTCCCTTGATTAGGAGTTGGTAACAGACCTTTTCTAGACAAATTCTGTGCCCAATTCGAAGAAGTCATAGAAGAAAACATTAAGGAATGTTTCTTCTTAGACTCATTCAAGTTTTGAGACATAGAATGTCCAGAAGAAAGAGTAGTCAAAAGACCATCTCCTTTTCTTTGACTAACAAAATTGTCAGTCAAAGCTGTTCCTGAAGTAAAAACTACAGGAGCAGAAGAAACAACTAAAGAGTTATTTCTTTTCGAAGGGACTTTGTATGGAAGACCACCCCCAGTTCTGGTAGAACTTGGCAAAGAAGAAGAGATAGCTAAAGAGCTATTCTTCTTAGATGAAATACACGCTGAAACAGGCTTGGTTAAAGAACCAGTGCTGTTGGCGTGACTTTTGACTTTGGAAATACACGCTGGAACAGGTTTGGCTAAGGAGCCAGTATTGTTAGCGTGATTGTTGATTTTAGAATTACACACTGGAACAGACTTGGCTAAGGAACCAGTACTGTCAGCGTGACTTTTGAGATTGAAATTGCACGCTGGAACAGATTTGGCTAAGGAGCCAATACTGTCAGCATGACTTTCAACTTTGGAGACACACACTGGAACAGATTTGGCTAAGGAGCCAGTACTGTTAGCGTGATCTTTGATTGCTGTCATCTTTGAGCGCACAAGAGTGTGCGTGCTTGTAGTAGAGTTCTTGCCAGTGTTAGGAGCAGACACTGTGGTAGAGACTTCACCATTGGCTGCCAACTGATTCTTAGGGACATAGACAGAGTGTCCCTTCGACTTGGCAGTGATGATGGAGGCTGTAGTGGGCTTACCACTCTTAGCCTGCTGCATTTCTTCACAGGCGAGTTGATCGAATTAGATCGTCATCACCTTCTTCGTCGAGCCGATTGACGAAGTATCGCATTGAGTTGTTGCCTTCTCAGAAGAGGAGATGGTTTTCTCCAGCAGAGTCGCCAATTTGTTTTCTATAAATAAATTCCTTTATTTATTGTGTATCTGGGAAAATTACAACTGTGGGAATCTGATCTAGAAGACGATCACTTTATCCCTTAGACTATGCGAAGAAGAAAAGCTCTCAAAATTTTGACAGTAGATAACTATGTATCTGTCCAATGAATGAGAAAAAGAACTCTATTTATAGAGTCAAAAATAATAACTAAAAAGATAACTGTCTTCACAGCCTGTGCTTAGTTGAAAATCACGCAGGATTTAACATACGCAAGGTTATGAGCAATTACTGGATGTGGCCTGTAACTGTTGGACACATGGCAATCATGCATGAGTTGTGTGCAATTTACAGGACACGCAGGCGAGAGATCAATGGCATGGCTGCCACGTACTCCAATTTGATAAAATCCACGCAGACTTGTTGAAGACGAAGTCCACGCAGACTCGGGGTAGAAAGCTTCAAAATCCATGCAAACTTGGGGCAAGAAGCTTCAGAATCCATGCAGACTTGGTGAAGACGAAATCCATGCAGACTCGGGGAAGAAAGCTTCAAAATCCACACAAACTTGGGGCAAGAAGCTTCAGAATCCACGGAGACTTTGATGAAGAAAACTTCAGAATACACGCAGACTTGAGGAAGAAAACTTCAGAATCCACGCAGATTTGGGATAGAACTGCCAGCTGTCTTGATTCAGCGTGCCTCGACTGACACAAAATCTCTGGCAGTGATTGCTTTTTGTCAGTCACATTAAATGACAAGAAGCTCTTTTGGTACGCCAACTTGACGAAGGTTGAGTCTTGCTGAAAAAGATTTCGAAAATTATGCAACAGACGGCTGTGATCTCTCGAATTTTGTGCATACGTGGCATACGAAGAGACATTCTTCGACTGTTGTGCTGTCAGTCATAATTACTCTGACAAATGATGAGCTGTCTCTCCAGCGTGATTTGTTCATATTATCCTGATCAACTGAGCGTGACTTTTGACTCTGTCCTGATCAACTCAGCGTGACTGTCATTTTTAAAGGCCTACAACACCACACACACATTAACCCCCTTGTCTGATTACAATAAGCCCTATGCCATGTTCACATTCATGTGTCACTCACTCCGTCTTCTATGCATATGTAATTTTGTACCTTGCCTTGTAATATAGGCAATAGCCATATGTGTATTATATATGTACCTTGTGTGTGTTATATATATATATATATATATATATATATATATATATATATATATATATATATATATATATATATATATATTGTATTTGTGTGTGATGCTTGAGTTGGCCTTGTGTTTGTGCTTGAGTGCTAGCCTAGGTTTGGTTAGGCTTAGTGAGACTTGTTAGACTAGGATTGGACCTAGTATGGCTTAGTTGACCTAGTTTGACTAGTGTAGTTGACTAGAGTTGACCAAGAGTTGACTTTAGTCTAGAATGACCTAGAATTTATATAGAATGTATTGTAAAGTTCAATACTACCATTCTGGACATGTTGTGACCTGTATTGCTCTAAATAGGACTCATCTACTCTGTCTGGACATCTATACTTACCAGATACTCAGGATGTCAGTCGAGTACATTCTCTGATCATTTCATACTTGTTAGGATTTATATTCTTGCACTAGATTACTTTACTTGATGCTGTCACGTTGTTAATACGGATTAGTACTATATGAATCTTTACATTGAGATGTTATCCCCTTCGAAAGCATCGGGTACATCATGTCATGTTCGTTTCACTTTCATCTTGTATTCTTGTGCTTTTATTATTCATGTACACTCTTATGATTCATGTACTCTCATGTTCACAGAGCCCTCATGTATACCTTCATGTGCACCAATTTATGGGCCCTCATAAGAAATATTGTACAATAACATAACTTGTATGGATCCTTGTGTATTGACTGGGGTACGAGGTAGTAGAAGCAGTCATGTGAACAATTCCAAAGTAGTCATTGTATTAACTATTTAGTGTAATCATGTGCAAATTCAAGCCGTTTACATGTCTATCTTGTACTCTACATCACTAGTCACTGATAGTTCTTTACTTATAGTAGCTATTTACATTAAAGTTCTCTCTCTTTTACTATATGTACTTTCTTTCAGCGTTTCAAGTATTTTACTCTGTTGCATGTTTTATATTCCTGTCTTGATATAAACTGTTGAGATTTTGTGCTCGTTCCTGTCCTGACTAGGCCTGTTAAAAATATTACAGAGGATGACGAGGACCTTTGCCCTACCTATTATGGAGCTGCCATAGATGACACCTGCGACTTGGACTTTCAGTAGGATCCATCAACAGTAGAGGATGTCACCCCTATAGTTTTGGCTAGTTAGCTTAGACTTCTATCTTATTTTGTTGTCTTGTCTCATTTGGATACATTTATCTTTATATTTGGGATCTTGTTGTTATTCTGAATGTTTGTGGAAATGTTATCTTAGACACTTAGACTTCTTCTCCTGTTTGTATTTCATTTGATGATTCTCATTATCGATCAATCTTATCGTACTTCTACCTTAGTTGTGATTGAGCTGTACATTTCTGTATTTTCCTCCATTTGGAGTGTATATACTGTACAGGTACCTTATAATTATTAGATGTATGTGACCTAGGACAGCCTACCGCCGACACTGTGGTGTAGGCTGGACGTACCCACTTCTTGTGCCCCTACCCTGGGTACGGGTCGTGACAACATGTGCCTACTTCAGTACATATGTCGGCATTATTATTACTTATTTGTTAGTTACAGTTGTGCTATGCCACATGGCTTGATTTGACTACACCTCGTATGCGTCCTAGAGGCCATGTGCCCAGTTTCCTCACATGCTGAACCCAGTCAGCATATCAAATATATTATGTTTCAATAGATGGAGATCTTTAAGCAATGTACACGTGCCATGTGTTACTGACTCGGGCATGCCTATGAACGGATGCCAACCACCAAAGATCTCAGCAACAACTGGATCCCAACAACTGCTACGTGTCAGCTCTTCAACAGCCCAACAGTGCAGTCACAACAGATTCAGTTCGAAGATCATGTGTACAATGCTCATGTCTGCCAAAAAAGCCCATGTGTGCATCACATATTTGCGCATTGGTGGTTCATTTCACCCGCCTATAAATAGAAGGAGCCTTCCTTCATTTTGGGTCTTCGTCTTCACTTCATGTCTAGCCCGGATTATCCAGAGAGTCAGAGTAATTTCTTCTCATCGTCAGATCTTCAACGGAGTAAAGGGGCCACTACAGTGTTCGATCTCCTTCGTCACACTTCTCCAGAATTATTTGTAATTAGATCTTCCGTTTAGGAGTTCTTTTGTACATTTCTCGTTTGTAATACAAAAAGTTCTTCAACTTTGTAACCACCACTTTTCTAACATGAGGATAATTTTGAACTTTTGTAAAATTGGCCATTGAATAATAGGATTTAAATAATGTTAGTGATTTTTGGTTAATTTTAATTAATTTAATACTATTTAAATTAGTGAATTGTGATTTTGGTATTTTGTTAGTGTAACCCTAGAGACTACTTGACCTAAAGACTAACCATGACCATAGGGACCTAACCATGTGATTAGAATGACCAATTACAACTTTTTAGCCTAGGGGTGTTTTGGTCATTTGGTGACTTTTATATTAATTAGGACTTTGATTATTGGAAATGTGCTAAGTGTTAAATTAGGCCTTAACCTAGAATTGCCCTAATCTAGATATTATCCAAAAGCCTAGATATTAGATTAGAAGTTTCCATCATGACAAGGTTAGGAATATCTAGATATTAGTTTAAAGTAGGATATTTGTCAAGAATAGATATTTTAGCTATAGGCCTTTACTAGAAAGGCTTGAATTAAACTAGCTAGAGGCCTTCAAACCTCAGGAAACTTAACCCTAACCCTAGAAATGATTCTTGGCTGCCATCAAGGGATCCGTACCCATATATAAACACATATTGACACCCCCTTGACTCTTTCATTAAACCTAAAAACCCTAATTTAGAGTTCTTCCCCAAATTTACCCCTTTCACCAAATCAACTCCAAATTGAGCCTAGTCTTTTGCATCATACTTCCCTAGTGTAGAGGGGGTCTATAGAAGCAAGCTAGCAAGGATTTGGGAGCTTTGGACCATAGCAAATTGGAAGAAGGACCTCTTTCCTAGGGCTTTTCATTAAGATCTCACTCTCAATAGGTAATAGCCCCAAACTCATTCAAATTCCTGATTTCTTTTCATAGATGCATGCATCTAGGCACCAAGGACCTGTAGACCAAGTTTGGTAGGAATTGGTGTCCTTTTGATACGCGTATCGGAGGCGTGTCGGTGTATTGTAACTTGTATTTGATGAAATGTCTCATAGAAATTAATTATGTTGTTTTTAAAAACTAATTATACAATTTGTAGCCCTATATGTAGGGATCCTAAAACTCTAACTCTGAGACAAATTTGATACGTGTCCGTGTCCAAATCTGGACACGGGACAAGCACGATGCTGTGCTCAGGTGTCCTGCTACCCGACCCTATTTTCTCTTTGTATTGGACACGTGTGTGGTGGCCCATGCAGGTCGGATTTCGCAAATAATTATGAACTTGCGATAGTACTTAAGTTAGTTGTACTACTACAAGCCTGCGAATAGAAAGTGCTCATTCACAATTAGGATTAATTTAATTTTAGAAGAATACCAGGACTAGGAGTCCCTTATTTAATTCTATTGTTAGGTAAATAAGGTTGCTACATAGGCCATGTAATTCTATTGTATTTTAATACGAGGGTATGATCCAAGATGTGTAGAGTATACGTTTGGTAAGATAGGCCTTCATAGAATTCAATTCCTAATTTTGATCATTTTTGTGCCATTTTATCTTCTGCCTTCTCTAAACCTCGTTTTATTTTTAAAATTATTTTGCGATCATTTTATTTTCAATTCTTAATCTTGGTTCAATTATCTATATATTAATTCAAGTCGTCTTCGTTTATTTTGTGATCGTATAGTTTTATTCAAGGACATATACTTACATTTTCTTATCATGATCGACTTGTTTGAATTTATAGAAGATCCTTGAAATTCTTATGGATATAGTTGAAATAATTTTCGATGACTTACAATGGTAAGGCAGATGCGCACTGTCCCCATTTATTTGAATAATAGAGACTGCGGGTTCACTGCAGTCAGAAGCGCACTGGCGTGGCATTATCCCTAAGTTGAAATAATTTCAAGTATGCGTTGGTTGTCAAATACTACTAAAACTATATCCTAGTTGTATTATTGATCTTTTGATTTATATGTCAATATTGGGTAGAGTTGGTAGAGTGTTCGATAACATATTATACTTGAGTCATGAAACCAAGGGTTTACGGCAGCCAGATGTACACTGGCGAGGCATGGATTCTCGGTTAAATGACTTCGAATATACTTATAATTTTCAAATATCCTAGAGGCTATATCTTTTATTGGCATATGACTATTAATTTTTCTAAATTGATTTGATGTTTTACTTCTTGTTACCACATTCTCAACAATTGCTACTTCTCTCTTTCTATCATATTTCGATTCTATCCTTAACCAAGCCTAGATTTTGACTAATCATTTTAATATAATTTATGGATAATATTTTTAGTCGTGCCTAGTCGTATCTTTTGAAATTTCGAGGATAAAATTTTCTAAGGTGGGTAGATTTGTAAGTCCACTTCCCAATTTTTTAATTTTATTTTGATTATGATTAACTTTTATGGTCATTAGGATTTGTACCTAAGCTCATAAGAGAGCTATGATCATATTAGGGTCATTTGGCCCTTATATGATTTATATAAGCATTGTTTAATTATTTTATAGCTTATTATAATTTTTAGAGATTTTTAGATATTTATTTATTAAGGTTTAATATTTTTAATGACTTTCAAGATTTTACAATAGGTTTACTTGAGACTATTTTGAGACCTAATATTTTATGTATGCTCTAGTAGGTTATAAATATTTTCTATAATTTTATAGAATTTTTTTTTACAATTTTTAGATATTTATTTTATTAAGTTTTATATATTTTAAAGGCTTCCAATATTTATTATGAGGCTATTTGAGACTAATATGAGGTAAATTATTTTTATTTTTATTCTAGGAGGTTAGATATATTTTATATAATTTTCTAAAGTTTTTATTAGGAACTTTTAGGATTTTATTTGAGTTTATTTGGCCTTAGAATAATTTTTTAATCATTTTCTGTAATTAATTATCCAGTCATACCCAGTCAGCGCTGGCCGGGCCCACCCGTCAGCCCTTGCAGCGCCCAGTCATTGGGTGCTGACTGTACCCTCTCTCTATATATATATTTTCGCTGAACAGTAAACCCTAATTTAATTCTGGCCAATTTTGAGGAAACTTGTTCCAAGGAGACCACCGACTTCCCGAGGCGATTGCGGACAACTCCGACCTCCTTTTTGCGTGCTGTTTTTTTGTTGGATTCGTATTGAGGTATACTTTTCGAATATCTAATTTATTTTTATTATCTCTGAAATCAAAATCATGAACCGTTTGAAGTTTTGGAAAATTAACACAGAGCTCTACGACATATATTTTTCTCAGAAATTAATTCGTTCATTTAGTATTTTAGTTATTCTGTTGAACTCAGAATTGATCGGTGAATCACTGTTTTGGTCACGATTAGCCATAACGACGATATATTTTGACCAAAACGTGAATTTGCGGCACGATTGATTCCAGCGCACTCGTAGCGCTGAAATCTACCAAGGTGCACTTTCAAAACCTTGAGTTCACGACGTTTGACTAGATAGTCAATGGTACGTCTCGATTTGCATGCCATGATTTCTAAAATTAGAAACATGACTTTTTATGGCCAAACTTGCATGTTTAGATTATATTCAGATTATTATTAGGTTAAATTATATTTTTAAGTAATTTATTTTAGAATTAACTATTATTAGATTAGTTAACCCATTAGCCACTTATTCCATGAATTTAGAACTAGAACCTTAGAATTGACTTTGTAGGTTTTGTGCATGGTTCGTGGTACGATATATGTTATAGGTTGACAGCTTCTAGATTGACAATCCCCTCAGCCTCGACTTCTGACTATGGTTTATGCAAGGATTCAGGCAAGTGCACTTTCTGATTGCTTTCGATTCATAGTAGTCTTTCTATTTCATGTTTATACATATGCACTTGCTTGTTGACACATTGTTACATGGATTAGTGTCATGGATCTCTAATTGTCGTGTTTTCGTGTTTCGTGACTTGTTCGAGTCCATGAGTAATAGTCGGGAGGGGAAATATCTTAGTAGTCATGTGGACTACCCAGAACTATCCCGCGTATCTTTCAAGGAGAATAGCAGCTGCACACGACACGTGTAGGGTGCCAGATTTATCCTCTAGTCGTTCACATGCCGAAACTGATATTTTAAAATACATAGATAGTTGTCTTTTATTTGTTTTCTTGTTTTCCTTACCGCTTGCCATGACATCAGTTACTTTCTAGTTTTTATCTAACATCTGTTATTTTTATGTCTTGTGAATTCTATTGCGTAGTCGCATTGCCATCGGTTTGTGTGCTTGTTCTATTCCTGACTGGAAACCAACATTTTTCAGGTTAGCTGTGGCTTCACTTAGCTTTGGGAGATACGGGTGTACTTGCAGGAAGAAACCTAGAAATTAGATAAATGTAGTATCATTTTCATTAATTGTAAGAATCTTGTACTTTATTTAAATATAAATGTTGTAATCGATTTAGAAACGTGAATGAGCAATAAATATTATATAAAGTTTATTTTGAGCATTTATTTATTGCGGGCTTGATAACGTTCTACCGCCGACTCTGCGGCGTAGGCTGGCTTGGACACGCACTCGCATCCCGAAAAGCGGGTGCGGGTCGTGACAACGTAGACATGCGCCACTTGGCATAGGGGTCGGGGCCATCACTATCAGACCCCTTCCCGAGTTTGAGACACTCTCGTGTCATATCGGACACGCAATCGAGCTCGTACAAGTTCTAGCCTACACTGTGCACACACGAATTGTGCTACTGATATGGGCTTCGTGTCGCGCCTAGACACGTCGTGGACATGTATCAGGGTGATGAAACCCTAGCCCTAGATCTGACCTAACCTAGTGCACGAGCATGAGGCTCCTCGTGCACTGTGTCGAGCCCAATCGAGCCCGATATAGCCGTACGAGGCTGTCTGATACAATTTTTCTGGTGCATTATTATTTGATGTTTTTGACACTACTAAGATATTTCCCCTCCCGACTAGTACTCATGGACTCGAACAAGTCACGAAACACGAAAACACGACAATCAAGAAATATAGTATGTAGAGATCTATGACACTAATCCGTGTGACAATGTGGACTACCCAGAACTATCCCCCGTATCTTTCAAGGAGAATAGCAGCTGCACACGACACGTGCAGGGTGCCTGATTAACCCTCTAGCCGTTCACATGTCGAAACTGATATTTTAAAACACATAGATAGTTGTCTTTTATTTGTTTCCTTGTTTTCTTCACCGCTTGCCATGACATCAGTTACTTTCCAGTTTTTATCTCACATATGTTATTTTTATGTCTTGTGAATTCTATTGCGTTGTTGCATTGCCGTCGGTTTGTGTGCTTGTTCTATTCCTGACTAGAAACCAACATTTTTGAGGTTAGCTGTGGCTTCACTTAGCTTTGGGAGATACGGGTGTACTTGCAGGAAGAAACCTAGAAATTAGATAAATATAGTATCATTTTCATTAATTGTAAGAACCTTGTACTTTCTTTAAATATAAATGTTGTAAATATTGTAATTGATTTAGGAACGTGAATGACCAATAAATGTTATATAAAGTTTATTTTGAGCATTTATTTATTGCAGGCTTGACAGCGTTCTACCGCCGACTCTGCGACGTAGGCTGGCTTGGACACGCACTCGTATTCCGAAAAGCGGGTGCGGGTCGTGACAACGTAAATATGCGCCACTTGGCATAGGGGCCTGGGCCATCACTATCAGACCCCTTTCCGAGTTTGAGACACTCTCGTGTCTTATCGGACACGCAATCGAGCTCGTACGGGTTCGAGCCTACATTGTGCACGCACGAATTGTGCTACTGACATGGGCTTCGTGTCGCGCCTAGACACGTCGTGGACATGTATTAGGGTGATGAAACCCAAGTCCTAGATCTGACCTAACCTGGTGCACGAGCATGAGGCTCCTCGTGCACTGTGTCGATCCCAATCGAGCCCGATATGGCCGCACGAGGCTGTCTGATACAGTTTTTCTGATGCATTGTTATTTGATGTTTTTGACACTTCGTGTCCAATTCGTGGACATGTCTAGGTTTGTGTGGACACACCGGGGATATTACCTACCACTGTACACTAGGTTTCCTAGTTGATTTCAAGTTTTGGTTGTTTTAATTGAAATTCGAAATGGGTTTTTTCCTATGAACTGTATGATATTACCAGTTTTGGGATTTTGTAATATTTAGTTTGGATTTGAGTTCCTGAGATTTGAACTGTAGGTTTAGTTGTTGATTCTCAGGATTGAGTTGGATTGGGACTGATTCCCAGTTAATTGATTGTATATATATATATATATATATATATATATATATATATATATATATATATATATATTTATATATATATATATATATATATATATATATATATATATATATATAAATATATATACATATATAAACTTTTTCCCTCCCCGTCGGCATGGACCGCTCCTCGGCGTTGCTAGCCGCCTCCAGCTCGGCCCTTCTTCCTCATGCCTCGCCCTCCGCCGACGCATCCGCCTTGCTGGCTTGTAGCCGCGGCAGCAGCTCATGGCTGTCAGATCTCCGCGTCTCCCTGCGCTCGTCGGCGACCGCCGAGGCCTGCCCGGCCTGGCCACCGACCCCTCCCCCCCGGCCTCTCGACGCTCAGTCGACCTCCCTCCACGGACCCCCTCCCCCTCCGGCACCGCTCACCGGGTGGTCCGAAGCGCAGCTTCGGCTGGTGGAGTGCAGCCACGCGGCCGCGATCGCCGCCCCTGCTGTCGTTCATCCCCCCCGTCCCGGCTACAGTTCCGATGTTCGTGCAGGCGGCAGGTCCGGCGGCCTCCGACCGGAGGTCCAGCATCCCAACTCTCCCTCTGACCCCTCCTCGGGGCTCGCTCCACTTTCAAACTCCTTCCCAACCTTGGGAGCAGGGAAGCACGTGGCTCCCTAGGGAGTAGGGAAGCACGTGGCTCCCTCAGGCTCCAGACCCCCCTCGGAAGCAGAGGCAGCCCTTGGCGCAGTCCAGCTTGCGGATAGGGTCATCGATTGGCGCAGTCACGTGCCTCCCTTGAGTTTTGGCCCCACTCCTGTGCGCGTTCCAGACCCTTGCGCAGCCCCCATTTTGAGTTCGGGCGCCTTGCCTCGCGGTCCTCAAGCGCAGGATCCTGTGTGCGCCATCCGGGCGCACCCCCTTGCGGCCTTTTGGCGCAACCCGAGGAGTTTTTCTCCAACCTCCACAATCAGGGTATTCTCCTCCTAGCCTCTTGGCACACTCTAAGGTCTCTCCCTCTGCCTATTGGCGCATCTTGGGGCTTCTCCTCCAGCCTCTTGGCGCACCCCGGGGTTCCTCCCCCCAGCCCATTGGCGCTAACCGGGTCTGCACAACCTGTCGAGTTGGCGCATTCTGGAGCCATCACCTGCCCGGTCTCATCCCGGTGCTGCTCCTCCGGGCTGGCGCAACCCGCAGCCCCCCCAACGCCCCCTCAGCGTCGACCCTCCCTAGTTCCGTGGCCCCTCCCGGTACCTCCTACGCTGAGGCTCTTAGGCCTGATCGGGGGAAGCGTACTCCTTCGGCGACGGTAGAGATCCTTCTTCCGGACCTTGAATTCCCGCCTCCATCCGACGTCGACACCATCCGGGTTTTCTTCGCCGCGTCTGAGATCTTTTCCCTATCCTCCTCTTTCTCCAAGTCGTTCGTGCTCAAATTCGGCTCCGGTTGCCCGAAGATCCCCATTGTCTCGGAAGCGGTCGCTGGGTGGGGCTTCTCCGCGGCGTTTCGGGTAGCTCCACTCGACCCCAAACATATGCTCCTTCACCTATTATCCGACTCGGACTTCGCGATTGCTCGGGCAAAGGGCACTGTCAGATTGGGAACGCAGATAGCTAAAGTGGTCAAATGGTCCCCCAAATTTAACCCTAAATTTGACTTAACAATCATCTCAACCTGGATCACCCTCCCCAACCTCCCCCTGGTCTACTTCCCCGCAGCCGCCCTCAAACGAATTGCCAGCTCCTTCGGGACCCTGGTAGCCATTGCGGAAGAAACTCGCAACTTCTCCAAGTGCAACTACGCAAAGACATGTGTGGAGCTAGACCTTGCGAATGACCCACCCAAACTCATAGAGATCGAGCTCGGAGATATATCCCACAGACAGCAGCTGATTTACGACAACAACATCATCTTCTGCAAGCATTGTCAGATGAGTGGCCACCTAATTCAGCACTGCTTCCGTGCTCACCCCGAACTAAAGAAAAAAAATACGCGCACCCCACGTGCGCCCACTGCTCAAAAAGACCCCGCCACTATCATCCACAAATCGAATCCCGACCCCCTCCCTCAGATCGAAGGTCAGACTCTCCCTCATCCTCAGACGACTGTTACAACCAAGTCGGCCTATCGTCCCTATCAGTCCCTCCACACTCGTACTCCACAATTCGTTCGAACTCCACTCTGGCACCCCTTTCGATAAAGCAGATAATGACTTTTGTTAGCCCCCCTCACCACCACCGGCCGACAAGATTCCCCCAAGATCAGCGGACCCTCATATCACCCAAATGCTGATAACATCCTCATCACCCAACCCTCCAACCAACCTGAGATCACCATACCTCCCTCCCACGAGGCCTACCACTCCACCCAATCTGTCACGACCCGTACCCGATTTTCGGACACGAGCTCGTGAACAAGCCAGCTACGTATCGAACGGACTCCAGCCCGACTCGAATACGTAAACGCTGTCAAGGCTAGGGTAAAACTGCCAAATCATGGCAAACAAATCTATATCTCAATCCACAATAAGAATAATAAACAAGAATGAACAAGTATGGGTCGTGGTCTGCAGCCCACTAGCATGTATGTCCGATTAGACTCCAAGAAATAGCATGAGTCTATAAACTGAATCAATAAATATGATATATCATAATGATGAAAGGAAAACACGAGCTGGATGAACTCGATAATAAACATGGTATCAATACCTGGATTCTGCAAGTAATATCATCACATATGGACCCCACAAGTGTCATAATCATCCGCCATCCAGAGCTGCTAACTAACTCCATGCAATAACTAACCTGAAGAGATCATCAGGTCCTTAGGGGACATAGCAAGAAACATAAAAACATGCCTATCTAGCAGTTTATCATGCAATAAAGAAAATACAGGGCATAAATGGAAAAAAAACCAATGAGCACGAAAATACGACTATACACGACTGGAAGAACCACTACGCCTAAACGAACTGCTGGAGGAGAACAAGAGAACACGATATTACGATGTCAATGGATAACCAATCGAATACTCAAACCCTCGCCCCTAGTGTGGACTCGCAGGTTTGAACAACTACTAGCCCTCGCCCCTAGTGTGGACTCGCAGGCTAGCATCACCCTCGTCCCTAGTGTGGACTCACAGGTGTGAACCATATACTACTAACCCTCGCCCCTAACGTGGACTCGCAGGCTAGCATCACCTTCGTCCCTAGTGTGGACTCGCAGGTGTGGACCAATAACTACTAACCCTCATCCCTAGTATGGACACGCAGGTTAGCTTAACTACTAACCCTCGTCCCTAATGTGGACTCGCAGGTTAGCATAACTACTAAACCTCGTCCCTAATGTGGACTCGCAGGCTAGCTTAACTACTAACCCTCGTCCCTAATGTGGACTCGCAGGCTAGCATCAAGATTTCAAGACAAGGAGGTAAAGTAGTTCCGGTATGACTTATTCATCCTATGACATGATGCGACTCAGTCCAAGTACAAAAGATGACACGACACGACCCAATCACGATACACGAGAAAACCAATCCAATATGAACTACAAAGTTAACTAAGAACAAGAACTATATATACGTATATCCAATTTAAACTACAAAGCTAATTATAAACAAGACTTTATATATACTAGCAGGCATGATATACAAATCACCTATAAATAATCAACTAGTAAAACGGTATAATAATATAAATATGCATGTAAATAAACTGTAGAGGAAGGCAAGGTATCTTGCCTGGAGGTTGCACGCAGATCCCACAAAATAGTCAACTAGTGAGCCATAAAGTCCAAGTCATCACAACTGTCTCCGAAAGCTGAAACAAATATTGCCAACATTCTCAGAATAGTCAAATTAGCTAGGATTGCCTGTCCTTAAGTCCAATTCTGGATACAGGGACAAAACGGTAATTTTGGACAAAAACGATGTCCGCCGTTGGACCCGCTTTGTACCGAAAAGCATGCCAGAATCTATGGTCTCTAAAGTCGTCAAACTACATGTCTACAGGTCCGGTTTTTCGATACGAACCCAATCGTATGTCCAAAGTTGGATTCCGGCGGGCCGTGCACATAATCACCCGTTGAGTCGGACCGTAGGGCCCGCAAAACGGCAATTTCTATCAACTGTCTCAGAATCGGACCAAACTTGGCATACAGGACCAGAAAAATGATACGGTCCTGTTGGCGTAAGTTTCATCTCGATCTGACGAACGTGCACAAAGTAATTAGAAAACTTGTACAGAGGCCGATACGATGAATTTTGACGGATACGCATCAAATTCGTCGCGCACACGCGACCAATTTGAATTCCGTCAAAGCCCACACGACTACGAAGCCATTACGCACCTTTCGATGCCTTCGGTTCGTGACTATGTCGCCCGGATTGGCGGGACGCACGTCGTATCGGAGGAATTTTTAAAGTTTCAAAAACTATCACTACTAAAATAACCCAGATTAGCGACGTCAGGAGACGTCGCTAAATACGTCGCAGTACGTCGCTAACACTGATTTGCGACGTATTTAGCGACAAAAAACCTACGTCGCTTATAGGCAAGTCGCAGATGGTAATTTCGTCGCCGAATGTCGCTATTTGCGACGCGGCGTCCATTATCGCTAGACGTCGCCAAATGAGCGACAGAGAGCGACGTATAAGTACGTCGCCAACATTGCGACGTAAAGCGACCACTAGCGACGCTTCAAAAGTTTGTAAATGATGATGAGGCATGGCATCTACGTGGCCACGTGGGCATCGTAGCGACGTATATTAGCGACGTCGAGCGACGTAACGTCGCTAGTTAGCGAAGTATAGCGACGTTTGTGTGACGTCGCAGTACGTCGCAGAACGTCGCTATACGTCGCTAATATAAAAAAAAAAATTTAAAAAAATATAATTGATATTTTTGTTATGCTGTGTGTCTGTGTTTACAGTGTGTGTGAAGTGCAGTGTTCGAACCATCGACAGTTTCGCTTACTGTTGTATGTTTTATCTTTGATAGAAAGAGCAACAGTTCAGGGTGCACTTCTCAGAGCTTCCTCTTCACGTCCTTCACCTTCTCGGGAACCTTTACGGCGTCCGAGAAAGTGAAGGACGTGAAAATGAAGCTCTCAGAAGTGCACCCTTAACTGTTGCTATTTCTATCCAAGATAAAACATACAACAGTAATCGAAACTGTCGATGGTTCCGAACACTGTATTTCACATTCACTGTAAACACAGACACACATCATAACAAAAATACATAATATATTTTTTTAAAATTTCGGCAGCATCTCCTTTGTATATCAGATCATCGCTTATAACCCAGCATAGGTATATTTGTCATCCCGTCGCAGATATCACAGTAAATATCACAATAAAAATAGGAGGCAGTACAAAGTAAATATCAAAGACACACATCCTCACAAACATCCAATAGAGTCAAATAAAAATGGAAGATGATAAAAAGTCTCCCACCAAGTGTATAAACAACAGTGTATGAATAAACAATTTGCCCATAGGGCCAATACATACAAGTCATAAAAAAACCAATAAAATCACTGCGGACCCCTGCCGCGCAATTGGGATAGAATGTAGTCATACTGCTCCTAGGTGAGCTGTACCGTAGGGGCAGTAGAAGGCAGTACAATGTCTGGAGTCGGCGCCGGAGGCAGTGCAGTATCTGGAGTCGGCACCGTCGATGGACCCGGAGGACGTACCTGCTCCAGCTCTCGCAGTCGCTCACCATGCGCAGCAAGGGCACTCACCACCTTCTCAGTATACTGAGCGACTGAGAGAGAAAGGCTCCTCTGCGATCCGTCTAGCTCGAGCTGTCTACGCTCCGTGCGCTGTGTAGACTCGGTGAGCGTCTGCAAGTTGGCAGCTGCAGCCTGATGCAGACTCATCAGCTCCTGTATACTGTGCTCGACCGCATCAAATCGTCCGATGACGATCGGAGGGTCGGATCGTCGCTCGACCGCATCAGAAATCTGCTGCTGCAACTCGCGACGCAGCTCCTCGATCTGACGACGAACATCCTCAGCTCGTGACGATGCCTGCGTAGCCGGAGACTGCGTACTGACAGAGGGGGCCCGGGATGACTCCGAAGCCAAATACGTGCCGTAGGATCCCGTACCGTAGTACGTACCCTTCTGAAGACCGCCAACGGCGGTCATCTAGAGCTCGTCCGGCGATGGCTCTGCAGGCGGCTGGGAGAAAGTACCAGCCCCTCCCTCTGCTTGCGCACTAGCAGCAGCAGCAGCATCAGCCACCTCCTTCTGTAGCCGAACAAACTCGGCCTAGAACATGTTTGCTAACGTGTAAGTGTTTACTAAAGTCTATATTGATATCTATTTTCCTGTTTTCTAAATTATAGTCAGTTAATATTAGTTGAATAGAACTTACATATGCCTGCGTCGCCCTCTCATCAATGAAGTCCCCAGCCCTCCGATGGGTGACCAGGAAGACGGTCACCATGTTCGGGTCCTCACCCTTCTTTACCTGTTAAAATATATTATCTATTATTAGTATTAAATATTATATCGAACTATATATAAATTAATGTCCGTCATAGAAAACGTACCAGACGACGAAAATGCTCCGTCATCGGAATGGAGCCGCCACACCACTTACCGGCGCTCGACCGCGCCACCTTGGCCTTCTTAGACCGCTCCTGGTACTGACGCTCGCTGAATCTAGCCTTCATCGCAGTCCACTGCTCTGGCATAATCCAACCCTGGATCGGACGTCCGGCGCGATCACGACGCTTCTGGTCGTCGATCGCATCACGGATGAGCTTGGCTATGACGGCAGGAAATTGGCCCTCGATCCTCGTCGCCCGGTGTGGTGGATAGAAATAGGTCCTCTACAAGAAGTAAAATACAAAAGTTGTATAATATACACAAATGATTATTAAAATTTAAAAATAAACAAATTTTTTACCTTGAAGTGGGCAAACCAAAAGGCCTTCCTATCTGCGGGAGCATCTGAGTAGTTGAGCCAAGGCCCACCATAGTTCTGCCTCACAAATGTCCCCAGCTGTCTCTGTACTGCAGAAGGTCGATATCTATACAATAATAATTTTTTATGAATATATATGTACATATAATCATTTGAGAAATATATAATAATTAATTAACTTACTTCATAGGCCCGTCCGTCCAAATCTCCATACGCGTCTCGCCCGGGGGAGCACATGGAGGGTCGCTCTCACCTCCTGCCTGGACAGGATCAGTCTGATCGCCGTCCTCCATATGATCGGCGTGGGCTCCCTCCATAGAGCCGTCGACAGTAGGAATGCTGGACGGGGGATCAGGGATGCTGGACGCGGGATCAGGAAGGCTGGACGACGAGGGAGGAGTCGCCAACCTGCTAGAACTGCCCTGTCCCGGTAATGGACCAGGAACAGGAAGGCTGGACGACGAGGGAGGAGTCGCCAACCTGCTAGAACTAGCCTGTCCCGGTAATGGACCGGGAACAGAATGGTACACTGGCGTACTCGGAGATGAGGATGAGGGTACGAAACTGCCCTCTCCATCCCCAGCCCGAGGCTGACGGGACTGCCTAATAAATAATCCTCCGCGTCGTCCGAATGGTCTAGTCATACCTGACAATAAAACATATGACAATAAAACAAAAAAACATATTTATATGATAGACATCACAGATTTTTGAAAAATATCATAGTCAAAAAATGTCACTGAAGTGTCAATAAAAGTGTCAATAGAGTGTCACTGAAGTGTCACAGATTTATATGATAGAAGTGTCACTAAAGTGTCAAATATGATGATAAAACAAACGTACAGATTTAATCCTCTTCTGAAAATTCATCTAGTTCGTTTAGCTCATCTACTTCTTCTTCTTCTTCCTCCTCTACATCTTCACTTTCATCTGCATCTTCCTCTTCAGATAATTCTACTTCTTCTACACAATTAGATGTGTAATAGAAAACTTCCGTCGTGTCCACTTCTATAATATTTGTTACAAGAGGTAGTTCATCCTGTTGATAAGCTATATCGTCAACCTCAAAGGTATTTCTAGCTTTGGTCTTGCATACTGCCCACCAGTCCGACCTTGTTGTTCCCTGTTTAGGATAACTTGTGAAGTACACGAGCTGAGCCTGACTTGATAGGACAAATGGTTCATAGGCTTGATATCGACGCCGATAGTTTATATCAACAAGACCGTGCTTGTCTACTTTCCAACCTTGACCTTTAATCGGATCGAACCAATCACACCTGAATAACACAATCTTAGCAGGCTCTATTCCATAACTATATGTCAGCTCCACAATCTCCCGTAACACGCCATAGAAATCGTTGCCCGCATCAACATCTTTGTAGTTCGAAGATCTGATATACAAACAGCTGTTTTTGGTGGAATCGAGATCCACAAAGTTGTCTCTGATCGGGCAAGTTGTTGACTTGAACCTAAACCCATTAACACAGTAGCTTGGCCATATTTTTGTAGCATAAATTGGTCCCTTGGCTAGCGTTCTAATAGACTCATTCTCAAGTCTTGCGTATGGACGATCGACCTAAATACCACGAAAGAAGCAATTAAGCTCATTTTCAATCAAGTGCATATACAAAAAGGTAATTACAGAGTTCTCAAGTCTTACATATGCACTCAACCATGATGGAAAATAACGCCTCATTTCTTGTTCTAGTTCTTCTTCTGTTATGTGTGGCCTACCCGACCTCACATCATCATTAAATATGCTGAAAACAACATCGTTCAATTAATGTAATAGTATAATAATTAACACTATTAAAATAATATAGATATATTAATTACTTACCCCTCCAGTTTCTCTACTTTCTCCTCGTCGCAGTTGAGTAATACATACACCTGAGCAGCCCTTAGCTCATCATCGTTCAGATATCTCTTTTTCATCTTACCCGATGGCTTTCCTGGAGCATTGAATACCTTCAGTATTGTATCATTACTTTCATGATCTCCCTCGTCATTTCTAGAAGCTCTCGTTCTATTAATTACAACATGAGGCTTGAAATACATCGAACAAAAGTTTGTAATCTCCTCGAGAACATAGGCTTCACAAATAGAACCCTCGACCCGTGCCTTATTTTTCACCTTTCTTTTTAGGTGATTCAAATGTCGCTCGAACGGGTACATCCATCGATATTCGACGGGTCCACCAACACATGCCTCATAGGATAGATGAATCGGCAAATGCTCCATAGAGTCGAAGAATCCAGAAGGAAACACCATCTCTAGCTTGCATAGTGTTACCGCAATGTCCTTCTCTTGCTTTTCTAGACGATCAACGAGCAATTTCTTAGAACAAAGATCCCTGAAGAATATGCTAAGCTCCGTCAATGGATCCCAAACTGCCTGCGGTAAGAATTCCCGAAATGCAATCGGAATTAACCTCTCCATGAATACGTGACAATCGTGGCTCTTCATACCCGTCAATTTGTTTTCCTTCGGATCGACACATCTTCTCAGATTTGACACATATCTGTCTGGAAATTTTAGGCCCTGGATCCACCAACAAAGTCTCACTTTATCCTCCTTGTCCAGCGAAAAAATTGACTTCGGAAGGAACTGTTTTCCATTCTGCTGTATCAAATACAACGCAGGGCGTTTGCATATTTCTTTTAAGTCCAACCTGGCCTTGGGATTGTCTTTCGTTTTTCCCTTTACGTCCATCACAGTATTAATTATGTTATCAAACACATTCTTCTCAATATGCATGACATCAAGATTATGTCTGATCAGATTGGTACTCCAGTATGGCAGATCCCAGAATATGCTCCTCTTTGTCCAGTTATGAACTCTACCAAATCCATCGCACTTGTACCCAGTTGTAGGATCTTCGATAGCACTTGGAAAATCTTTAACCTCCTCCCATATCGTGTCTCCGTACCACCTTGGCGGTGGATCGCCCTTCTCTACAACGTCGGCACGGAAAGCATTCCTGTTCCTTCTGAACGGATGATCTTTTGGCAGAAATTGCCGATGACAATCAAAAAAGCACGGTTTTCTGCCGTGTTTCAAGCGGAAAGCCTTACTACGGTCCATGCAATACGGACATGAGAGACGGCCATGAGTGCTCCATCCAGATAACATTCCATAGGCCGAAAAGTCGTTGATGGTCCACATAAGGGTTGCCTTCATCTGAAAATTCTGCTTCCTGGAAACATCGTACGTGTTAGCGCCTACTTCCCATAACTGATTCAACTCATCTATCAAAGGCTGTAAGTACACGTCAATGTTTCTCTTGGGATTATTCGGACCAGGAATTATAACGGTTAGAAACATGTACTGAGTCTTCATGCACATCCAAGGCGGTAGGTTATACGGAGTAACAATCACAGGCCATCACGAATACTGGGATCCCGAAAGACCAAAAGGAGTAAAACCATCAGAAGATAGTCCCAACCTGATATTTTGCGGATCTGAAGCAAAATCTGGATACACTCGATCAAAGTGCTTCCACGCTTCTCCATCGGATGGGTGATCCAACACTCCTTCAATCTGTTCTCGCATGTGCCAACTCATATTTTCGGCCGTCTCTTTCACCATAAATAATCTTTGCAACCGCGGCGTTAAAGGCAAGTAGTGCATTGAATCGGTCGGTCTTCTTGTACCGGTAGACCTTCCTGTACTAGTTGTCTTATAGCGATCAGCACCATAAAATCTGCACACATCTGCGTCCTTGTCGTCTTTGTAGTACAACATGCACCCATTGTGACAGGAATCGATTTTCTCGTATCCCATCCAGAGCGATCTCACCATCCTCTTAGACCGGTAGAAGTCTTTAGGCAACTTAGCACCCGCCGACAAGATCTCTATAATCAACTCCAACACTCGGTTGTAGCATTCTTGCGACATATTAAAATCTGACTTAATGCTCAACAGTCTTGTAACCACCTCCAACGGTGAATGATCCTCACAACCAGGATACAATGGAGTCCTTGCATTCTCCAGCAACTCCATGAACTGTGCAGCATCGGCGTTCGGTGCCTCCTCAGGTGCATCATGAACGAAACTAGGCCCCGCAGCGTCGAAAACCATGTTCACGCACCCGTCGTCGTATGCATGATTATCTGAAACAAAATTAGGTCCTGCATGCATATACGGCTCAACGTAAGGCTCCGGCTCTGATGCTAAAGACACAAGTTCTCCGTGTGCGGTCCACTGATAGTAATTAGGCATGAAACCCCTCGAGTACAAATAATATGTCACTTCCGCTTCTGGATAATATTTCACGTTATGACATTTCACACATGGACACTTAATTTTGGTGCCGTCCATGTACTGAGGGAACGCCTTAGCAAACTGCAGGAACTGCTCTACTCTCGCTATGTATTCATCCCGCACACCACACATATCATCAGGACGACGATTGTACATCCATGAATGATTCCGCAAGTAGTAATTCATATCCATTTAAAAATAATTCTGCAAAGATAGACACACATTATCCAACAGGCACAAATTCGTATATTATGTCTTATTATGGGACACACATTAGTAGCAAACAGTTACTAATAACAATGATATGCAATCTAGGTCAAACTAGGTTGTACTAAGTCAAACAAGGTCAAGCTAAGTCAAACAAAGTCAAACAAAGTCAAACAAGGTCAAACTAGGTCAAACTAGGTCAAACTAAGTCAAACAAGGTCAAGCTAAGTCAAACAAAGTCAAACAAGGTCAAACTAGGTCAAATAGTCAACCTTGGTCAAACAAGGTCAAATCTAAGTCAAATATCCTATTTCTAGTCATGACCTACCAAGGTACCCTTTACCTTATCGCTATTGGTATCCCAATACTAGCTAGCACACACCATTCAAGGCTATACAAGCCTAACCTATAATTCAAGTACCAATAATGACCAGAGTCAACTCAAGCTATCTCATACACACAAGTAATATCTGGGTGTCATTTGTTTAGACTTAAAAAAATACAATCAACTAAAACTAGTACCAAGTAATGAGCAATAGTGAGTTACCAAAGCAAACTGAAACTAAAACTAGTATCTGGGTGTCATTTAAACAACTAAAACTAGTATCTGGGTGTCATTTAACAAACATGAAGACAACAAAGTCAAACAAGGTCAAGCTAAGTCAAACAAAGTCAAACAAGGTCAAACTAGGTCAAGGGTTGACCTATAGTTGACTTTGTCAACTCTTAGTCCAATCTAGGTCAGATGTTTACTCTACTTTGACTTTCAGTAAAAATAGTCAACCTTGGGGGTGACTACTATTTCATATAATTTTAAAGTATCGGCCGACATATTGTATATTGAAATGTTGACTCCTTGAAACTATATTGAGAGTTCAAGAGGAAAAAAGAACCCATTGAGCATCAAAACTGAAACAGGTCTAGAGCTGAAGATAGCAATTTTAGGAAAACATACAAAGTAGTAAACGTATATCACATTACGGTATATGATATATCATATTATGATCTAGAATATTATGCCACCATATTGAGGGTCCAACATGCCCAGATTTCAGTCCAGAATCAACTCAAATATCAACATGCCCATATTTTAGTCCATGTGTAGAATTAATAATTCAAAACCAACACAATAAACAAAGCACGAAAATGCATAATGTTTGTCATCACAAGAAGAGAGAGTGCTACCAAAGATGTTACATAAGCAGTAAATATCCTTGGCTGTAAGAATTGAGGCAGTTCTTTATTCCATATAAATCAATAAGAGGATATAAGAGCAAAAATGTCCCTCACTTGTCTTTCAAACAAGTCAAGTAGCATTGATGAAGAAAGCTAATAACAGGTGGAGTTTCAACCAGAATTGAAGTACCAAAGCTTATTACATCAATACAATATACACAGTAGCTTCGCCTTGTGCAAAATTCACATGTGAGTACACCTAATTAAACATGTTAAAATGGAAAATAAATGGTTGGTAAAGGATCTAGGCTATGTGTACGTGTCCAACATAGTGTCTCGTGTCCACTAAAACATGACACAGTGTGTCCAGTGTGTGTGTGTGTGTCCATCTGTGTGTGTGTCCGTGTGTCCGTGTGTATGTGTGTGTCTCTGTGTGTGTGTGCGTGTGTGTCCGTATGTGTGTGTGTGTGTGTGTCTCTGTGTGTGTGTGCGTGTGTGTCCGTGTGTGTGTGTGTGTCCGTGGGAGAGGAGGAGGAGGAGGAGGAGTAGGAGGAGGAGGTTAGGGTTTACCTGAGCTCGAGGAGGAGGAGGTCGACGGGGGGGTACGGGTCGCCGGAGAGGGAGGGAGTCGCCGGGGGGGGGAGGGAGTCGCCCGGGGGGGGGGAAGCGGTCGCCGAAGGAATCGCCGGAGGGAGGGAAGGAAAAATTGGAAATTTCGAGTGAGTAGGAAAAACGAAACGTTGTGCCCTAAGTAAAAATATTAGCGACGTCACATGAGGACGTCGCTAAACGTCGTAAACTGGCGACATATTTTAATAATCCAGCGACGTAACGTCGCTCTTCAGCGACATAATTTTATATCTGTCGCTGAACGTCGCTGAATAGCGTCGTTTTGCGATGTTTATATAAAGGAGTCGCTGAATTCTATATATAGCGACGTAATTTAACGCCGTCGCTAACTTACGTCGCTAATAGATCATATTTTAGTAGTGTATTTTTAACGATAAAAACTCGATTTTGCAAACTGTTTTCTCTTCACGTAATAAATGAAAATCAAAAATACAAATTAGGTTATGAAGCCCTATATGTTGTCTTCAAGTGTCTTTAATTAGTTTTCTTAAACTGTCGTTGGTTTGACGATGATTCGCCTCCCAACAAGGGTGTTTGGACCGACTTACGTCCTGTTTTGGACAGGTTTTTCGTCGATCTTTGGGCTCGTTTTACGATGCATATGACGCAGAACAAATCAAAAGATTTGAAAGGGGTTGGAGAGGCTCCATGGAGACTTACGGAATCGTAAACGATCGGATAGATGGAACGAACATCGATTACAAAAACTGTACCTGCACTGGTGCTGCGCTGCTACTGTTCCTCTGCCCGCGCACGTTTCCCGGCGGCTCCGGCCGGCCGGCGGCGACTCCCGACGGTGCGCGGGCACATGGAGGTGCGCCCAGGGCTGAGGTCGGCGTAGGGGTGAGCTAGGGTTCGTGTTGTTTTATTTTTTTGCTCTCGATCCTATGTATGTATATGTATAGGAATTCAGCTATCGGGTTGCACAGTTCTGTGGGGAGAACAAGTGTTCGGGCTGGGCTGGTGTGGGGCCTCAGTTGGGCTGGTGTGGGCTTTAGTTTGGTTTGGGGTTTCATTACTTCATTTATTTTACTCTATAATATATACATATTTTTTTTTATACATATATATAATTACCTATATATATATACATATACCTATATTTAAATACCTATATATATACATATACGTATAATCAAATAATATCTATATACACACATATATAGCTATATATATATATATATATATATATATATATATATATATATATATATATATATATATATATATATATATATATATACATATAACCAAATAATATTTATATACAGACATATATATCTATATATGTATATATACATATAACCAAATAATATTTATTTGACAAAATAATATTACCAAAATAATATTATTAATAATAACCTCAATAACACTGGTAATAAAATAATAATAATAATAGTAATAACGAAATTCAATAAACCAGTAAGGGTGTATATACCATTACGTATAGTCTAATAATCTTGTCCTATTTTTAAGATACAATATTCAATAAAATATTTATTAAATGTATAACACTCATTTATACAATCTACTGCTAAAACATTAAATAAAATACAACTATACATGTACACAATAAATATCTATACGGACGTCTCTGGATGCACCTACCCGACTACGTAGGCTTAGGCTCGGTTCGGGTGCAGTCCGAACTAAATTGGTACAACCGAGTCACCTAAAAGTCAAATAATATTAATAATAAATAATTAAAATATTTATAGTGGCTATGTCGTAACTTGGCCTGGTTTTCCTAGTTTGGACACACTTATGGCTGGGTCTTCCTCTACCATGGCTAAACACTAGTCAAGGCACGCCACTGCACTATCCGTGCCATGATTCCTAATCGTCTTGTACTTCAAAACTCTATCATTGCTAAAGATCATCTACCGTAATAATTAACTAAATAATTATTTATAATATTCTAAAATCACTGTTTAAATCAAATAAAAAATAAAAAAATATTCAAAAAAATTCTCCGGAAAGGGAAGCTATAAATCTACCCACCTTAAAAATAATTTCGTCCTCGAAATTCCAATTCATGACTATTCTTTAAAATTCAAAGTCCTTAATCTCCTCAAATTTAATTTCTCAAAAATATTCTATAACCTTCTCTAGCCATTTTATAACTCGGAATACTTGGGGACTTCTGCCCACCTTTGGTCACACTACTCCTCAAAATATGGTCACTAAGATCTTATGGTCTTCTAATTTGTTGCTAACAATTCTACCGACAGATATCTAGGCATATGACAACTATAATATCTCATATCTACAAACATCCAATTATTCAATCATCAAGCAATATTATACTATAATTTAAGAATTTCTAATGAATTCTAGACAGCACGATTATTTGTCACCCCGAATTAGGAAGGGACGAGAATCAATGGTACGGAAAGCAAGGGAGTATAATCGAGAGCAAATATGGAATTTTCAAGGACGTAAAGAATTTCTAGGAGAATTTTTCAAGACAGAGTGGATTGAGATTTCTAAGGTTTTAGTCATTGTCGCAGGCTCGTACCAGTACAGTTACGTAATCGGTACGATATGCTCTGACCTGCATGGGCCACCAAAAAAATTTGTCACGACCCGCACCTGGTTTTCGGACACGAGCTCGTGAGCAAGCCAGCTACGTATCGAACGGACTCCAGCCCGACTCGAATACGTAAACGCTGTCAAGGCTAGGGTAAAACTGCCAAATCATGGCAAACAAATCTATATCTCAATCCACAATAAGAATAATAAACAAGAATGAACAAGTATGGGTCATGGTCTGCAGTCCACTAGCATGTATGTCCGATTAGACTCCAAGAAATAGTATGAGTCTATAAACTGAATCAATAAATATGATATATCATAATGATAAAAAAAACATGAGCTGGATGAACTGGATAATAAACATGGTATCAATACCTGGATCCCGCAAGTAATATCATCACATATGGACCCCACAAGTGTCATAATCATCCGCCATCCAGAGCTGCTAACTAACTCCATGCAATAACTAACCTGAAGAGATCATCGGGTCCTCAGGGGACATAGCAAGATACATAAAAACATACCTATCTTGCAGTTTATCATGCAATAAAAAAAATACAGGGCATAAACGGAAAAAGACCAATCAGCACGAAAATATGACTATACACGACTGGAAGAACCACTACGCCTAAACGAACTGCTGGAGGAGAACATGAGAACACGATATTACGATGTCAATGGATAACCAATCGAATACTCAAACCCTTGCCCTTAGTGTGGACACGCAGGTTTGAACAACTACTAGCCCTCGCCCCTAGTGTGGACTCGCAGGCTAGCATCACCCTCGTCCCTAGTGTGGACTCGCAGGTGTGAACCATATACTACTAACCCTCGTCCCTAACGTGGACTCACAGGCTAGCATCACCCTCGTCCCTAGTGTGGACTCGCAGGTGTGGACCAATAACTACTAACCCTCGTCCCTAGTGTGGACTCGCAGGTTAGCTTAACTACTAACCCTTATCCCTAATGTGGACTCGTAGGTTAGCTTAACTACTTACCCTCGTCCCTAATATGGACTCGCAGGCTAGCTTAACTACTAACCCTCGTCCCTAATGTGGACTCGCAGGCTAGCATCAAGATTTCAAGACAAGGAGGTAAAGCAGTTTCGGTATGACTTATTCATCCTATGACACGATGCGACTCAGTCCAAGTACAAAAGATGACACGACACGACCCAATCACGATACACGAGAAAACCAATCCAATATGAACTACAGAGTTAACTAAGAACAAGAACTATATATACGAATATCCAATTTAAACTACAAAGCTAATTATAAACAAGACTTTATATATACTAGCAGGCATGATATATAAATCACCTATAAATAATCAACTAGTAAAACGGTATAATAATATAAATATGCATGTAAATAAACTGTAGAGGAAGGCAAGGTATCTTGCCTGGAGGTTGTACGCAGATCCCACAAAATAGTCAACTAGTGAGCCATAAAGTCCAAGTCATCACAACTGTCTCCGAAAGCTGAAACAAATATTGCCAACATTCTCAGAATAGTCAAATTAGCTAGGATTACCTGTCCTTAATTACCTATATATATATACATATACCTATATTTAAATACCTATATATATACATATATGTATAATCAAATAATATCTATATACACACATCTATAGCTATATATATACATATAACCAAATAATATTTATATACAGACATATATATCTATATATGTATATAAACATATAACCAAATAATATTTATTTGACAAAATAATATTACCAAAATAATATTATTAATAATAACCTCAATAACACTAGTAATAAAATAATAATAATAGTAATAACGAAATTCAATAAACCAGTAAGGGTGTATATACCATTACGTATAGTCTAATAATCTTGTCCTATTTTTAAGATACAATATTCAATAAAATATTTAATAAATGTATAACACTCATTTATACAATCTACTGCTAAAACATTAAATAAAATACAACTATATATGTACACAATAAATATCTACACGAACGTCTCTGGATGCACCTACCCGACTACGTAGGCTTAGGCTCGGTTCGGGTGCAGTCCGAACTAAATTGGTACAACCGAGTCACCTAAAAGTCAAATAATATTAATAATAAATAATTAAAATATTTATAGTGGCTATGTCGTAACTTGGCCTGGTTTTCCTAGTTTGGACACACTTATGGCTGGGTCTTCCTCTACCATGGCTAAACACTAGTCAAGGCACGCCACTGCACTATCCGTGCCATGATTCCTAATCGTCTTGTACTTCAAAACTCTATTATTGCTAAAGACCATCTACCATAATAATTAACTAAATAATTATTTATAATATTCTAAAATCACTATTTAAATCAAATCAAAAATAAAAAATAATTCAAAAAAATTCTTCGGGAAGGGAAGCTACACAATCACCCGATAACCAATCTCAACAACCGGGAAAGGTCTCGTCGGTGAGCTGGTCAGAGCAGTTCGTGGCACTTCGGGCAGACCCGGAACCTCCTACTCCCACAAAGGACGCTCAAACCACTCTCAGCCACATCTTAACCGACAGATTTTGGCAAGCCAAGAAAGCAAGGTTTCTGGACCGTGGCAACCCCTTATGCGCCCAGGAAGATCAGGACAACGACTTACCTTTCACCACCACTGTCGTTGATGGAAGCAGCGATCAAGGCCAGCCAATCAAAGAGTCAGGAAGCATCGGACCCATTAGCGCCATAACCAAAAAAACTGCATCCAAGAAGAACAAAAACAACCAAAAGCTGATGACGACAAGGACTACCAGGTCCGCCACGAAGCACAACCAACCCCATCCCATTTCTCCATCCGATGCTTAACATCATCTCCTGGAATGTTAGGGGGCTCGACAACAAATCGACGATTAACAGAATTCTCAGCCTCAAGAAGACTTACCACATAGACCTCTTAATCATTATCGAACCCAAAATCCCTCAAAAAAGACTTAAAGCCACACAACTCAAGTTAGGCTTCCCGCATGCCATCGCAGACAGCAATGACATCTGGCTTTTTCTTGCCCAAGACTTCAAATTTGGCACCATCCATGACTCTCCCTAGGCTCTTACTTGTTGGGTTGAACACCCGGCTCTCAAGTCCCGTTCCATCATCTCCGCTGTACATGGCAGTTGCGACATCCCTGAACGCAGATTGCTCTGGACAGACCTTTTGAGGATTCATCTGCAGGGGCTGTCGTGGCTTTGCATCGGCGACTTCAACACGGTTTCTTGTATTGAGGAGAAGTTTGGTGGCCGTCCTCCCCCCAAGCCAGCTATGGATGATTTCAACAACTTTACCTTTCACGGGAACCTCACCCCTATCCTCTTCCTCGGCAGTACATTCACCTGGTGCAACATGTAAGAAGGCCACTGGCGATAGTACTCCCGATTAGATCGGGCGATGATCAACGACGGCTGGTCTGACATGGGCCTGATCACTAATCTCTCCCATCTCAACTCCACCGAATCAGATCACTCCCCTCTTCTTGTCCAAATCAGCAGCAATCACACCGGCAACAAGAAAGCTTTCCGCTTCCTCAACTTTTGGCATCATCACCCATAATTTCAGAACACCGTTGCTTTGGCATGGAATTCTGTCTCGGCCATTGACCCCATATCCTGCATGGCGTCTAAGTTCAAAGCCACTCGAAAGGCCCTTTCATCGTGGAGCAAAGAGGCATACGGCGACATCTTCCAGGCCATACGAGAGGCGGAGGACGACGTCACCCGCGCGGAGTCCACATTTGCCATTAACAACTCTCCGGAGACCCGTACATCCCTTAACCTCGCCAGAGCTCTTCTTAAATCTAGGTTGAGAGTGGAGAATGAATTCTGGAAGCAAAAAACCGGATTGACCTGGGACACCGTCGGTGACCGTAATTCCATGTTCTTTCATACGTGCGTAAAAGGACGCAGGAACAAATTAAAATTATACCGAATTCTCAACGACAATGGCAACCTGGTCGATGACCAGGCTGGAATTCAGGCCGCTGCCGTGAACTTCTACTCCAGCCTATTCACCAAGGAGCGGGTCGCTAGAGACGAGACACTATTGTCGGTCATCCCCTCCCTCATTAGCGATTATGACAACGAGACCCTGCTGGCCACCATTTCTGAGGAGGAGGTCAAAGCTGCGGTCTGGTCCACTAACGAGCACAGTGCCCCGGGGCCGGACGGGTTCAACGAAGTCTTCTTCAGAGCTTGCTGGGACATCATTAAAAATGACTTAGTCGAAGCTACCATTGTCTTTCTCCAAGGGGCCAGATACCCTAATTCAATTTCATGCGCCAACGTCATCCTTATCCCCAAGAAAGACAATCTAGAAACCTTTAAAGACTTCCGCCCGATCAGCCTCTGCACCTTCACCAACAAGATCGTATCCAAGATTATCGCCAATTGGATGTCCGATCTTCTCCCCAAGATCATTTCCGAAGTGCAAAGTGGGTTCGTTGAAGGCCGCAATATAACTGACAACATCCTTCTTGCGTAAGAGATGATCACGTGCATGAAGTTCCCGTCGAGGGGGGGAACATTGCCATCAAACTCGACATGGAAAAAGCATAGACCGCCTAGACTGACAATTCATAATCTGGGTATTCAGGGCCTTTGGCTTCTCAGAAACATGGATTGACATCATCTTCAGATCAATCAAAAATGCGTGGTTCTCCACCGTCATTAACGGCCAGGCGACGTGTTTCTTTCGTTCTACTCGCAGGGTTAGACAGGGGGACCCGCTCTCTTCTATCATTTTCATTATCGTAGTAGAAGCCCTCAGAAGAAGCCTCAACAGCATGCCAGTATGGGCGATTTCAACCACTTCTACACCACCACCAGATGCCCTCTTATCACTCACCTGGCCTACACTGACGATGTCCTCATCTTCTCCTCTGGAGACAGCGGATCGATCAAGGTCGTCTTGAGCACGATCGCCAGATACACCAACTACTCTGGTCAGCGTGTCAACAATAACAAGAGCGTCATCTACACTCATGACAAAGCTGACAGAACCCGCTCTACCCTTCTCGCCAATATGACCTCCTTCAGTACGGCCTACCCCCCTTTCTTTACCTCGGGTGCCCGCTGGTGTACGGCAAGGCCAAATTCGGCTTATACGACCATCTAGCAGACAAGATCCGCAAACTCATCACAGGATGGTACAACGCAACCTTATCCCCAGGAGGCAAAACGATCCTCATCAAACACGTTTTATCGTCCACCCCGATGTACATTCTGGCCGTCTGTTCCCCCCCATGAAGGTGCTTCACTCTCTTGAATCTCTCTTTGCCAAGTTCTTTTGGGGACATTACGACGGCAAAGACAAACATCACTGGGCCGGTTGGGAGACGATGGCCAAACCCATTGGAGAAGGTGGTCTGGGCTTCTGCAGACTTGCCCACATCGTGGACGCATGCTCCTTTAAGCTGTGGTAGAAGTTACGCACCGAGACCTCCTTATGGACGAAGTTCATGAGAGCTAGGTACTCAAGATTCTCCCATATGTCGGAGGCTAATACTAACAACAGATCCTCGTCATCGTGGCACCGCATTACTCGGGGCCGCATCACCGCTGAACCTCTTATTTGTCTCCAATTAGGGGACGGCAGCTCCCCGGCCTGTCTGAAGCGGTGGTTAGGAGAAAAGATCAATCAGCCCAATATTTTTACTTCTCAGGGGTGCACCATTGGAGACCTATGGGAGGGCAGTTCCGGATGGAATTGGAGGAAGGTCAGAGATTGGCTTGGCCAACCGGCAGCCACCAGTCTACTTGCTGGGAATCTGCGAATCACAGACACGCCCGACACTTGGAGATGGTACCCTAACCCGAGTGGAACATTCAGTTTGGCTTCCGTCAGACGTGTTGCCAGAGGCAGCAGGATGCAGAATATGGTCTATGCCAAATTTTGACAGGCTTCCATCCCCATCAAATGGTCTATCCTCATTTGGCATGATCTTCGCCGCAAGATAACGACAGACGACATCATCGGATCATTGGGATTCAGCCTTGCTTCCAGATGCCACTGCTGCGAGGAGCACAAGTTGGAATCAGCTGAGCACGTCCTTCTTTCGGGGGATCTGGCTGCAGGCACTTGGTCCAAGCTTCACCACAGTCTTAGTATGGGTCAACCGACTGGGGAATTCTACGATCTCTTGGACTCCTGGACCCGTTTCCACGGGCATCAGATCGTAGCAGCCGCTGGCATTTGGGTTCTTTGGAAAAACAGGAACAAATTTCGATATGAAGGGCGCCAACTTCCTCTTCCTCAGCTGTACAGAGAGGTCATCCGACAATGCTTCAAAGTGAAGAGGCGTTGCTTTCACGTCCCCAACTCGTTCTGGAAGGCCCTGGCCTAGGCCGCTTCTTCCCTCCCTTTTGCGTGCGTGTATCGCACCTTTCGTTTTCTGTCTTTTGGTCGCGTTAGCGCGCTTACTTGTTTAGGCTTCGGCATTTTGCGCCTATTTTTTCAATAAAAGTTCGGTTCCCTCAATATATATATATATATATATATATATATATATACATATATATATATATATGTTTTCTTGTTCACAGATTTCTGAGGTTTTCTAAATGAATAGGTTAGTATATGTAAACTAAGACTTGATTTTGTTTTGGTTTGGGATTGATTTCCATGTTATGATGTATGAGTGTATATACATAGTTTCTTATATATATATATATATATATATATATATATATATATATATATATATATATACCAGAACACTCCCCATTTTATTCCATCAAACTGAAAAGCCAAAACCTGTACAAGTATACCAGAAGGCGCAAAATGCAGAAGCTTATACACGTATACTAACAAAAGCCGGGGAGGAAGGGAACCCAAAACGGTTAATCCAGGGATAGGAGAGCATTCTAGAAGGTCGCCTGGCCGTGAAGACATCGGGATCTCCTCTTTCTGCATTGCTTAAAGGTCTCTCCAATAAGTTGGTCTGTATTGTACTGATGTCCTTCAAATCTCGCCTTGATGCAATTTTTCCAGATTACCCACGTAGCAGCCGCTGTAACGATCTGGTGGCCGTGGGACACCGAGCCCCATGCCGCTACGAGGTCGTCGAAGCACCCGCCCCCTGGGGCCATCCTGCAGTGTTGGGAAAGAATACTCCAGACCTTGACCGGTAGGTCTCCCTGGCAGAAGATGTGGTCCACCGTTTTCGATTGACGATCCGTACAGCATGTGCACGCGGACGCAAGGCTGAAGCTAATAGTTTTGAGCGTGTCATCGGTTGGTAGGATCTTGCAAATGGCTCACCAAATGACGAAGGACCACTTCTTGGGGATGTATATCTGCCAGAAGGTTCAATGCTAGGAGAGGGCACCGTAGTACCTTGGACCACTCTTTTAGCCGATCTGACCGAAAATGAGCCCGAGGCTTCGACCGACCACCGAAACTCGTTGTTGTCGCATCTGATCATCGATCTGCAACGGTGGATGCTCTCAAAAGCCTCAGGCCTGGCCCAATCTTGGACTTTGATCCAATTCCATGTGTCATCAATGGGGTCCGACATGTCCTTGATGTTGCAGTTCCTGTGGGCTTCTGAGTGGTTGTGATACAAGGAGTCTCCAACCAACCTTTCATGAAATGCCAATGAGTCCCCATCTTCCACCCAGAGGTGCATGACAGGCTCGGCTAGAGAACACCCGATGAGCATACGTCGCCACACCGCAAAGGACCTGCAGCTAGAGATGGCCGGCGACGGGTGGATGTGCTTGAAGTATCTGTCCTTCATGAACCTGGTCCATAAGTTCTGAGCCGTGCAGATTTTCTACCACAGTTTTATAAAGAAAGCTTTAATAATATGGGAGAGTTTAGTGAATCCCAGTCACCCCTCCTCTGTAGGACGCACCATGGTATCCCAAGTAGCCCAATGGTGCTTGTCGTGGCCGTTACTGTGCCCCCAAAAGAAGTTGCTAAAGATGCCCTCGATCTTAGAAAGCACTTTCTTGGGGTGGAGCAAGCCGCAAGGGTATAGATGGGTATGGAAGTGAGGACGTGCTTGATTAGGATCATCTTTTCCCCTGGGGACAGAGTATCATTGTGCCATCCTTCAAATTTTTGCCTGATACGGTTGGTAAGGTCCTCAAAGATGCCAGCATTGGATCTCCCGTACAGGAGTGGACAGCCAAGATAGTGGAACGGAGGATGCTTGATGGGGAAAGAGGTGGTGTTGAAGAGAACGGCCGCGTGCTCTCTTTTAATATTGTGGTGGGCGTAGATGACACTTTTATCCAGGTTCACCCTCTGGCCCGAGCACCTGACGTATCTCTGGCGAGTGTTGTAGACGACATCTACCGACCCAACATCTTCGGCGAAGAATTTGAGGATATCGTTAGTAAAAGACAGGTATGTGATAATCGGGCAGCCGCTGACCGTATGATAGTAATGGATGTTAGTGGAGCAAGCCATCTTGTTAAGGTTCCTGCTCAAGGCATCCGCCGTAATGATGAAGATGATGGAGGAAAGCGGATCTCCTTGCCTAACCCCGTGACTCGATTTGAAGAACCCGTCGGCCTGACCGTTGATGACCTAAAAAACCAGAAGTTGCTGATCGATCTCCATACGATGTTGGTCCATGTTTCTAAGAATCCGAAAGCTCTGAAAATCCAGATCATGAATTACCAATCCAGTCTGTCGTATGCTTTCTCCATGTCCAATTTGATAGCAATATTATAAAATCCCTAAATTTCTACTATTTTTTAAATAAATTTGATACTGATTTTTTATTTTTATATATTGTACATCGCGTAGTTGTATTGTACGTCGCGCGCAAAATTTTGTTTTTCGTAATTGCTCGACTAGTACGACTATGTGCGAGCGTACATATTTTAAAAAAATATTTTTTTCTATTTTTATAGTTTCGAAATAATATAGATAATAATTATTTTTAGCTATCGTGCCTAAATTTTCAAGTTTATGATTTTAATTATGAAAAGCCTTTCATTTATACAGATATAATAATAAATAATTTTCCTATAAAATGGTATATTAGAAAAGTATATTTATGTAAATATTATTTGGACATACATATATATTTTGTAATTATTTATTAGTTTATTTTTAAATAATAATGTAATTTTTGAAATTATTATTATTAGTATTTTTGAAAAATATATTTTGAAATTATTGTGGCGATTTAAATCTTGATTTGATTTTATGGATTTATTTAAATAGTTAAATTAATATATATATTTGAAATTTGATTGATTTTAAACTAAAGGATGGAATTAATTAGAATTAGATTTGGATTGAAATTTATTGAATTTGATTTAAAATAAATAGAGAAATTATCTAAAGGGATTTGCAACTATCATAATCCTTATCTAAATAGTAGCTTCCACCTCCTATATAAGGAGAGGCTCATTATTCTCTATTCCATTAATTTTTTCCACCTACAAATGTGTTCGTGCATCGTGTCCGTGCACATCAAGCCATATCCATTCACTTCTTCTATTTTTCATCCAAATTGATTAATGTTCTCATTAAAGAAATTCTCTTTTCCTTTCCATCTATTTTCTCTTATCATAAATTCTTACTATCCTTTTACCGATCAACCAAGTCCGTCTATCCTAGTAGTCCTTAAATTTTGAGTACGAAAATTTTCAAAGGTGGGTAGATTTGTAACTCATCTTCCCAAAATTATTATTTTTTAAATTATATCTATATATTTTAATTTCGTGTTTAAAAGTAATTTTCGTAAAAATTTTGTAAAAGATATTTTGTGATTACTTTTGTTACCAAACACTAGTTTTAAATTAATGGTTTGAAATAATGTTTCTAAAAAAAATGTTCCCGAATTTTTTTTATTTGAAATATAAAATATATTTTTATTATTTTTGGTCTTCTAAAAATTGGTTTTAAAAAAAATGAGCGATAAAAGTTTTTTTTTTTGTCTATTTATTTTTAAATAACGATTTGGATTTATAAAATTAAGTTTATATTTAATGACATCGAGTATTATTTTGATATGTTAATCAGTTATTTGATTATATTTGAATTTATTTAAATTATCTTGATGGTTATCAACTATACTTTAAATTATGTTGATATTTTAAATATTGTTTAAAATACTTACGATGACTAATTGGAGCATTACGATTTGTCTAATCTAGATTTGAAATATTATTTGATTAAATAATTTATTTATTATTTGATTTAAATTATTTTGATAAATATTAGATATTATTTTAAAGTTATTATGTTGAGTTTGATTTGGATTTGGATTCATATGATTTGAATTATTTGATAATATAGAATAATACTTAAAGTTATTATGGTGATCATTTAAAGGATTGCAATCAAATTGATTTGTTTTTTTAAATAAATTATTTGATATAAATTTATGGGAAGATTTATCCATTAGAAATTCTTATCCTATTGGAATCATATCTAGGATTAATTAGATCATTTTTTATTTAAATCAAATCCTATCTAATTTAGGAGATAAATCTGAAATAAATGCCTATATAAACCCAATACATCCCCCTTCTATCAGCCATAATTTGAAATTATTTTTAGTCCAATAGAAACTCTAAAATTTGTCATTAGAATTCAGCCCCGCTTTTTAGCAGCAAGAGCAACTTAGAACGACGATATCTCCTAGCTCCGAACTCCGTTTTGCCTCCAGTTTTTTTAAAAAGAAGCGTATCAAGGTAAGGTTTCCATAAAAATATTTTAATAGAAAAAATTCGTTCTGTAGATTTTTACAAAACTGTTTGAGTATCTAGTGTCCCAAAAATAAACGTGTTTCAGTATTTTTGCAATTTCGGGAGATTCCGGAAGCGAAAATGCGATCCGTTTAATTTTTCGGAAAGCTAATACGAAAACCTATACCATATCCTAACTTCAGAATTTATTAAACAAATGTAATAGGTGCAGTGTTATTTATAATTAGATAATAAACTATTTTTAGCATCTGAAGTTGTTCCTGCACATTCCTCTTTGTGCGCTGTTGTTGATTCGTCGCCAGGACATCATCTTACCTCACTCGGACATCAGGCAAGACACCTTGCCATTTGCTGTTTATTTATTTTAGCTCATATTTCATGCATTATTTATTTTCTTTATGCAAAATAAACTGTGATACATGGCATAACCTGTTAGAACTTACTATTCATTTATATTTCCTGCTATATATTATTTTTCTCACATTAAACCTAGATTTAAGGGACCACCTTGTGTGTTGCATTTATTAGCCTTGACACGTTGTAACACGAAGTTGTGTGTCGCATGTAGGACACGGAAGTACGTGATCGGCTGGCCACCAGTACGTACAAGCCGTACGATAGAAATAACCGCTAATAGAGGTTGCAACTAGTTTGACTTAGCGGTTATAGAGGTTATTGTTGTGGATACAACATAGTAGGCATTGGGCGGGAAGGACAATTTCTTAGCATATGGGCTTCGATGCACTTTTCCTTGTGATCCGAATTCTCCGCTGGAGATACAGGGCTGATGACCCATGATTACTGACGGCCACTGACGATTCTGCGGAACGTCATGCTCTTACTGATGGGGCCTCTGGTTTCCCAAGGGAGGACCATGCCGATCCTATTCAGCCAGGGCCCATGCGTAGGAAGGATTGTTCTTAACTACATTTTTCTTAGAACGGTTAGGCACCTTTATCCGTTAGGTACGAGTACTTTTAGTTTGGGTACTTGTATCTGACCGTAGCTTGGAACAATAACTTGTCGCAGACTAGTTTGTCACATCTTATCCTTGTTTGGTTGTAGGTATGACTTACTACTTCAATGAGAAGGTATTGAATCTTGTTGGGGTCCGGATACCATATTGGATTCATAGCATGGAAAGATACGTCACCGTGAATTAGTTTACCATCTCCTATCCTTGTTTGGTTTGGGGGATGGTACGCTCGTTCAATAGGTGCGTATTGGACTATGTTATAATTCAATTGACTTATTTATTTGAGCAATATTTATTCAATTATATGGCATGATATTATGTGTCTTATTACGTCCCTCTGAGGACCTGGTTATCTCCCCAGGTGTGTGCTATTGTCTTTTGCAGGTGCTTTAGCTCTAGCCGTGTTCATTGCTATTTTTCGGGGATGATTACACTTGGATCGTCTTCGCTTCGCTCGCCATACTTATTTCATTTTCCATGTATTTTTCCTTATTTTGTTGGTAGTGGATTTGTCTCCGCCCAACATATTGTATCAAGACAATTTATTATCTTTATATGAGATCTTCTATTCATTTATTTTGTGTGGATGAGATTAGTTATGGTTCTACTGTATTTTACAGCTTATGTATTCACACGAGGTTTCCATATATTGGAGTGTACTTCGTATGATACAGCTGGCATGTCTACGTTCCTAATCCTACGTATTTTGGGACTGGGCGTTACAAATATTGCCCCCTCTTGCTGGGAGCTTCATACAGGTGATTTACTCTTGAGCCAGCATGATATTATCCTAGATATTTCTACCACAGACAAAACCACTCTGCTCCTCAGAGATGATCTTGGGGAGGAGACTAGACATGCGGGAAGCTACGATTTTGGATATGATCTTGTTGGTGAAGGTGCAAAGATTGATGGGACAAAAATCGCAAAAAGTCTCCGAGTTCTCTTTCTTCGGGATAAGGATTAGGTTGGTGCTCGAGATGGCTCTGGTATATGGCTCCTTGGAAGAAGGCAGAGACCGCTTCGAGGATATCCAGCTTGATGATGTCCCAGCATGTAGAAAAAACCCACGAGAACCGATCTGGTCCGGGAGCACTATGCTGGTTAAGGGCCCAGATGGCGTCTTTCACCTCTTATTCGGACAGAAGGAGCTCGAGCTGGGTGTTGTTGTCACCTCCGTTTTCCGTTATACGTATTTCCAGTATACGTGTACGGAATTCCGACCCGTAGTTAGACTTGTCCTGCTTAGCTTGATCTTGGTTTAATCTTGCATTGGTTTAATATTGGCATGGCTTGGTTTTGGGTTTGGCTTGGTTGGGTTGGTCCAATATGCTAACCCCTCTTTATAAGCTACAAACCCCTTTCTCTTTTCTCATTCACTTCTTCATTTATTAATTCTTCTTCCTCCATTAACTCTCTCCACCTACCAAGAGCTTAGGTAAGTGCAACTTGCTTCATGGAGGAACTCAATTCTTGTTGTTCTATTGTCTTTCTTACAAGATTCTAAGACACTTTAGTACATAGCATTTTTAAATTCCATGGTTCATTTCATGTAGATCTGAGTTTGTTACATTTTTAGATTTCTTGGGTTTTGATCTATAAAACCTTGTTATTTTCAAGTTTTGATTGTTCCATGTTGTAGAGAATTTCGTTCTACCCTATTTTGACCTATGGAAGTCCTAATTTTGACTTTAAATGAAGGCTAAATGGAGCTTTGAAGCCATAGTTTCCATGGTTCTTCTTCTCGGATCTTTGGAGAAGAAGAACAACTTTATGTGGCAACTTCATGTGGCCAGCCTTATGCGACAACTTCATGCGGCCAGCCTTATGCGGCAACTCCATGCGGCCAGCCTTATGCGGCAACTTCATGCGGCCAGCTTTATACGGCAACTCCATGCGGCCAGCCTTATGCGACAACTCCATAAGACCAGCCTTATGCGGCAACTCCATGCGGCCAGCCTTATGCGACAACTTCATGCGGCCAGCCTTATGCGGCAACTTCATGCGGCCAGCCTTATGCGGTAACTCCTTGCGGCCAGCCTTTTGCGGCACTTCTTGCGGCCAGCCTGCCAGCCTTATGCGGCAACTTCATGCGGCCAGCCTTATGCGGCAACTTCATGCGGCCAGCTTTATGCGGCAAATTCATGCGGCCAACTTTATGCGACAACTCCATGCGACCAGCCTTATGCGACAACTCCATGCGGCCAGCCTTATGTGGCAACTTCATGCGGCCAGCCTTATGCGGCAACTTTATGCGGCCAGCCTTTTGCGGCAACTTCATGCAGCCAGCCTCATACGACAACTTCATGCGGCCAGCCTTATGCGGCAACCTCATGCGGTCAGCCTTTTACGGCAAGTCTCATACGGCCAGCCTTATGCGGCAACCTCATGCGGCCAGTCTTTTGTGGCAACCCTCATGGCAGGGTTATATTTTGGACGTGGCATGATTGTAATATTGGCATGACTTTTACATGAATACGACATGATAATGTAGGGATAGAACACGATAGTGACCCGTCGTGGTGTACTATTGACAAGTAACATGACATGATAGTGGCCTGTCGTGGCGCACTCTTGATAAGTAACGTATCTGATAACCTTGATTGGCTGTTACGACGGCTAACATGACATGACAAGAATGAATGGCCTGGACACCGTGGGCGATTGTATTTATACAAATAAATCAGTATTGTCTTGCATCATGTCTAGGGCATGGACCCCTGAGTACCACGGTCAGGGGTACATACTGAAACTGACTAAGGCTAATAACTAGAATAATCTAGTAGTCATGGAGAGATTTCTCAGCTACATGCAATCCCGTTATCTGGGCGCCCCATCATGGGATTTGTAGCCTACCGTCGAGTAGGACACATTTCCAGCACACTGACATGTGTTGCAACCACCAAACTACTTAGGAGTACATACATTTCTTGGACGGTGTACCCACATGAACTCAATCCCCTAATTGTGTCTGGATATCCTGGATGGTCTGCAGGGCTTATGGCTGTTGGAGTAATCTTATTGCATTTTGTTAGTAACTAGGCCTGTGATAACCCTAGTTAATTAAAGTATTGAGCCGTACTTATTGCATGGCCGTGATTGATTGGATGGAGTCTAGCCCAGCCTAGTTTTGTCCTGATCTTGTGCAAGATTGTAACATGACCTGATTTCTTGTGCTTTACTTATCGATAAATGATAAGAAACCAAGTTTCATTCAGATGAAAAGTTACAACCCCGGTCCTTGTTTGGTTTAAGGGTTGTAACTTGGTTATCTGAATAGTCCTATGGTTATCTTATCATATATCATCATGATTATTTATGCTTACCTTAGCAATAATGATCAGGGGACAAGTTTTGTTCAGGCGAAGGGTTACAACCCGAGTCCTTGTCTGGTTTAAGGGTTGTAACCTGGCTCCCAGAGTAGTTATGTGTCCTCTCTTCGTTTATTGTCTTATTGCATCCTACGTCATGATCGTCATGTTTTACTTCACCAACAGTATTTGAGACGGATTTCTATTCCGGTGAAGGGTTGCAACCCGATCTTTATTTGATTTAAGGGTTGCGACCTGGCTACTTGAATGGTTTCTTCGTACTCAATTCACTGTTGTTGCCCCCGTTATTATCAGTTTCTTTTATAATTATCTTTAATATTCATTTATTATATGCTGGTTTTAGTTCGTAAGTGAAGCCTCCCTTGTGGCACTTGCTCTTTCTGGGGTCTGACCCAGCTAGTTTTGTATGGCCAGATATTGGAGCAACTCCAGAGGATCTACCTACCTTCCAGCCCGATGGTGACCACCAGGCGTAACCCAGGCAACGAGTGGGTTTATCTTTGGCTCTCCCACTTTATTGTATAAATATTCTTTTGAGGTGTTTAGCCGGCGAGCACGTGTTAGCTCGTATTGCACCTTTATTTACTGTCTGCCTACAGGCTGTAACTTGATTGACAAATCCTAGGGTTGATCATGTATGACCGAAACTCTTGCTAGTCTTGACATTTTGTACGACTAGCTTCATGATCTTCCAAATATGATAATATATAGGACGCCTTACTTTTGTATATTTGGTGCTCTGACATCTTGTAATGGTTATTACTTGCTTGAGATTGAGACAATAGGCTTGTTCATGACCTTAAGAGACAGATGGCTTGTAGTTAAACCCTCATGTATCTTGGCAGCCGTGACCGTATAGCGAGGTGGGTTGTACTTCAATATACGTAGCTGGCTATGTAAGCCCCCGCTCTCCAATATTCTGGTTCTGGGACGTTACATGGTTTAAGTTGTGGCCCATAAAGGTCTTGTAAATCAAGGTATATGAGGGTTTACTGAATAGATGCCTCAATCAGCACTCGCCCTTGATCTCTGCTCGCATCCTCTAAATCCTTGGATTCTTGACCTGATCACATGCTGTCACGACCCGCACCCTGATTAGGGGCACGAGTACGTGGTTACGTCTAGCCTACGCCGCAGAATCGGCGGTAGAACGTTGTATAGGTCGTCTACAAAAACTATACTAAACAGTATAAAGGTACATGTACAGTATATACACTCCGAATGGAGGTGACATAGCAATACAGTCTCAATCACAAAGTAAAACTAAGGTAGATAGCACGGAAATAAAATATGATAGATGAAAGCAGGAAATAAGTTCGAGATCCACACAAGCCCAAAGCTATACACAACACCACAGAGTCACAGAAAATAAATATAAGCTACTACAGTCTAAAACAAGAAGCTAGATCACAGTCCAGGCAAGCCTAACTAAACTAACTACTCTGGGAGTGCAAAGTCTAGTGGCTCTACTAACAAGCCACGGTCTAGGTCTACTCCATCTGACTCGACCCCATAATAGGTCGAACAATCTGCCTCAAAATCATCTGTAATATATCAACGGTATCCTGTCAGGAAAATGAGTAAGTACAAACACCAACATCAGTTCCATATGAATTGACAAATTCTATAAGAGACAGTGTAATAAAATACAAGACAAAATCAATAGGAAATATATATCAAGATGTGAGTACTGAATAGGACGACAATATATATAGAACGACTTGGGAACTATTCGGAAATCGAGTTACAACCCTTAAACCAAACAAGGACTGGGGTTGTAACCCTTCTCCCGAACAGAACTTAGCCTCCTACCACTATGGTATCTCAAGATATCACTCTATATCCTAACTTAAACCTCTAATATAAGATACTAATCAACTCTAACATATAACTTCTAACCATCTATTCTAACTTAGAAACCTAACACAACTAACATCCACTAACTAATATCAAACCATAACATATATGTATATATATCCATCTCTAACTCTAACCAACTAACATATGTCATCTCTAACTAACAATAACATAGACTAGCACAACTAATTATCTAACTTATACAAGCTATCACTATCTAACTTCTAAGATATCTCTAACCTCTACATAGATTCTATCATAACCACTAACATACTAACATATCCATACATACAACATTTAAATTTTTCTCCACTCCAATACTAACGCACACACACAAACACATATACCAAATCTACCACCCTTCTCTTCTAACACACCTACACACATCTATATACAAACACACTACCACTCAACCAAAACACAATCACTCAACAAACCACACTAGCCTTAAGTCAAATAGGATGGCATGATCCTCCCAACTCTCTCTCCTTTACAACACACACACTACACTACCATCTATATAACATCAAACACACACTAGCACATATCCTCTATCAATCTCAATTCTCTCCACTAACCACACACATCCTTATCTCATTCAAACACACACACTATACTAACATATATTACATAACAATAATATATATATCTATATACATATATGTACTATATCATACATATATGTGGTATGGTATGGATGTATGTGCTATTGGCCTATGGTGTGTCTATTAGTCTAGTTAGACCTAGAAATGACTTGTTAGACCTAGTTAGACTAGTTTGACTTAGGTTTGACTTGGTTGACCTAGTTTGACTTCTAGGGTCGACCAGAGTTGACCAAGAGTTGACTTTGGCCTAGATTGACTTAGAATCATGTAGAATGCATAGTAGGACTCCATTTTACTGTTTTGGACTTGTTGTGACTTGTGCTGTTCTGTTTAGGAGCCAGACACCACTCCTTGGACAGTACGATTCATATCGGACACTCAGTTACAGGCGAGTACATTCTCTGATCATTTCATATCCTGCTTAGAATTATTTCCTGCAGTAGATTACTTTACTTGTACTGTCACGTTGGTCACACGGATTAGTACTATATGGATCTCTCCTTGGGATGTTACCCCCTTAGCGGGCGCATCGGATACTTTATGACATGTGTTTCATGTACATCATGTATTCCTTGCATCTGCGTTATTCATGTACACTCATGTTCTCTCATGTTCTTACATGTACGTTCATGTACTCTCATGTTCTTTCATGTACGCTCATGTTTGCCCATGTGTCTCTTGTATAACCAAAACATCATGTCCGTAACGTAACTTGAACAGATCCTTATGTATTGATTGTGGGTAGGGGGAGTATAAATGGTCATGTGATTTACCCATCATGTACACTCTGTTACTTTTTATGTTCATCATGTACAACCTAAGACAATTACATGCCATCTCGTACTCTGACTCACTAGTCACTGCTAGTTCTCTATGTATAGTAGATATTTCTATTACAGTTCCCTCTCTGTTTACATACTGCACTTCCTTCAGTACTTGTATCTTACTTTACTGCATGTCTATATTTTCTAACCTGCTATGATCTGTTGAGATGTATTGTACTCGCTCCTGTCCTGACTGGACCTGTTGAAAATATTACAGAGGACGAGGAGGAGGCTGGTCTGGATACTTACTACGGGGCAGCCTTAGATGACACCTGCGAGCTGGACCCTCAGGAGGACCCAGCTCTAGCTGAGGATTTCATCCCGACTGTCTAGACTAGATTAGTTAGGCTGTTTATCATTTTGTAGTCTGGAGACATGTTCTAGTTAGACTTTATTCTGGAGTTCAGTATTGTATATTCTTTCATCTGAGACCTTGTACTGTTGGATATTGCTGGGATTATCTTAGACCACTTTTCATCTATTTATTTTCTTGAGTTCTATTTCATATCGTGCTATCTCTTCCTTAGTTGTGATTGAGTTTTACTGCCATGTCACCCCTATTTCGGGGAGTATAAACTGTTTAGATAGATATTGTTAGATGTATGTTGACCTAGGACAGCGTTCTACCGCCGACACTGCGGCGTAGGCTGGGCGTTGTTACGTTCTCGTACCCTCACAGTGGGTGCGGGTCGTGACAATATATATACTATATCATACATATTCTTGACAACCTATGATACCTACATTCATATGATATCCATATTAGGCTCATAGGTTACACAAAATGCCTACGTCGCATAGTCACTCTTCTACTTAAAATCAATACTGTACCAATTGAGCCTTCACTAAATTCTAGGATTAAAGTATGTTGTAGCTCTTCGTGTTAGCTTTCCAAAACTTCAAACGGATCGCATTTTCGTGTCCGGAAGCTCCCGGAATCGCGAAAACACCAAAACACATTCGTCTTTCGTACAGCTGACACTCAAACAATTCTACAGAAAGTTCTAGAACGAATTTGGCCTATTAATATATATATTTGGAAAGATAACTTCGATATGGTTCTTTTAAAAAAAAACGGAAGATTAATTGGAGTTCTGAGCTAAAAGTTATGGCATTTCTAAGTTGCTTTGGCTACTAAAAACGTGGATAAAAATTATGACGAATTTGGGTTGTTTTGAACAAAAGAAACACATGTAGGCCAAGATACTTGGATACCAACATAGCTATCTAAATAAAACTTATTCTAACCATCCTAACTAAGATCAATCCATTCTCTAACCATGCTAAAATTGAAATTAAACCACAAATAGCCTATTTACATAAACACAAACACATGGGGTGTCCTATATTGGAAACTCCAGAAGTAGGACACCAAACCTATTCAAACTTCCTAAAGAGGACTCCAAAGAGCCTCAAATTAAAATCTAATGGTTGTACATGTATGAGGGTGGATCCTATGGATTCAAATCTAACTAAAATGCAAAAGAAATTGAAATAGAGAGATGGTTATACCTATTGGAAGTGGGATCCCAATGATACACTCAAAGGACACGGTTTCGACACGAAAGCTCCTCCAAAATGGACACCCTTCCTTGCTCCTTGCTCTCAATCCTTGCTAGCACCTCCTCCTTGGTTGAATGAGAAGAAATGGTGAAAGATTGGAAGAAGAATAGAGGGATTTAGAGATCAAAATCAAGAGAGAAGCTCTCAAGTTTGGAGAAGAACAAATTTGGGGAAAAAAGGGGCAAGTGTGAAATAAAAGAGAGGGACACCTCTCCCCCTATAGGTGGCTGTCCATAATGCCCTAATGGGCCTATGTGAAATGTCAAGATGCCCCTATAAGTCTCCTTTGGGTCAACTTAAGTCATGACAAGGTTTGTGGTCAAAAAGGTCAAGTTTAAGTCTCTAATTTAACCATTCTAAGCAAGTGGAATTAGTCTAATGACACTAACTTAATTAGTGGGATTTGTGGGCAATGACTAACTAATCTTGGGATGCCGTCTAGAGTCTAAGCTATCCGGGTCACTAACACAAGTCGGAACGAAACGAAACTCAAACCCGACTAAACAAATTCTGTAAAATTAATATTAAAATATAAAAATTCCTAAAATATTAAAATATGAAAAATGACCAAAATTATAATACATTAATTTAGATATTATTAAAATAATCTAAAATTCACCAATTAATCAAAATCCTAAATAATTCAAAAGTCACAAAATGACCAAAATACCCTTAGCCGAAAAAGTGGTAATTAGCTAAACTAATCACATGGGTTAGGCCTCCATGGTCATGGTTCGTCTATAGGCTAAGCAGCTCTAAGGTTACACTAGCCAAAGAACAAAATTACAAAACACTAATTTAATTATATTAAAATAATTAAAATTTATCAATAAATCAATAACATGATTTAAACCTATTATTAAATAATCAATTTTATAAAAGTTCAAAATTATTCTCATTTTAGAAAAGTGGTGGTTACACATGCTTGTATCTTTGATCTGTCCTGGTCGTTCCTTATTGTTCCATTTGTCATCTTCTTCAGCGGCATTGTTCCTGGTCCTACCGATCGACAAGGCGGAGCACCTCCCGTGGACCAGCAACAACCTGGAGATCAAGCCCAGCATTCAGTAGTAGCCTCCAGGGTCATGCCTACTGGGGGTCAAAAGCTACCAATTCAGCCTGTCCAGCCTGTCGAGCCTGATGATGGCACCTTGGTGGGTCTCATCAGGACATTGTTAGCTTCTCAAGATCGTCGAGGCGATGCATTGCACCAGGCAGTGACAGATGCTCTGACCAGAGGAGGTCATCAAGGTAACAGTACGACCAACAGCTTCAAGTGCCTGAACCCTCCATTCTTCGTTGGTAGTGAAGATGCTATTGCCGCAGAAGCTTGGCTTCAAGATACAAAGGTTATTCTAGAAGCAGCCAGGACTCCAGAAGATGTGAAGGTGGCCGTGGTGCGCCTGTAGTTGTTGGATCTTGCCCATAGCTGGTGGGCGGTGCAGGCTGTTGGATTAGTGGCACCTTTTGCCTGGACAGTATTCCGTGAGAGATTTTAGACCAAGTACTTCGATGTTGTAGCTCGGTACGACCTACAGACGAGGTTCACCAATCTGAAGCAGATGGGCAGGACAGTCGACGGATATGCGGCCGAGTTCTCCAGGCTTAGTTTGTTTACTCCTACCTTGGTAGCGACCGAGTTCGACGGAGCCCAACGGTTCCAGCAGGGGCTCCATCTAGAGATTTTATTGGCAGTAGAGCAGTTTGAGCATCATACTTTTGATACGTTGTTGAGAGCAGCCAGGAGGCATGACTATACCTCCCAGAGGATCGTGGACCGGACCGGAGGTTTAAAGCGATCCTATAGCCAGATGAATCAGTCTTCAGCACCAGTTCCAACAGCTAGGGCTTTGACCATTGGAGCTTCGAGGCGGGCGGCCTCAGTGATGTCGGTTCAACATTCAACCCCGACGCACCCTCAGCAGCAGAAGCAGAAGCAGTCTTCTGCAATGGGTTGCACTCATTGTGGGAAGCCAGGACATGTGGTATCAGAGTATCGCAGAGCACAGGGTTTGTGCTTGGTTTGTGGTGACTCGGACCACAGGGTTGGAAACTGCCCGAACAGGAGGAGTTCATCTTCATCAACCTTTTCTAGTCCTTCAGTTAGGGGACCAGTTCCAGTACCGGTCCAGCAGCAGCAGCAGTACCCGTTTCCGAGTATGCCCAAGTCCAAGCTCAGATCCAGAATCGCCAGAAAGGTTTTTAGCAGAGGGGACCCGCACCCAGAGGACATGGTCAAGTGTTGGCTTTGACCATAGGAGAAGAAGGATTGGCACCAGGTGAGGTAGTGGCAGGTACTATTCTCGTCAACACCTTTTCGGCTTCAGTGTTATTTGATTCTGGTGCATCGCATTCATTTATGTCTACATGATTCGCGACACGGATAGGACTGGAGCCCGAGTCATTATCAGTAAGGCTTAATATACTTACTGGTAACGGTCTTGTGGGAGTAGATAGAGTGTTTTCCTCGTGCCGGATCGTAGTTAGCGGTAGACAATTTCTCGCTAGATTGATAGAGTTTCCGATGGCCGATTATGATGTGGTCTTAGGGATGGATTGGTTGAGAGACTTGTATGGTAGGATAGACTGCCATATTGGCAGGGTTGTTTTTAGCATTCCAGGTGAGCCAGAGTTTTTTTTTCCCGAGACGAAGTTAAACCTTCTCCTCCAGTATTACGGATGGCAGTAGCAGCAGTACAGTTACCTCGGATAGTCGAGGAGTTTCCAGATGTTTTCCCAGCATAGCTTCCAGGAATGCCGCCAGAGCGAGAGATCGAGTTTACCATAGACTTGATCCCATGAACAGTACCAGTGTTGGAGAGAGTCTACAGGATGGCACCGTCAGAGTTAGAGATATTGTACAAGATGATTGAGGAACTCAGAACCAAGGGATTCATTCGTGCTAGTAGATCGCCTTGGGGAGCCCCGATACTTCTTGTGAAAAAGAAGGATGGTACGTCCAGGTTATGTGTAGATTATCCTACCTTGAACTCAGTGACAATCAAGAATAGATACCCTCTCCCGAGGATAAATGACTTCTTTGATCAACTCAAGGGGGCAGCAATATTCTCGAAGATTGACTTGCTATCAGGATACCACCAGATCAGAGTCAGAGAGCAGGACATCCCGAAGACAGCATTCAGATCGAGGTATGGGCATTGAGAGTTTCTTGTTATGCCATTTGGAGCAACCAATGCGCCGGCTGTATTCATGGACCTCATGAATCGTATCTTCATGCCTTATTTGGATCAGTTTGTGATTGTGTTCAAGATGACATCCTGGTCTATAGCAAGAGTGAGGCGGAGCATGAGCAGCATCTCCGTATAGTCCTCCAAATTCTCAAAGAGCACCAGTTGTATGCGAAGTTCAGTAAATGCGAGTTCTGGCTCGATCGTATTTTATACTTGGGTCATATCATCACCAGAGGTGGAGTAGAAGTGGATCCCCAGAAGATCGTGGCCATTGAGACATGGCATGTACCCAGCACAGTTGCAGAAGTTCGCAGCTTCCTTGGATTAGCCGGCTACTTTCGACGATTTGTTTTAGACTTTGCACGGATTTCAGCACCTATGACCCAGTTGACCCGTAAGGATGTACAGTTTGCTTGGACAGCAGAATGTCAGGAATCTTTTGAGAAGTTAAAGCGAGGCTTGATGACGGCACCCATTCTCACGCTTCCAGATGGGACTGGAGGATTTTTAGTGTATTGTGATGCTTCGGGCAGAGGTTTAGGATGTGTTTTGATACAGCATAGGAAGGTAATTGCTTATGCGTCACATCAGCTTCGTGATCATAAGAGGAATTACCCCACCCACGACTTGGTGCTGGCAGTAGTAGTGTTTGCACTTAAGCTGTGGAGGCATTACTTGTATGGAGATAGGATAGAGATTTTTACCGACCACAAGAGCCTGAAGTATGTGTTCACTCAGAAGGATCTTAACATGTGTCAGAGGAGATGGCTAGAGCTACTTGTGGATTATGACATCAACCTGCAGTATCATCCTGGGAAGGCCAATGTTGTTGCAGATGTATTGAACAGAAGAGCCGGAGTTTATTTTCTAACAGCACAACCAGAGTTAATAGCAGATCTTCCGAAGATGGTATAGAAGTTGTCCTTCCTACCAATGTGATATTGATGGCCAGTATACAAGTTCAGTCCAGTATAATTCAGAGGATCAAGTTAGCTCAATCATCATATTCTAAACTTCAGCGGCTTAGGACAGAATGTGTAGCAGGATGAAGGCCAGAATTATGTATCCATGAGGACGGTATATTGGCCTATTAATCATGGTCAAACCTGATTTTAATAATTGATCAAACTTTGTCTCGATATAAATGCAAGTCAACTCAGATGTTTACCTACGACGTTTTGGACACTGCTCAACAATATTCAAGACTGGAGCTGTTTGCCATTCAGAATGTACTTCCTGTTAAGCAATGTAATTTTTCATTTTATTGAGTCTAGGAATACATTATACATCGAGTCGTACTGGCAAATAGGCTATCCGAAAACGTTTTTCAAAACCATCCTATTCTTTTACAAATGACCTATGTTTTTGAAAAACATTCTTTTTACAAAAAGCTTCTGAAGGATTGTTCAAAAAGCTAAAATTTATTTTCTCCAAAAATGAACTGGCAGAACCCCAGGAGAACTCGGGCCGAGTTCGGCCAGAGTTCGGCCATTTGGAACGTTAGTGAACGTTGGGTTTTTGAACTTGGTCATCTTCAGTTACGATTTGTTACAAAGAGTTCTGTCCGAATTCTGCCCAAATTCTGTCAGAGTTCTGTCTTTAGAAAAACTATAAATAGAGAAGTATTTCGATCATTTCAGATCACCAATTCACTTTCAATCTCTTCTCTTCCTGAGCTTACATTCTTCCAAAGAGTTCTTAAAAGCTTTTATTTTCAAATCCCAAGCCAGTTACAATCCTCTAGTCGATTTGCCAGTGCGGTACGGTTTAGAAGTTTCAGAGCGATTGTAATCAGAGGCTTGATAGAAGATTCAACTCTTCACAATTGAAGTTGGTCGAGTTCTTCGTATCAAAGCTCGCGTCTGTAGAAGTTGCAAGGACTTCGTATGAAAACTTGCAAGATTTTCCAATAGTGGATTCAACTGGAAGCTAGAGTTCTTCCGACTGGACTAGTCCTCATAAGAGGGAAACCAGTATAAATCTCGGTGTTTGTGTTTTCCTTCTGATCACTTTTAATTTTTGTCATTTACTTTTGTGATTATTATTATATCTGTGATCTAACTGCTAACAAGTTTTTAATTAGCAATATTCTGCTGCCTACTCTATTCACCTCCCCTCTAGAGTATTCTGTTTTACGATTTCGTTCCTACAATTGGTATCAAAGTAGGTTATACAGGTAAAGTAAGGTAAAATTGCAGTTATATTCAATTTTTATATAGATCACAGCATTACACATGGCAACTGTGAAATTCACAAGTGAAGGCCAAGCCACAAACAGACCTCCACTGTTTGACGGCACAAACTACACTTATTGGAAAACACGTATGAGTTTCTTTCTAAAATCTCTTGATTTTGACTTATGGTCTGTGGTTATTGATGGCTATAAAAAGCCACCTCGTATAAATGTTGATAGAGTTTTAGCTGAAAAACCCCATGACAAATATACAGAGGAAGAAAAGAAAAAGGCCAGTCTTGACGCACGTATTATTAACGCTTTATTTTGTGCTTTAGACAGAACTGAATTCAACAGGGTATCTACTTGCACAACATCAAACGAAGTGTGGAAACTTCTCGAAGTAACCCACGAAGGAACAACACAAGTCAAGGAGTCAAAGATCAGCAGACTTACTCAGGAGTATGAGGCGTTCAAAATGAAGCCAAGTGAATCAGTCACTCAGATGTTTACAAGATTCTTGGATATTATAAATCCTCTGTCCTCACTAGGAAAGGATTACAGTAATCATGAGAAGATTCGTAAACTTCTACGAGCCCTTACAAAGAACTGGATTCCAAAGGCTACAGCAATCATTAAAGGGAACGACCTCTCAACAATGTCTCTAGAAACACTCATGGGTAAGCTATTCACTCACGAGTTAGAACTTCAAGACTTTGAAGATACTACACTAAAGGAAAAGTCAGAGAAGACGATCGCTCTCAAGGCTCAACATAGAAGAACCATCGAAGATGATTCCGACGACAGCGACTCCGACTCTGAAGATCAAGCTCTTATGGTAAGAAAGTTCAAGAAGTTCATGAGATTTAACAGAAGAACAAGGACAACAAAGATAACAACAACAACGAGGAAGATCCTATTTGCTACGGATGCAAGAAGAAATGACACATGAAGAAAGATTGTCCCTCAGCATCATCATCAAAGAAAAACAGCAAATATGATAAAGGCTACCTGAAGAAATCAACATCAAAAAAGTATGCAAACACAAGCATATGGCATAAAAGTGAAGCCAGCGACTCAGAAGATGAACAATCAGATGACACTATAAATGTGTGCTTGATGGCTTGCGATCAGGTAATCACTAATCCTCTATTTGACCCTTATGATGATTTCACCTTTGAGCAACTAGGAGAGGCTTTCAGTGAACTGTTAGATGATTACAGAAAACTGCGTAGTAAATATGAAACCTCTAAGAAGGTACTCAAAGAGTACAAAGGTGAAATAGAAAGACTTACCGACCTACTAGATCAGGTTAGAGATAATAACTCTTCAAATGAGTCTGGTGAGCTTTCTTCTATTAAATTGTTGTTACACGAGACTGTTAAGCTATCCGAAGAAAAAGACCAAACTATTGTCCTGTTAAAGGAAGACCTATCTAAGGAGAGAAAGAGTCTCTAGTATGCACAGGTCAGATTAGATTCACTTACATCTGACTATACTAGATTATATGACACTTTCAAAAAGTTGGAAATTAGTTTAGAAAAACGGCCTGAAGTTGCTGCTTCCTATTCTAACACGTGCCAATTACCGAATCATCGGAACACGCCCAACACTGTCAGACCAAACCATACCAAGACTATGCCCAAGAAGACTAATAGGCATATATTCTTCTATACTAGAAAACCAAAACCTACCAATCATGCACCTCACACTACTTTCAACACTCAACATGCTAAATGTCATTATTGTGGCCTCATTGGTCATATATCTTCTGCATGTAGAATCAGAAAGTTAGTAGATTTAAATATTTATGCATGGATACCGAAAACTAACCAGTCAGGATCCTACAAGAAATGGGTACCAAAAGTTTCATCTGCAAATTGTTTTGTAGGTGGGACACCATTCACATGCTAGGAGCAAATGGATCCTCGACAGCGGTTGCTCACGGCACATGACCGATGACGCTTCATTATTTGCAACACTGTCGAAGAGGAATAAAGAAGGATACGTCTCATTCGGTAATAATTTGAGAGGGTACATAATCGGTATCGGTGACATTGGTAAGGCTCCCTATCTAGTGATTAAAGATGTTTGTCTTGTTACCGAGTTAAAACATAATCTGCTCAGCATAAGCCATTTAGCTGATCACGATTATGGCATTAACTTTGTAAAAGATAAATGTACTATTATTGATAGTTCAACTGGCACTACTATATTTGAAGGTATTAGGGAAGACAATATATATGTATTCTATTTGTTGGAAGATGCTAACACAACAGGTAGATGTTTGATGGCCAAAAGTATTGAGAGTCAACTATGGCATATGAGACTCGATCATGCAAACATGGATACAATTTCAAGATTATCTACGAAGAAGTTGGTACACGGCTTACCGGATATTTCTTTCAAGAAGGATACGGTACGTAGTGAATGTGAAAAGAACAAAGCTACCAAATCCGCATTCAAATCCAAGAACGCTGTGAGTACCACTAGACCTTTACAATTGTTGCATATGGACTTATTTGGACCCAACAGAATTGCTAGTCTAGGTGGTAAGTTATATGCATTTGTCATTATAGATGATTTTTTAAGATATACATGGGTTTATTTTCTTGCACGCAAGAATGATGCATTATCAGAATTCGTCACCTTTTGCAAGAAAGTACAGAATAAAAAAGGGTTCATGATTACTCGCATTCGTAGTGATCATGGCGGCGAATTTAAGAATGCAAAATTCAAGAAATTTTGTGACACACGCGGTTATCTGCATGAATTCTCTTGCCCTAAGACTCCGCAACAAAATGGAGTTGTGGAACGTAAGAACAGAACTCTATCTGAAATGGCTAGAGTTATGTTAAACCAGTTTAGTCTACCTAGATATTTATGGGCTGAAGCTGTAAATACAGCTTGCTATGTTCTCAATAGGATTCTAATTCGACCTATATCGAAGAAGACTCCCTATGAATTATGGTTTGATAGAACACCAAATGTTTCTTATTTCAAAATCTTTGGTTGTAAATGTTTTATTCTTAATACCTAAGATAATTTGAGTAAATTTGATGAGAAGGCCGATGAAGGTATATTTTTTAGGTTATGCAGCAAAGAGCAAAGGATATAGAGTCTTCAACAAAAGAACCATGATCATTGAAGAATCTATCAACGTCAAGTTTGATGAGCTAAATCAACACTTAGACGATGATGACAATGAAGACATAATCACGCCAAGTACAGCTACTACAAAACCTTCACACAAAGATACAGAACCATCACATCAGGCATTAGATGAACCTCCAAGCAAAGAAGCCGGAACTAGCAATCCTGAGACTACACAAAAAGAGATGAGATTCTTGGCTAGTCATCCAAAGGACTTGGTAATTGGTGAGATTACCAAAGGTGTAAGTACCCGTTCCTCTAATAAAGATATAGCTTCTTGTGTTGCTTTTGTCTCGCAGTTTGAACCCAAAAATATTGATGAAGCATGTAGTGATAATTTTTGGTTAGATGCTATGTAAGAAGAATTAAATCAATTCGAATGGAATCAAGTTTGGGAACTTGTTCCCAAGCCTATTGATCATCCGATCATTGGCACCCGATGGGTATTCCAAAATAAACTGAACGAGAATGGTTTAGTGACTCGTAATAAGGCTCGACTCGTAGCTCAAGGATACAATCAGGAAGAAGGTATCGACTACGATGAGACTTATATCCCAGTTGCGAGATTAGAATCCATTCGCATGTTATGTGCATTTACATGTTTTCATAATTTTAAGTTATTTCAAATGGATGTCAAAAGCACATTTTTTAAATGGTTTTATAAAAGAAGAGGTTTATGTAGCTCAACCACCCGATTTTACTGATTTCAAATTTCCTGAATATGTTTTCAAGTTGAAGAAAGCTTTATACGGTTTGAAACAAGCCCCTCGTGCTTGGTACGATCGTCTAAGCACTTTTCTACTTGATAACGGTTTTTCAAAGAAAAAGGTTGACACTACTTTGTTTATAAAGTCTTTGAATAATAATATTCTTTTGATTCAAGTCTATGTAGATGATATTATCTTTGGATCTACTGATGAATCTCTTTGTCAAGAATTTTTAAAGTGTATGCAGAATGAGTTTGAGATGAGCATGATGGGAGAGCTGAAATTCTTTCTCGGACTGCAAATCAAACAAACCAACAATGGGACGTTCATAAATCAAGCTAAGTACACAAAGGATCTATTGAAGAAGTTCGACATGGAAACAGCAAAACCACTTAGCACTCTAATGGCGACTTCAACCAAGCTTGATATTGATGAACAAGGCAAACCTGTCGACATACATAAGTATCGAGGTATGATCGGTAGCTTACTATATTTGACTGCCAGTCGACCAGACATTATGTTTAGTGTTTGCTTATGTGCACGTTTTCAAGCTAATCTTCAGGAATCACATTTGTGCGCAGTTAAGCGTATCTTCCGATACCTTAAAGGCACTTCTTCTGTCGGCTTATGGTATCCCAAAACCATATCGTTTGATCTAACCGGTTATTCCGATGCTTATTTTGCTGGATGCAAAGTAGATAGAAAAAGCACTAGTGGCACATATCATTTCCTAGAAAAAGCTCTAGTCTCTTGGTTTAGTAAAAAGCAAAATTCTGTTGCATTATCAACAATCGAGGCTGAGTATATCGCCGTAGGACGTTGTTGTGCACAAATTTTGTGGATGAAACAAACCTTAGAAGACTATGAATTGTATTTTTCACACATATCCATTTTCTGTGATAACACTAGTTCTATTAATTTGACTAAAAATCCTGTATGTCATTCTCGTACTAAACATATCGAGATTCGACATCATTTTCTTAGAGATCATCAACAAAATAGAGATATAGACCTTGTATACATAGACACACAGAATCAATTAGCTGACTTACTCACAAAACCTTTAGCGGAAGATCGTTTCAACTATTTTCGTCGAGAATTAGGAATTTTAGATATCAATAATATTAATTAATTTTGTTTTATTAATAATTTATTCGATACTCATAAACTGTTTTCGAGACAAGCCTAAAAAGTGTCTGTCTGTCACCATGACTACGGTCGAAGCGAAGCAGTATTTAAGAGTTCTCCGGTGAACCTCCGTTAGCTAGGACAGTACTCCTACATCTAATCTGAGACAGATGCTGAGTAAAGAATATTAATTTGTAAAATAATATTAATTATATTACTTTGAGATTTAAAATTACTAAACTTTGAATTAAGCATTTGAAACGAATTAATGAAAAAGAATGTGGCCTCATTTGAATTATTTTTTTATATATATATATAGCCAGGCAACCCTTGGCGAATTCGGCCCGAGTTCGGTCCAAATTCGGCCAGAGTTCGGCTGGGTATTTATATATAACAGCACCAACCCGAGGCTTCCTTCTTCTTCATTCTTTCCCACATCCTCATAACAGCAGCAACGCACCTCCGAAACCTTAGCTTCTTCTCCCTCATTGTTCTTCCAATCCTTGTGGAGTTTCTCGTCAAAACTTTAGATTCATGCGGAGAACGTCATCCTCTACAACATATCCAATTCTTGGAAGGTATAATCCCTTCTCTCTACTACTTTTCAATACTTAGGGTTTCTTGAAATTTTTTTGGAAAAGAATGCCTAAGTTCAATCCATTCAAGAGGAAGAAGACCAATGCCAGTGAAGAGGCATCTTCTTCAGATTCACATACGGATTGCCTCTTTTCTCCGGTCCAATCGGACGATGGTGCATCGGATGAGTTTTACTTTAAAACTTCCGATCAAGCTTTATTGTGGTACGCCGACTTTATCATGCGTACTATTTGCACCGGATCACCGATTAAGTGGACTGTTTTTCCAGATCATCGCCCTTATTTTGAGGCATTAGGGTTACAACACTTTGTCACCTTACTATTCTCCATTGCCATTAATGCCATTAGATTATTCTATTATAATTTCGTGTTAGACACTTTTACAGTAAGGACACGTGTCGGAGGAATTGATATCGAATTTACTGATGAAACGTTAGCAAAAATCCTTGGTATCCCAAACGAAGGTGCCCCACTCGATGACATCACTGATTTTGATTTCCCCGATGGCACGACACTCGTTAGTTTCAAGAATGAACTTTGTGCGCCCGCACGCGTTCTTCTTGGAAAGTTCAAGGCTAATAACTTGAACTTGTTTAACTACGAATTACATCGCATCATCTATTCCACCTTACTTCCAAAATCCACTTCTAAAGATGATGTCACTGCACTTGAGCTTTCTGCTCTCTATCATATTCTTAAGGGGATTCCTTTTTCTGCCCCTAAGACTATCATTCAGATGATGGGCAGATGTCGCGGGAGAGACCGCAACTTATCTTATGCGATGCTTATTCCTCGTATTTTTCAGAGATTTGATATTGACCTATCTACTTGTGCTGTCGACCCCGAGCCCAAGTTTCTCAAACTCTCTCGTCGCAGCATTGCATCTATTCCTCCACCTACTGCACCTACTCCTCTTGCACCTACTCCCACTGCTCCCACAGCACCTGTTCCTCCTCATTCTTATCCTATGACATTTGAGGGTATACATCAACACTTATCAGATCTGCAGTCTTTTTGCTCCGACATTCCAAGATTTTATCAGTACTCTTATATTTTTTATCAGCACTTTTTCTATTATGGGACTATTCATAGACATGTTTTTTTTATGCCTCAGTTTTGGCATCTTAGTCTATTATTCAGCACTTTATGTATTTCAGTACTATGGTAGCACTATCTATCTTTTGTTGCTTCATACTTTATCAAATACTGCCTGTGACAAATACATGCCTGTGTTATATTCTATAGACTATCTGTTTTTCTTACCATGTTTACTGTTTCTACTATGCATGTCATGATTATCTATGTTTATTGTGTTTCTTCACTGTTTGTTACTTATGCATTTATTGCGGGGGAGCTTTCTCTTTTGCAATTATTTTGCTAAGTGACAACGGAGGAGAAATAAGATCTAACATTTTTTCGTTCAAGTAAAATACAGGTTATGAACAATTTCTTTGATTACTATTTTGATTTGATTCCAAGCTTAGATGTTATATCGGCAAGGTTTGTCAATTATGAAAATAGGGGAGATTGTTGTCCCATTGGTCATAGTCAAACCTGATTTTAATAATTGATCAAACTCTGTCTCGATATAAATGCAAGTCAAATCAGATGTTTACCTACGATATTTTGGACACTGCTCAACAATGTTCAATACTGAAGCTGTTTGCCACTCAGAATGTACTTCCTGTTAAGCAATATAATTTTTTATTTTATTGAGTCTAGGAATACATTGTACACCGAGTCGTACTGGCAAATAGGCTATCCAAAAATGTTTTTCAAAACCATCCTATTCTTTTACAAATGACCTACGTTTTTGAAAAACATTCTTTTTATAAAAAGCTTATGAAGGATTGTTCAAAAAGCCAAAATTTATTTTCTCCAAAAATGAACTGGCAGAACCCCAGGAGAACTCGGGCCGAGTTCAGCCAGAGTTCGGCCATTTGGAACGTTAGTGAACATTGGGTTTTTGAACTTGATCATCCTTCAGTTACGGTTTGTTACAAAGAGTTCTGTCCGAATTCTGCCCGAATTCTGTCAGAGTTCTGTTTTTGGAAAAACTATAAATAGAGAAGTATTTCGATCATTTTAGATCACCAATTCACTTTCAATCTCTTCTCTTCCTGAGCTTATATTCTTCCAAAGTGTTCTTAAAAGCTTTCATTTTCAAATCCTAAGCCAGTTACAATCCTCTAGTCGATTTGCCAGTGCGGTACAGTTTAGAAGTTTCAGAGCGATTGTAATCAGATGCTTGATAGAAGATTCAACTCTTCACAATTAAAGTTGGTCGAGTTCTTCGTATCAAAGCTCACGTCTGTAGAAGTTGTAAGGACTTCGTATGAAAACTTGCGGGATTTTTCAATAGTGGATTCAACTGGAAGCTAGAGTTCTTCCGACTGGACTAGTCCTCACAAGAGGGAAACCAGTATAGATCTCGGTGTTTGTATTTGCCTTCTGATCACTTTTAATTTCTGTCATTTACTTTTGTGATTATTATTATATCTGTGATCTAACTGCTAACAAGTTTTAATTAGCAATATTTCGCTGCCTACTCTATTCACCCCCCTCTAGAGTATTCTGCTTTACGATTTCGTTCCTACACGGTACACTCCGACATGGGAGGCGTCTATGTGTACCTAGAGGTGATATCAGACAGGAGATCATGGCAGAAGCTCACAGTTCTCAGTATTCGATTCATCCGGGCAGTACCAAGATGTATCGTGATATCCGGCAGCATTTTTGGTGGAATGGCATAAAGAGGGAGATAGCCCGGTTTGTCTCTCGATGTTTAGTTTGCCATCGAGTTGAAGATAAACATCAGAGACCGGCTGGACTTTTTCAACCTTTACCGATCCCAGAATGGAAATTGGAGCACATTACCAAGGATTTTGTAACAGGATTACCTAGATCCCCAGCTAGGAGAGATGCTATCTTGGTTATAGTCGACAGACTTACCAAGGTAGCTCATTTTCTTCCTTTCAGGATTGGTCAGTCGACGGATCAGTTAGCAAAAATGTACCTCAGGAAGATAGTCAGGTTGCATGGAGTACCAGTCAGTATTGTATCCGACAGAGATTCAAGATTCATATCGCACTTTTGGCAGAGTATTCAGAAATGTTTGGGGACTCGTCTCAAATTCAGTTCATCTTATCATCCGCAGACAGATGGTTAGTTAGAATACACGATCCAGACTCTTGAAGATATATTGCGGCCATGTACACTTGACTTCGAAGGTTCGTAGGAAGATCACCTGCATCTCGTGGAGTTCTCCTATAACAACAATTTCTAGGCCAGTATCCAGATGGCACCCTTTGAGGCCTTGTACGACAGAAAGTGTAGATCTCTATTAGCATGGGATGATATAGATGAGAGGCAGATGCTTGGTCCAGAGATGATCACATGGACTATTGAGGTGGTCAGGCAAGTCAGAGATCATCTTCGAGTTGCCCAAGATCACCAGCATCATTGGGCCGATTCTCATCGGCGTCCCCTTGAATTTTATGTCGATGACTATGTATTCCTTAGTATCTCGCCTACCTGTGGCGTCATTCGATTCGACGTACGAGGAAAGCTTAGTCCTAGGTATATAGGGTGATTCGACATTCTGGAGCGAATAGGAGATGTGTCCTATCATCTCGCTCTTTCGCCGTCGCTAAGTGAGGTGCATGATGTCTTCCATATATCTCAACTACGACGGTATATCCCGGACCCGAGCCACATCCTAGATCATTCGTAATTAGTTGTTGGTACCAACCTTTCGTATGAGGAGAGGCCCGTATCCATATTGGACCATAGAGAGAAGATACTCAAGAATAAGACTATCAAGTTAGTCCGTGTTGCTTGGGGTCATCACTCTTTGGGTGAGTCAACGTGGGAGCGTGAAGATGATGTCCGCTCGCGATATCCACACCTATTTGACTCATAAGGTATAATGTCTTTCTTATGCCTTATGCTTAATTTCCTTGCTTGCATGAATGATTGCTTGATTGATTGCCTAGTTATAACTTGCTTGTGATTAATATAGCTTGTCCCGACATCTATATCCTCTTGATTAAATTCCGAAGACGGAATTCTTTTAAGGTGGGTAGAGTTGTCACCTTCGTTTTCTGTTATACGTATTTCCAGTATACGTGTACGGAATCCCGACCCGTAGTTAGACTTGTCCTGCTTAGCTTGATCTTGGTTTAATCTTGCATTGGTTTAATATTGACATGGCTTGGTTTTGGGTTTGGCTTGGTTGGGTTGGTCCAACATGCTAACCCCTCTTTATAAGCTACCAACCCCTTTCTCTTTCCTTATTCACTTCTTCATTTATTTCTTCTTCTTCCTCCATTAACTCTCTCCACCTACCAAGAGCTTAGGCAAGTGCAACTTGCTTTAGGGAGGAACTCAATTCTTATTATTCTATTGTCTTCCTCATAAGATTCTAAGACACTTTAGTACTTAGCATTTTTGAATTCCATGGTTCATTTCATGTAGATCTGAGTTTGTTGTATTTTCAGATATCTTGGATTTTGATCTATCAAACCTTGTTATTTTCAAGTTTTGATTGTTCCTTGTTGTAGAGAATTTTGTTCTACCCTATTTTGACCTATGGAAGTCCTGATTTTGACTTTCAATGAATGATTAATGGAGCTTTGAAGCCGTGATTTCCATGGTTCTTCTTCTCGGATCTTTGGAGAAGAAGAACAGCTTTATGCGGCAACTTCATACGGCAACTTCATGCGGCCAGCCTTATGCGGCAACTTCATATAGCCAGCCTTATGCGACAACTCCATGCGGCCAGCTTTATGCGGCAACTCCATGCGGCCAGCCTTATGCGGCAACTTCATACGGCCAGCCTTATGCGGCAACTCCATACGGCCAGCCTTATGCGGCAACTCCATGCGGCCAGCCTTTTACGGCAACTTCATGCGGCCAGCCTTATGTGGCAACTCCATGCGGACAGCCTTATGCGGCAACTTTATGCGGCCAGCCTTATGCGGCAACTTCATGCGGCCAGCCTTATGCGGCAACTTCATGCGGCCAGCCTTTTGTGGCAACTTCATGCGGTCAGCCTTATGCGACAACTTCATGCGGCCAGCCTTATGCGGCAACTTTATTCGGCCAGCCTAATGCGGCAACTCCATGTGTCCAGCCTTATACGGCAACTTCATGCAGCCAGCCTTATACGACAACTCCATGCGGCCAGCCTTATGCGACAACTCCAAGCGGCCAGCCTTATACGACAACTTCACGCGGCCAGCCTTATGCGGCAACATCATGCGGCCAGCCTTACGCGACAACTTCATGCGGCCAGCCTTTTGCGGCAACTTCATGTGGCCAGCCTTATGCGGCAACCTCATGCATCAGTCTTTTGCGGCAAGTCTCATACGGCCAGCCTTATGCGGCAACATCATGCGGCCAGTCTTTTGCGACAACCCTCATGGCAGGGTTATATTTTCGACGTGGCATGATTTCAATATTGGCATGACTTCTACATGAACACGACATGATAATGTAGGGATAGAACACGATAGTGACCCGTCGTGGTGTACTATTGACAAGTAACATGACATGATAGTGGCCCGTCGTGGCACACTCTTGATAAGTAACCTACCTGATAACCTTGATTGGCTGTTACGACGGTTAACATGACATGACAAGAATGAATGGCCTGGACACCGTGGGCGATTGTATTTATACAAATGAACCAGTATTGTCTTGTATCATGTCTAGGGCATGGACCCCTGAGTACCACGGTCAGGGGTACATACTGAAACTAACTAAGGCTAATAACTAGAATAATCCAGTAGTCATGGAGATATTTCCCAGCTACAGGCAATCCAGTTATCTGGGTGCCCCATCATAGGATTTGTAGCCTACTGTCGAGTATGGCACATTTCCAGCACACTGACATGTGTTGCAACCACCAAACTACTTAGGAGTACATACGTTTCTTGGACGATATACCCACATGAACTCAATCCCCTAATTGCGTTTAGATAACCTGGATGGTCTACAGGGCTTGTGGCTGTTGGAGTAATCTCATTGCATTTTGCTAGTAACTAGGCCTGTGATAACCCTAGTTAGTTAAAGTATTAAATCGTACTCATTGCGTGGCCGTGATTGATTGGATGGAGTCTGGCCCAGCCTAGTTTTGTCCTGATCTTGTGCAAGATTGTAACATGACCTGATTTTTTGTGCTTTACTTATCGATAAATGATAAGAAACCAAGTTTCGTTCAGATGAAGAGTTACAACCCCGGTCCTTGTTTGGTTTAAGGGTTATAACTTGGTTATCTGAATAGTCCCATGGTTATCTTATCATATATCATCATGATTATTTATGCTTACCTTAGCAATAATGATCAGGGGACAAGTTATGTTCAGGCGAAGCGTTACAACCCGGGTCCTTGTCTGGTTTAAGGGTTGTAACCTGGCTTCCAGAGCAGTTCTGTGTCCTCTCTTCGTTTATTGTCTTATTGCACCCTACGTCATGATCATCATGTTTTACTTCACCAACAGTATTTGAGACGGGTTTCTATTCGGGTGAAGGGTTGCAACCCCGGTCCTTGTTTGGTTTAAGGGTTGCGACCTGGCTACTTGAATGGTTTCTTCGTACTCAATTCACTGTTGCTGCCCCCGTTATTATCAGTTTCTTTTATAATTATCTTTAATATTAATTTATTATATGCTGGTTTTAGTTCCTAAGTGAAGCCTCCCTTGTGGCACTTGCTCTTTCTGGGGTCTGACCCAACTGGTTTTGTATGGCCAGATATCGGAGCAACTCCAGAGGATCTACCTACCTTCCAGCTAGATGGTGACCACCAGGCGTAACCCCGGCAACGAGTGGGTTTATCTTTGGCTCTCCCACTTTATTGTATAAATATTCTTTTGAGGCGTTTAGCCGGCGAGCACGCGTTAACTCGTATTGTACCTTTATTTACTGTCTGCCTATGGGCTGTACCATGATTGACAAATCCTAGGGTTGATCATGTATGACTGAAACTCTTGTTAGTCTTTACATTTTGTACAACTAGCTTTATGATCATCTAAATATAATAATGTATGGGATGCCTCACTTTTGTATATTTGGTGCTCTGACATCTTGTAAATGTTATTACTTGCTTGAGATTGAGACAATAGGCTTGTTCATGACCTTAAGAGACTGATGGCTTGTAGTTAAACCCTCATGTATCTAGACAGCCGTGACCGTATAGCGAGGTGGGTTGTACTTCAATATATGTAGTTGGCTATGTAAGCCCCCGCTCTCCAGTATTCTGGTTCTGGGGTATTATAGTTGTCGATGTCGTTGATAAGGTGGGGTATTTCCTCCAGGAATGTGGGGTCCCTAAGAACCGTCTCCTTGGAGAAAAGTTAGGAGAAGAACTTCGCAGCTGCGGCTTGGATACCCCTTTGATCGTTGATAATATTATCAGTTTTGTCGGCTATATGGTGAAGCGTGAGTTTCTGTCTGTGACCATTGACGCAGGCGTAAAAATAGCTCGAGTTTTTGTCTCCCTCGCTGTCCCATTTAAGCCTCGCTTTCTGTTTCCAAAAACCAGTTTCGACTTTCAACCAAAATTTGAGGATAGCTTTGGTTAGGTTAAGGTTGGTCCAAGCTGCTGGTGATCTGTCGGTTATGAATCTGATTTCGGCACATTTGACGTCGTCCTCAGCCTCACGAATGGCCTGAAAAATGTCCCCATAGGCCTGCTTGCTCCAGACCGCCAGGGCTTTCCTCGTAGCCTTAAGTTTGTTGGCCACCCGACTGAGGGGTTCGGGGGAGTCCGCGCTGTTACAAGATTTCGAGACAATGGCCAAGAACTGGGGGTGATCGCTCCAGAAATCTAGGACACGGAAGCTTTTTTTGTTCTGGCCAGAGGTGCGAGTAATGCCAATAAGCAGGGGGGCATGGTCGGATTCGGTGGCGTTGAGGTGGTCCCCATGCCATGCCATTTGGCATTTGTTAGGGCCCTGTCAAGGCAAAAATATTGACGACGGCTGCCTTCCTACATGTTGCACCCGGTGAATGCATTGCCGGTGAACGGGAGGGGGGAGAGGTGGGAGTTGAATATGAAGTTGTTGAAATCCTCCATGGCCGAAAGAGGGGGAGGGCGGCCGCCATTTTTCTCTTCTCTGCAGGTGATAGCATTGAAATCCCCAATACAAAGCCAAGAGAGGTTATTGTGATGGAGGTGAATGTCCTGGAGATTGTTCCATAGTTGTTTATGCTCCGTGATGTCACAACTGCCATGAACCACGAACAGGATGGCGCATTTGGGGATCAACGGATGTTCCATCCAGCAAGATAGGGTCTACCTAGAGTCCTGAATGACTCCAATATTGACATCCTTCAAGCAGAGGATCCAAATATCGTGTCTGCCAGCTATGGCCTTTGGAAAGCCTAACTGCAGCTGAATGGATTTAAGCCTTTTATAGGAAATTTTGGGTTCAATGATGATCAAAATTTCAATCTTGTGAGTTTTATTAAGGCTTATGATTCTCCTCTTGGTAGGTTTGTTCGCCAGACCACGAACATTCCAGGAGAGGATGTTCAGCATTATTGAAGCCGAAGGGGGGTTGGTTGGCGCGCTTGGCTGCGGACCTTGTTCGGATCGTCGGGGACTCTCCGGTTCCTTTCTGTTTTGATTTCTTGAATGTGGTCAAAGTCTCTCCCGCCTTCGAGGTAGATATACTGAGGGTGGAATCCTCGGAAGGGTTACTGAGAATGTCTTCGGAGGATTCGAGCCCTTCTTCTGCAGAGTTCGTCACGAATTCCTCAGGGGGGATAAGGATGGAGTCGTCCATGTAGCCAATCTGAGCACCTTCCGATTGGAGGGGGAATCATGCGGCGATAACTTGTAGTCCTCTTTGAGCTTGTTCTAGCCCTAAGATAGCAAAGGCTTCTGCAACATTGACTACCTCGTGGGTCTCCTCCGCGGACTCCGAAGGAGGGTCGCTGACGTTCTCTAAGTCCGGCTCGGGGGCCACTAAAGAGTCTCTAAGAGAAGCTATCTCAAGGGCTGGTTCAGTCGCTTCCGCGATGAGGGTGTTAAACTGGTTGGAGATGGTCAGAGCTGGAGGGCGGTAGGGTATCACCGATTTATCCGCGGATGCTCCATTGTCTGTTTTGCCTTCACTAGATTAAAATTTGGTATGGGTGTTCGGTAGTGGGAGTAGTGGAATCGGGTCAACGATTATTGCTTACCCTCTTTTGTGAGGGACTCTTGCCTGGTAGGTTTCCTCTTGAGCTCTGGATGAAGACGGAAGCAGTGCTTCGATAGGTGATCGTGCAGATGGAAGTGAGAACAGAAGATGATATGGTTATCGTAGACGATTTGCTGGGTGTGGGACTTGTTTCCCAGTTCAATGAGGATGTGATTTGGGGGCTCGGAAGTGAGGTCGAGTTCCACACAAATCTTCGTATAGTAGGCTTTGGTCAGGTTGCTGGTTTCTGCTGCAGTGGCCACATAAGTTCCAAAGGAGCTGGCTATACGCCTAAGAGCTACTGGGATGAAACAAATGAGGGGGAGGTTGGGAAGGGTCACCCAGACGGCTACTGACGCTGAATCTTCCTTAGTACGGAAGCTCGATGACCATTTAATGATCTTCATCTGGTGGGAGTCCACTCTACTGGTCCATTTGGACCACACTGACCTGTGGTCAATGTCGGAGGAGAGATAGAGCAGGATATGCCTGGGGTCAAGGGGGGCCACCCTGTAATCAGCGGTGAGTTTCCAACTGGTAATAACCTCCTGAACTCGAGAGATTTTGGGGCAGCCGGAGGAGAATTTAAGGACGAAGGAGTAGGGGAAGGAGGTGGCCAGAGAGGTTAGTTCCTGGTCAGAAAATGGAACTGTAGGCGCAGGGTATGCCATCAAATACTCAACATCAGGGAGGGAGATGTCAGGGAACAGTAGGCCCTGCTTGGTCGCCCTGTCCGGACGGAGTTTGTCGACGTATGAAGGCACCGGATGGCTCGTCGAAGGAGGGGTTCCCTGGGCAACACAAGGGAGGGCCCGCGCAATGGGGGGAAGGAGGGTTGGGAGACTGCCGGCCGGGGGACCCGCTCCGGGCTAGGGAAGATAGCAATAAGGTCGACAGGGAGAGCGCGACCAGAGGGGGTGGTGGAAGACAACACAGAAGGAGCGCCGATGAGCGTTGCCCGGCTACTGAGAACGACCTCGGCCGGGGGGGGAGTCCGGACAAGGCGAAGGCGATGGGTCAACAGGAGAGACGCCATGATCACCCGAAGTTGTAACAGCCTGCGTAGCACCAGAATGTGCCAAAGTCTTCGTGGATGGGATGGTAGGAGCGTATTGCGCCACCTCCAGGGTGGCGGTAGCGGAGGTAGATATGACTTTCGTCCTGGAAGGAATCTGGGTTGCGCCCAGGCCATCCAAAGACCCAAGATGTGCCATAGCAGGCGGCTTAGATAGCGCCAACCCATGGGTTGCGCCAACCATAGCAGGCAGAATTGAGAGGTGGCCAGGTTGCGCCGAGCCCATCTGGGGTGCGTCCAGGCCATTCAAGGATCCGGGTTGCGCTATAGCTGGCTGATAAGGTTGCACCAACCCATGGGTTGTGCCAACCAAGGCAGTCAGTTATGATTGGCCAGGTTCCGCCGAGCACATCTGGGTTGCACCAATTCCATTCGCGGACCCAGGATGCGCCATTACTGGCTAGTTAGGTTGTACCAACCCGTGGGTTGCGCCAAACACAACAGTCGGGCCTGGTTGTGCCGAGCATACGGCCTGCCCGATAGCCCCAGTTAGCGACAACGGAGGCCACTCAGGATGCGCCGATCCATGGCTCATGCCCAGTAGAGGAGGGGGCTGACCAGTAAGGGGCTCAGGCTGCGCCCACGAGGGTAGCCCAACCTGAAACCCAGGTTGCGCCAAGCATGAAGCGCGGACCCATGCGCCGAGTTGTGCGTCACTCGGCCTAGGCTGGGTTGCGTCCAGAGGCAGGAGGGACTGCAAAAGTGGGAGCCCAAGTTGCGCCGACAAGGGCAGCCCACAAGGGTTCCCACGTTGCGCGAGGCCATCTGATGTGCCAACTAAAGAGCGGGCGACTGGGGGATTAGAATTCGAAATCAGAGGAGGGGAAAGGGTGGGCGGGAAATGGAGATGTGAATTCGATTTCAAAATTGAATATGGAGGAGTAGATGGGCGGGAAGGCGGGGGAGAGCGGTGGATGGTGGTGGTTAGGAAGTCGCCGACGGAGACTGGAATGCGGATAGCCGAGGCAATGATGATGACGGAGGGGGGACCGAGGCCACCTGGGTCGAAGAAGACGGGCGGGCACCGCCGGGGGAGGCGAGGAAGACGGATATATATATATACAGTTGAGTGTATATATATACTTGTATATATATATATATTGAGTTTGTTCCCAATTTTTGAGTTCTTTTCACAATCCCCCTTTCCTGTCCACTCTCACTCACACACTCACACACTTTCATCCCTTCATTTCCCTATGCAAGTATGTTTGTATGTATGAAAAAAAAAATATATATATATATAGCATGGATATGTATTAATGTATATGTTATATGATTGAATGTATATAAGTAAGTATGAGATATATTGTATATAGGCTAAATGCATGTATTAGCTTGGCCTTGTATATGGGTATTTTATATAGGCTTGCTCTATACTAACTAGTTTAGTTTATGTATGTGGTTTATATCATTGAACTTGTTAGGCCAGTTTGACTTTAGATATTGACTAGATAGGCCTGTTTGGTATTATAGACTTGTGTTGGCTAACCCTAGTATATTTGACTAGTTGACTTAGGTTTGACCTAGTTTGACTAGAATGGTTGACCAGAGTTGACTTTGGCCTAGAATGACCTAGAATCATATAGAGTGTATTGTAAACTTCATTATTACCATCTTGGATACGTTGTGACATGTGTTTCTCTAAATAGGACTCAGTTACTCCGATTTGGACATCTTTTCTCATCAGTTGTTCAGGATATCAGACGAGTACATTCTTTGATCATTTCATACTTGCTAGAACTTATATTCATGCTCTAGATTACTTAACTTGATGCTGACACTTGTTATCACGGGTTGGTACTATATGGATCTTTTCATGAGATGTTATCCCCCCTTAGCGGGCGCATCGGGTACTTCATATCATGTGTTTCATGTACATCACGTATTCTTTGCTCTTGCGTTATTCATGTACTCTCATGTGCACTCATATACGCTCTTGTCCTCTTATGTACTTTCATGAGCTCTCGTATACGGCCATGTTTTTCCCATGTGCTTCATGTATAACCAAACTATCATGTACGTAATGTAAATTGACTAGATCCTTGTGTATTGATTGGGGGTGGGGGTGAGTATAAATGGTTATATGATCTTTCCCATTATGTACAACTTTGTTACTTATTCATGTGATATTGTGTTACTCATATGCAACATAGCTCTCATTTGCAACTGTGTTTCATGTGCAACTCAGATTATTCATGTGCAATCCAAGTCGATTACATACCATCTTGTGCTCTAGATCACTTAGTCACTTACAGTTCTTACTTATATTATAGATATCTCTAGTTTATCAAATATCTCTCTTATCTTTTATGTACTTTTCTTACAGTTCATGTATATTACTCTATTGCTTGGTTTACATTTCCTGCCATGATATGAACTGTTTGAGAGATATATGCTCGTTTCTGTCCTGACTGGACCTGTTGAAAATATTACAGAGGATGAGGAGTTCTGTCCTACCTACTACGGAGCAGGCCTAGATGACACTTGCAACCTCGACCCCCTAGAGGTTCAGGCAGCTACTGAGGATGTTACCATTGTCTAGATTAGATAGCTAGACTGCTTATCTTATTTCTTTATGTCATTTGTGTTTGTGGATTCAAAATTTGTATTATTTAGAGATGTTGAGACTTGATGTTGTTAACTTTATTTATTTTCCTTCTATTGTATCTTCATTTGAGGATTTTATTATCTATCATATCGTGCTATTTCCATCTTTAGACTTGTGATTGAGTTGTACCTTTTGTGATTTGGCCTCCGTTTGGAGAGTATATCATATTGTGGTTAGTTGAGATCATGACCTAGAACAGCGATCTACCGCCGATACTGCGGCGTAGGCTGGACGTACCCACTTCTCGAGCCCCTACACTGGTACAGGTCGTGACACATTTTTAGTGGTGGCCTACGCAGGTATTGAGAGTCGCAACTAGTGCAATTTCGTAGTGGTACTCGAACTAGAGTATCACTACAGCCTGCAGTAGGATATAGGATATAAGTTTTGAGGTACTTAATCATATTTAGGAAAAACTCTTATCTAAATTACTGCCATCTAAATTATTGCTGATAATTGCTTCATTTTGAAATAAACTATCCTCCTTTGATTATATCTCTTCTTGCTTAGTATTGATTTCCTTGTTTGATCTGTCTTCAGGATGGTGATGGAGACACGATCTCATCGCTCTGGCCCAGGGGATTCCGTCGAGAGGTTTGCCACCTCTCTTCTGGTTCAATTGGATCTTGGGACTGCAGCTCCCCCTATTACTTCTCATGTTGGAGTTTCTGCCGCATTCGGGGGTGCACCTCCACCTGTTCGGAGGCCTTCCCCCGTCATCCCATATGTTTCTCAGTAGTAGCCACCTTCAGGGTCAGTGGATGCTGCACACCTCTTTGTCTTCTTCCAGCAGTTTATGGAGGCACAGCAGCACCAGCAGCAGCGCCAGTCTGCTGACTTTCGACGGGGCATAGACGACGCCCACCAGTTAGTCAGGACGACAGTGGAGAGGGTTACCGCCCAACTATAAGGAGGCCAGATACACCAATGCCATCTGAGGACCCCGAACATCCAGGACTTTCAAAAGATGAGGCCTCGAGACTTCAGAGGTACCGAGGGCATCATATATGTCGACGACTGGATTGAGTATATGGAGGAGAACTTCCATCTCGTATTGATACCAGTTGGGATTCAGTTAGAGGCAGCTGGCAGTCAGATGCAGGACCTTACCACGACATGGTATCAGACCGATCCTCGAGTAGGTACTGAGGGACAGACATGGAAAGCTTTCAAGAATCTCTTCAAGGAGAAGTTCTTCCCAGACACCGTACTTAGCGCACTGGAGACAAAGTTCGAGAACTTGGTTCAGGGGAGCCAGACCATTGAGGAGTACGCAGGTGAGTTCTGTCGTCTGGGCACATTTGTGGAGGATCTTACTGAGGCCGCAAAGGCGAGGAGGTTTCGCATGGGCTTGATCAAGGAGATCAAGTCATTTACCAAGCGCAGCCGCGATGCCACTTTTGAGGAGATTCTGATAGGTGCCATGGCAGGGGAGGACGATCTTGAGCTGAAGGAAAAGAGGACACGGGATACTAATGGAGCTAGCGGCAGTGCAGGCCCGGCCAAGAGGCCTCACATACAGATTCAGTAGCAGTATCATCAGTAGAGGCGCTTCCAGCTGCTGCTATTTTAGAGTCAAGACCGTGCACCTTATCAGTAGAGGCAACAACAGGTTATCATTTATCCCTTCTGTAAGAAACCAGGGCATGAGTGGAACGATTGTCGAAAGAGGCTAGGCAAGTGCCTACCTTATAGGGCATCAGATCATCAGTTGAGGGAGTGTCCCAAGTCTTCAGGACGGATAGCTCAGGGAACAGGAGCTAGGGCTCCGACGGGCCAGCAGAAGGGACCACCATTGCAGACCCAGCAGCAGAGGTTCGTACAGCACTAGCAGCAGGCTAGAGGAGGTCAGCAGGGGCGAGCTTACGCCATGACAACCGAGGATACAAAGGCGGTAGGAAAGTTGATTGCAGGTTCTGTTCTTATCGATTCCATTCCCGCTTTTGCTTCATTATAATCTATCTTAAAATTCGATTCCAACTGTTCCTGTTCACCTTCCTTGTTTGTTGATGAATTTGAATCTTGGCATTCATTGTTGATTTAATTTTCTACCAAGATAAATTGTATGGGCTAGGTCGCCTCAGTTATGGAATCTAGGGTCTTCTATAGTCATATTAGCTGGCAAGGCGAGGTTATCATAGCCTTGCTTACTAGTACGATAAAGATTCTGAATATCATGATTTTGGACAGATGTATTTGACTATAGAAATGTATGATTTAGATAAGGTATCTGAGACTATGATTGTTGGGGGTTTGACCTAGAAGAAGTGCGACCACTTTAAATTTCGAAGACGAAATTATTTTAAGGAGAGTAGACTTGTAACCACCACTTTTCTAAAATGCGAATAATTTTGAACTTTTATAAAATTGGCTATTGAATAATAGGATTTAAATCATGTTAGTAATTTTTGGTAAATTTTAATTATTTTAATACTATTTAAATTAGTGAATTATGATTTTGGTGTTTTACTAGTGTAACCCTAGAGACTACTTGACTTAGAGACTAACCATGACCATGGGGACCTAACCATGTGATTAGAATGACTAATTACAACTTTTTAGCCTAAGGATATTTTGGTCATTTGGTGACTTTTATATTAATTAGGACTTTGATCATTGGAAATGTGTTAAGTGTTAAATTAGGCCTTAACCTAGAATTGCCCTAGTCTAGATATTATCCATGAGCCTAGATATTAGATTAGAAGTTTCCATCATGACAAGGTTAGGAATGTCTAGATATTAGTTTAAAGTGGTATATTTGTTAAGAACAGATATTTTAGCTATAGGCCTTTACTAGAAAGGCTTGAATTAAACTAGCTAGAGGCCTTCAAACCTCATGAAACTTAACCCTAACCCTAGAAATGATTCTTGACTGCCATCAAGGGATCCCTACCCCTATATGAACACATATTGACCTACTCTGCCTCTTTCATTAAACCTACAACCCCTAATTTAAAATTCTTCCCCAAATTCACCCCCTTTCATATAAATACATATTGACACCCCCTTGCCTCGGGCAAGGCAAGTTTGGATTTTGAGTACTACATGCCTTTAAGGGCTGGTACGAAGAAGTCTAAGGCAGCACGTGCCATGCGCGCCCAAGTGCTACGCTAACATTAAGCCAGAAGCATACGTTGACACTAATGTGCGCATGACGGAAAGCTGTACAGGACTGACTCAGGCGCTACTGTACCCTAAATGAGTCAGTTCTCAAAGACCCCCTGTAACTTGGGTGCATCTCATATGCAGGAACCAAGCTATGAGGCAAGTATTGTGATGGCAGACTCATGCACTCAGCTCGGTTGTGCACGTGAAGCGGGTGTGCCACACAAATAGCCTCCCCCCAATAAATTAACCGTATCTCATACACAAGAATTACGCTAGGGAGTGCATCTTTAACTTGTACACTCATGCGCTCAGCTCCGCTGCATGCGTGAAGTGGGGGTAAATGTGAACATCTATTCGCATGACTTATGTAACGTGATTACTCACAAATACAAAGCGGAAGAAATGATCATTACGCATGATGCTTCTATTCCAAGGCATACTTGCGCTAACATCATCATTAACTGCTGCTGTAGCAAGACAATAGCATCTCCACCAGCAAGGCAGTCTATTTTCCAACGACCGCAGTCATTAGAACCTGTCCGATAACGTCTCGAAAAAAGGGTGACAATAGAAGACGAGGACGAACTTCCTGTCGCCTCGTGCCATGCTACATGGAACTCACCTTCCCTAAAGAAGAGTTCCAAAAACACTTATATCTCGACTAGTGCATCAAAGAGCTAACCTCTAGGCAGCAAGCTGGCAGTGCCCAATACTAGTGTATTCTAACACACCCGATCGAAAACCAAGTCCTCCTCAGAGGAGACTGCCGTTTCATCGACGGTACGAGCTGGGGATAGTAAATCCTCAATTTTCCTTGTGAACCCCTCCTTCCAGGTAGGCGAAGTTTCGCATAGGACCGATACCGATGCATCTGGGGTACGTATTATCAACAGACTGGGGGTAGCTATCCCCTATATTCCGAGGACGATACTAATCTGCTTGTCTTCCCCTAGGACAACGAAGCTTAAGGGTCTAAACCGGAGTGCGAAAGATCCTCTGTACTGTCACGACCCGCACCCGGTATAGGGGCATGAGTGCATAACAGTGCCCAGCCTACACCGTAGAATCGGCGGTAGAACACTGTTCTAGCTTGCTAACTAACAACTCGTGTAATATATATAATGTATCTGTCGTAATCTCAACTCCGAATGGAGGACAAGTATAAGATATAATAATCACAATCTAAAGCACGATAAGATAACACAGAAATTTAAATAACTACTAAAATAATAATATCTGAAAACAATCTCAATACAGTCAAAATCTCCACTTATTACAATTCAAGTTCTAAACAGAAACTAAACAAGTCTACTAAACTAGTCTTTCGATCACTCCTGAGAGTCGGGCCCCAAGGGAGCTAAACCATCTTCGGATCCATAGCAGGTAGGGCATGTATCATCTGTAAAAAATTTAACGTTATCATGTCAGGACGGGAATGATCACATATCTCTGAAACAGATCCAAAACATAACAAAAAATATAGAACGAGCAGTAGCATAAAATACATGAAACACTGTAGAGAGACGTACATAAAGAACATGAAATACATGAAACTCCATAGAGATAGATGTACATGAAGAACAGTGAAAATAAACAAATCTAAGTACATAAAGGTTTGTATAGAAAATAAGAACTGTAAGTAAATATAAGTGATTTAGAGCACAAGATGGTTATGTAATCGGTTTAGGTTGCACATGACTAAGTTAAGGTAACTCTATTGTACGTGAGGGTATAACAGACATGTGTATGATTACACTACTGGGATTTAATCACATAACTACTTCTACCTCCCTACCCCAATCAATACACAAGGATCTGGTCAAGTTACATTACGTACATGATAGTTAGTTTTACATGAAGCACATGTGAACATGAGAGTACATGAGGGCACATGAGTGTAAATAAAGAGATACGAGTACAAGGAGTACATGATGCATATGATAAATTACATGAACATGAAATACCTGATACACCCGCTAGGGGATAACATCTCATGAAAAGATCCATATTGTACCAATCCGTGTTACCAATGTGACAACATCAAGTAAAGTAGTCTAAAACAGGCAATATAGATACTATCATGAATGAAACGATCAGAGAATGTACTCGCCTGATAATCTGAACAACTGATATGTATTGATGTCTAAATTGGAGTCATAAAGTCCTATTTAGATCAATACATGTTATAAAGAGTTCAAATTATATAACAATTGAAAATTATAATACAATCTACATGATTCTAGGTCAAAGTCAACTCTTGGTCAACTCTGGTCAACCCTTTTAGTCAACTAATTCAAATCTAGGGTCAAACATGGTCAACTATAGCTATTACTCAACATTGGTCAATCTTAGTCCAATGGGTCACTATCTAGGTCAATCTCTATAAGGTTAACTCAATTCTAACCCATAGGCCAATATAACGTAGGATACCAAATAGTCTATAACATATATATACATATCAATATATACTCAACTATAACTCAACTAACCATAATATAACCCATCACATATATGACAACTATATTCATAACCAAACCTATATCCCTATCCTCTCAACACATCAAGCACTCTCACTTACCACTGTTCTAAACTCCTACACCCTCACCACTGCTCACCTCCTCGCCTATTTTGCTTGCTGCCACCTGCCTAAGCCTGCACAGGATAATACCCTGCTGCCAACAGTGGGTTGACCTATTTATCAAGTTATATTTAATTTCCCCCTTCTTAACACTCTAGGATACATTGCTAACTGTCCAACATTCTCAAAAACTATCTAACCCTCTTCTTCTAACATGACTAATACATTAATATCCTATATTAACACTCTCTGCTACTAGCAAGTCCTAATATACTAACAATACTCTAACACTCAAATTCTTAAATACCATTCCTAGGTATCTTAATCTAGACATTAAGATACCACCCTAAGATACACTATAGGATTCCCTACTAACACACTAGGATAACCACTAATCTTAACTCAAACCTCCCAAATCTCTTAAACCTACTAAATAACCCCTGATACTAATACTATTCCTGACTTCCCTTAAACACCCTTACATTCAGCCACCTCTGATACACTCAATACATACACTGACACTCAACACTTGGACACACTCTCTGATAACATAGCAAGGGCTAACACTAATGGAATGAACATTCCAAAGACTGAACCAAAGACACTTAGGTATATACTGAACAATTTTAAGAGGATATGGAAAAGGGCCAATACACTTATATTTGAATGGCTATAATGGGACAACATACAATGATGTGAACTGAAACATAAGGGTGTGGAGTGATTACTCAGGAATGAACTGAACTTGAGGTTCAGGGGACTGAAATTATTTGATATCCTATCACAAAGATATGGCTACATGACTGACCAATGAAATGATACCAATTATCTGAACTTATGATTGAATTCAAGATATAGACAAAACTGGAAGCTCAGAAGTCTGAACTTAACAGCAGAACTGATCACTTCAAAGGTAGGGGCTGGATATTTAATATGCCCAGGTGAACTAAACTTGAAATGGTGATTTGTATAATATCATGTAGACTGGGCCATGTGACATAGGGACTGCACTATGTGAAACGATCATTCAACAGGAATAATGTGGATTGAAATCATACTTGTGATTGCAAGACTGAATCAAAGGGGGTTGACAGAACAAATGGGCAAGATAATTGAATGTAGAATAACAAATTAAGCTAAGGACAAAAAGAAATATGGGAGGAGATTGATACTTAAAAGAGTATCAATCACCTGACTATAAGGGAAGATTGGACTCATAGTGGAATACATGATTTAAATAGGAGGACAGATGGTTATATGATTGCAGTGATGGGCTATGAGTACCATATTCCGTAAACACATTCGCAAAATAGTAGAATGTTATGTTGATGGCATCACTGTTAAAATCTGAAACAAAGGCAACCAACTGAAGGATTTAAAGACTGTGTTCAATTTGATACGGGCACATCATCTGAAGATGAATGCGACTAAGTCTTTTCTGGGGGTTTCCAGCAGCAAGTTCTTGGGCTTTATCGTAACTGTGAAGGGTATTCATATTGACCCTGAAAAGACTAAGACTATCCTTGACATAACTCCATCGAAGAGTCTTAGATAGCTTCTTGGCCTGCAAGGACGATTGGCATATATTAGAAGATTTATAACAAATCTTTTCGGACGCTGCCAACCTTTTACTAAACTGATAAAGGAGTCTCTTATGTGCCAGTAGGCATTCGATGACATCAAGAAGTATCTCACGAATCCTCCCAGTTTTGGTGGCCTCTATAGTGGGATGACCCTTCTTGCTTTACGTCCGTACAATAGACCATTCTCTCGGTGCCCTGCTAGCTCAAAAGAGTGACTTAGGCCATGAATAAGCCATCTACTATCTCAGTAGGGCGATGATTAGTGTCGAACACCAGTACAATACTGTTCAGAAGGAATGCTTGGCTCTGGTATTTACCATACAGAAAACTCGCAACTACATGGCAGGACAGACAATCTATGTTATCTCTAGGGTTGACCCCCTTAGTGTTCTTATGGGTAAGTCGAGAGCGATAAACTCATGGCTAGCTACATGGGTAATCCTGCTATCGCCATACGACATGGTATTCTTCACATAGAAGGCAATTAAGGGCCAAGCACTGGCCGATTTCCTGGCAGCACATCCTATGCCATAAACCAAAAAACTCTATGACAGTATCCCAGATGAGATCTTGGAAGCTAACTTTGTTATAGACGAACCCGTCTGGCGAATGTTCTTTGACGGCGCTTCAAGAACATGACCTAAGAGCAAAATTATTGCAGTAGTAGGAGTAGTCTTGGTTACTCCCGAGGGCCTGTTCATTCAGCGTGCATACTCTCTCATGGAACCATGCACTAACAATGTGGATGAATACAATGCCCTTATCATCGGACTCAAACTCGCCAAACAGCTGGAGGTTGATTACTTAGAGGCTTATGGTAACTCAAAGTTGACAGTAAATCAAGTTCGAGGCCAATACGAGGTCCGTCATGAAGATCTGCTCACCTATTATCAGGCGGCGGTCGACATAATCTCTACATTTTCGGGTTCTTTATAGAACACATACCTCGACTTCAGAACCTAGAGGCCGATGTTCTCGCTGGCCTCACCGCTTCCTTAGCAGCTGCTGTTAGGACCCATCACTCCATTATTGTGATTTGTCGAAAATTGGTATGCCCTAAGAAAAACCTATGCATGTCTTTGAATTACTCTAGGCAAACAGACACTAACATCAATGTCAGGGATTGGCAATTCCCATTTATAGACTACGTAGTCTACAGAATCCTCCCGGTTGATCCTAAGGAAGCTACTTCTGTTAGGAGACGCTCCTTCTGATTCTATCACGATACGGCGACTAAAATGTTGTATCGTCGCTCCTATGATGGACTCCTCCTCTGATGCCTATCAGACGTCGAAGTAAAGAAGGAACTCTGGGAAGCACATGATAGTACATGTAGAGCCCACCAATCTGGTCCTAAATTATAGGACAGACTCCGACGTATAGGCTACTGTTGGCCCACAATGATGGCAAATGCCATTGAATATGTAAAGAAGTTTAAAGCATATCATCAACATAAAATTTTTATCCATCAGCCCTCAGAGTTCCTACACCCCACAGTTGTGGCCTGGCCGTTTGATGCAAGGGGTATGGACATCATTGGACCGATTAGCCCTCCATCATCAATGGGGCATCGGTTCATCCTCGCCATCAACGATTACTTTTCTAAATGCACAGAGGCGATACCACTAATGGAGGTAAAAACCTCAAATATGATCAGCTTTGTTAAGCACCACGTTATCTATCACTTCGGGGTACCTCGTAGGATCATTCATAACAACGACCCTTAGTTTGTGAGCCATACCTTCTATCAGTTTTGCGACAAAAACCGAATACAAAACGTAGCTTCAAGAGCCTACAATCTAGTCACAAATGGGCTGGCAAAAGCGTTCAACAAGACGATTGTCAAGCTACTCAAGAAAGTCGTGTTATATAATAAACATGATTGGAATGAAAAGTTAGGTGAATGTCGTTGGGCTTACCGTACGACGCTCCGAACTCCAACGAATAATATGCCATTTTTCTTGGTTTACGAGAGCGAAGCGGTTCTTTCCCTAGAAATCCATATCCTATCTTTACAGGTAGCCATCACTAACTAGTTGACGGAGGAAGATAGCCAACATCGTCGGTTGCAAGAGTTAGAAGAACTGGACGAAAAGCGCCTTCTAGTTCAGAAAAGGGCAATTCAAGTGGGTAACCTTGTGTTATCTCTAAGAAGACCGATGGTCATGACTCACAAGATAGCCAAAAAGTTCTTGCCTAAGTAGGAAGGTCCCTTCGTGGTAGAGTTGGTGTATTCTAACGGTGCCTACCGTCTCGTAAAGCCTAATAGAGATTTTCTAATGACGTCGATCAATGGAAAATTCTTAAAAAAGTACTATGTCTAGTTCTACCATGTACGTTTCTATCCCTAGCAGGGTCCAGTAAGAAAGGGACTTTTTCTTCGCTACATTTTCTCTCCAGTAGAGCCAACTAAAAACAAGCAGGAGAAAGGGTCTAACTGCTCCTAAAAATGACTCGACGACCATATCTCAGTGAGGGTCGCAAGAGTCTCGCCCTGACCACAGTTCAGGTTCATAAATACCACTGAACTTACCAGTTGTCATATTCTCTCGCAAAAGATCAACAAATTTGCCCTCGTAACCCAGCAGGTCTAAGGCACATCCACATAAAATCCTCTAATAGAAAACATTCACGTCCATGTCACCTCTGAATCGTCCTTTACGTCCCTATAGAAGTCTATCTTACCACGTTGGCATAACCTTTGAGTAAGATATTTTTGAATCAAATGTTTACCACGTCCATATTATGTATAAGGAAACATGCTTACCTAGCACCCCCCTGTCGCTATAACCTAAACAAGATCCATTACAACAAAAATGTGTTTTAATGACACTCAAAAAGCGCCGTTGATGACTTTCTATCGCACTTTTTAAGTGCTGTATAGAGGGGGTGTCATAGAAAGTTTTTTTTTCTTTCAACGACACATCATAAGTGTCATGTAATAAATTTAAGACGACACTTTCTGAATGGCGTGTAATACTTATTTTACGGCATGATACCGGTGTCATCTTAATGTGCTTTAATGAGTTGATAAATGTCGTCATAAAAGTTTTTGACTTTCAACGCTACGACACAAGTGTCATTTAATAACTTTATGATGACACTTTTTATGTGTAATCTAAACATGCAAATCATAAATATCATTCATTGACACCTTATATGTGTCATCTAATACACTTCAACAACACATTTTAAATGCCTTCAAAATATCATTAAAGTACAAGAAATGTAAATTAATTTCATTTGTGTATTTATCTTTATATGATTAACCAAAACCAATTTCACACATAATAAAACTTTAATGTACCAACGATAATATGCATATTAAAATATCTCAAATCTATACAAAGTCATAGTAATAAGTAATATTGATAACAACAACAAAGCCTTTTACATAACAAAGTCTATTACATAAAAATAAGATTCCTACTAGTACAAAGTGCGCCCAACTCTTTCCAGCATCGATCAAACTCGAATCCAATCCTAACACATCAATCGATCTGCACACAAAAAGATGAGAATTAATATTTCGGCTTTAAAATCAAAAAATCCATATGAAAGAGGAGCACAAATCAGAAACATTAGCAGCCTTAACATAAACTGAAACTCTAAAATTCCAAAAACTGAACTCATACATGCTATCTGCCTAGTAGCTGTTTGTTGCAGCGTTAACAACATCAGCAACAAAACTCACAAGCAAAAACCTGATAATATCCTAGAAAAACTATAGAGAGGACATAGAATCAAACAATATAAAATAACTTCATCCTATGTGCCTTGATACAGCTCTCTTCACAAGCACAAACCAAGAATTCAAGCATACAAAATTCAAGGTAGCGTAGAGAATGATAACATGCACAAATCAAACGAAACCACCATTGATACATGTAGAAACACTACAACAAAAAGACCTATTAATGACGCTTGATAAGTGGATTTCATGACGGCTGATAAAGAAGCGTCATCAAAGTTCAGCAAGACTATATTCTATGACGGTTTTCTATATAAACGTTATTGATTGTCTCTCAGTGATACGAGTGTTATGAAAAAAAAAACCAAATTTTAAGTCCAAACCTCGACTCTCCCGCACTTACTCCCGCACTTAAGGAAAAGTCTAAACACCTTCTTCTCTCTTTCTCCTTCCGCTCCGCAACTCCCTTCAGCCCGCTCCCCGCTTCCGAACTCCCCTCAGCCTGCTCCCCGCTCCCGAACTCCCCTCAGCCCGCTCCCCACTCCCCAACTCCCCTCAGCCCGCTCCCCGCTCCCCAAGGTTTGTCCTAAATTATGTCTCGATTATTTCTTATTTTATGCCCTAAATTCTATCTCGACATGATTTTAGTAAAATGCCCTAATTTTTGACCTATTTTCTATTTCCTAGTTTTCAAAAGATGGCTGAAATCTTTGAATATATGTTTGGAAATCTTTGAATGAATTTTCTTTTTTTTTACTAATTTGTGAGGCATTTTCTTTGTCCGTGCATTGGTTCATCTTCTTGTTTATTTCTTTGTTGGTTCTTGCAGTGTGGAAGGGTGTTAATTTTATTACTTTCGGACGAACACTTACAAGTTGAACTTCATGGAGACACGTTCAGGTAGCAAGGTTTGTTCTGGTTCATGGAGACACGTTCTTTTCAATTGCCCTATTTTCTAGAAGTCATGGACAAAAAGAGATCAATGTCCCTGTAACGTCGTGTATGACACATGTTGAACATGCATTTTTAAACTTGAAATTACTCCAGGTCACGCAGAAATCGGTACTGTGTTTGTGTATGTGCCATGTCATATTGTCTTTAAATCAAGTCCTTGCAATACAACTTATTTTTTACAGTGTACACGTTGCTCATGCATTGAGGGTGGGATGGATCTTTGACATCAATTTGTAATTGTTTGACTGTACATCTTTAGATTAAATGATATCGGTCATGTTGGATGTGAACGTTGACCAACTCTTTTTTTAGGTTTATTTGACCCTCTTTTGTAGTTATGTAGATGATTTATATAGACTTTCTCAATATATATTCTTACATATTTTGACATCTTGTTACCTTTTATACCCGTATGCACATATAGGGAATTGTAAACCATTTTCTATTTTGTAATAACCAAATTAACTTTTCCTAAGTCCTGTTCTTCTTCTTTTTTAACTATAGCAATTAAAGTTATATTCTGGAATCAACCTTCTCTACTTTTATGAGTCTGAATTTATTGGCCATATCTACTTCACATTGACCATTCTGGAATCAATCTTCTCCGCATTCAGCTTGAAATGAAACATTCAAATTACAATCACTTACTCGGTGTTTTGCTTTATTATACAGAGGAATAGATCTTGGATGACAAAGCACCTATTATCGGAAGAATATAGAGCCAGAGTTGATGAATTTATGGAGCATATTAAAGCTAGTGGGGATGATCTCGACTTCATTAGATGTCCATGTAATGAGTGCAAGAATCTCTATAGTCTGAGTTTAGAAGATGTAAAATTTCATTTGACGACAGTTGGTATCAATCCAAGGTATACTATATGGATATGGCATGGGAAAGTTGATCCTAATGAAGTGTGTGAGGATACATGTGTGTCTGTATAAAACCCCTAAATTTCTACTACTTTTTAAATAAATTTGATACTGATTTTTTTATTTTTATATATTTTACATCGCGTAGTTGCATTGTACGTCGCGCACAAAATTTTGTTTTTCGTAATTGCTCGACTAGTACGACTATGTGCGAGCGTATATATTTTTAAAAAATATTTTTTTCTATTTTTATAGTTTCGAAATAATATAGATAATAATTATTTTTAGCTATCGTGCCTAAATTTTCAAGTTTATGATTTTAATTATAAAAAGCCGTTCATTTATACAGATATAATAATAAATAATTTTTCTATAAAATGGTATATTAGAAAAGTATATTTATTTAAATATTATTTGGACATACATATATATTTCGTAATTATTTATTAGTTTATTTTTAAATAATAATGTAATTTTTGAAATTATTATTATTAGTATTTTTTGAAAATATATTTTAAAATTATTGTGGCGATTTAAATCTTAATTTGATTTTATGGATTTATTTAAATAGTTAAATTAATATATATTTGAAATTTGATTGATTTTAAACTAAAGGATGGAATTTAATTAGATTTAAATTGATTTAGATTTGGATTGAAATTTATTGAATTTGATTTAAAATAAATAGAGAAATTATCTAAAGGGATTTGCAACTATCATAATCCTTATCTAAATAGTAGCTTCCACCTCATATATAAGGAGAGGCTCATTATTCTCTATTCCATTAATTTTCTCCACCTACAAATGTGTTTGTGCATTGTGTCCATGCACATCAAGCCATATCCATTCACTTCTTCTATTTTTTTATCCAAATTGATTAATGTTCTCATTAAAGAAATTCTCTTTTTTCTTCCATCTATTTTATCTTATCACAAATTCTTACTATCCTTTTACCGATCAACCAAGTCCGTCTATCCTAGTAGTCCTTAAATTTCGAGTACGAAAATTTTCAAAGGTGGGTAGATTTGTAACTCATCTTCCCAAAATTATTATTTTTTAAATTATATCTATATATTTTAATTTCGTGTTTAAAAGTAATTTTCGTAGAAATTTTGTAAAAGATATTTTGTGATTACTTTTGTTACCAAAACTAGTTTTAAATTAATGGTTTGAAATAATGTTTCTAAAAAAAATGTTCTCTAATTTTTTTATTTGAAATATAAAATATGTTTTTATTATTTTTTGTCTTCTAAAAATTGGTTTTAAAAAAAAATGAGCGATAAAAGGTTTTTTTTGTCTATTTATTTTTAAATAACGATTTGGATTTATAAAAGTAAGTTTTATAATATTTAATGACATCGAGTATTATTTGATATGTTAATCAGTTATTTGATTATATTTGAATTTATTTAAATTATCTTGATGGTTATCAACTATACTTTAAATTATGTTGATAATTTAAATATTGTTTAAAATACTTACGATGACTAATTGAAGCATTACGATTTATCTAATCTAGATTTGAAATGTTATTTGATTAAATGATTTATTTATTATTTGATTTAAATTATTTTGATAAATATTAGATATTATTTTAAAGTTATTATGTCGAGTTTGATTTGGATTTGGATTCATATGATTTGAATTATTTGATAATATAGAATAATACTTAAAGTTATTATGGTGATCATTTAAAGGATTGCAATCAAATTGATTTATTTTTTAAATAATTTATTTGATTTAAATTTATGGAAAGATTTATCCATTAGAAATTCTTATCCTATTGGAATCATATCTAGCATTAATTAGATCATTTTTTTATTTAAATCAAATACTATCTAATTTAGGAGATAAATCTGAAATAAATACCAATATAAACCCAATACATCCCCTTCTATCAGCCATAATTCGAAATTATTTTTAGTCCAATAGAAACTCTAAAATTCGTCATTAGAATTCAGTCCCGCTTTTTAGCAGCAAGAGCAACTTGGAACGACGATATCTCCTAGATCCGAACTCCGTTTCGCCTCTAGTTTTTTCTAAAAGAAGCGTATCGAGGTAAGGTTTTTAAAAACAAATTTTAATAGACAAAATTTGTTCTGTAGATTTCTACAAAACTATTTGAGTATCTAGTGTCCCAAAAATAAACATGTTTCAGTATTTTTGCAATTTCGGAAGATTCCGGAAACGAAAATGCGATCCGTTTAGTTTTTCGGAAAGCTAATACGAAAACCTATACCATATCCTAACTTCAGAATTTATTAAATAAATGTAATAGGTGCAGTATTAATTATAATTAGATAATAGACTATTTTTAACATCTGAAGTTGTTCCAGCACCTTCCTCTTTGTGCGTTGTTGTTGATTCGTCGCCAGGACATTATCTTACCTCACTCGGACATCCGGCAATACACCTTTCCTTTACTGTTTAATTTCTTGCTCAATATCATACATGTTTTATTTCTTGTTCTTTTAAAACCATATGTAGTTGCAAATTATTATACTTTAGTTTTCTTTATGCACTTGGCCTAGAGCTAAGGGACCACCTTTGTTTGTGCCGTATTTATTGACTCGACACATGTGTGCCACGATGTCACGTGTCTCATATAGATTCGGACTTGCGTACCGACCGTACATCGGTGTGTACAGGACGAGCGTTAGGATATAACTGCTAATATAGTTGTCTAGAGGACTTAGCGGTTATTAGAAATATCGTGGTGTGGATTCAGCACGAGTAGTGCATAGGAAGGGTGAAGACAGTTATTAGGCGCAGGGGCTTTCACATATTTACTTTTCTCTAGCTGCCATTTGTGACTCAGCCGAGAGCTAGTGTGCCGTGCACTTATTTACTTTTCTCTAGATGCCATTAGTGCCTCGGTTGAAACACAAATGTGCCGTGCATTTACTTTCCTCTAGCTGCCGTTAGTGACTCACCCAAGAGCTAGTGGCCGTGCATTTATTTTTCTCTAGATGCCCCTTAGCTCTCGCTCGAGTGCTAATGGGCCGTGCATTTACTTTTCTCTAGACGCCACTAGTACCTTGGTTGAAACGCTAACGCGCCGTGTTTCTAGTCTTGAGTGTTGGAGTGGGTGGGGTTCCCAACCTATGTGGAGAAGACCCCGGAGTGCGACGAGCGCCGTCCGAAGTCGGAGAAGCTCGGGAAGTAGGCGACGTTGCTGCTGCTGCTGCTGCTGGAGCTTCTGGGAGCAGAGGATCCGAGTTCGGCCCGAACTCGGTCCCAGGCCGAGTTCTGGCCGAACTCGGTCTGGCTGTTCCAGCGTTTGGCCAGTAGGTGCTGGCTGCCCCGCACAGAGTTCTGGCCGAACTCTGTGTTGTCGGGGGCTGAAGCGGGATTATGGATGAGTTTTCATCATTGGATCTAATCCAACGGTCCAGGTTGGTTGCGGGATTGGGGAGTTATATTGAGTTTTCTCAACCCTAATTTATCATCGCAAGTATTAGACAACACAATTTTTGAGAGAGAAGGAGGCAAGAGTGCCATTGCAACTTCGGAGAAGAAGACGGAGGATTGAAGGTCGTTTTCGAAGGAGATCGTGTTTCGGGTAATCTCTACTCGTCGTTCTCGTTCTTCGTAGCCTTGTAATCATTGTTCTTGTCTCTGAGTGTTGTGGGGATCCGATTTGGATCGGGAGGAGTTTGTAGAGGGTGTAATTCTTCTATTCCATTAGTGGAGGCTTCTCAGGGTTGGACTCCGATCGTCCCGTGGTTTTTCCCGCAAGGATTTCCACGTCAAAAATTCTCTGTGTCTGCGTGGTTTGCTTTGTGTGTTCGTTTTTGGTTCGTGCGTTGTTTGCTCGGTCCTCTCGCAGGTACTCTCCGGTTTGGGGAAAGGTTTTCCGCGTTTCTTTCCCATCAGAGTGGTATCAGAGCTTTGGGTTCAAAGGGTGTCAGGAGTTGACAGAGGAACCAGAGAGGAGAGATGGACGCGAAGCCGGTGCGCATGGTGAATCTTAATGGCACAAACTATCATTATTGGCGGAGCAAGATGAAAGATTTGCTATTTGTCAAGAAGCTGCATCTACCTGTGTTTGCAACCGAGAGGCCCAGTGATAAATCCGAGGAGGACTGGAAGTTCGAGCACATACAGGTACATACGGCAGTTTGTTGATGAGAACGTGTATAATCACGTTGCCAATATTGAGCACGCGAAGACGTTGTGGGATAAGCTGGAATCCTTGTATGCGAAGAAGACCGGGGTAAATAAGTTGTTCCTGATCCGAACGATGATGGGTCTGCGGTACAAGGATGGGGCGTCTATTACGGATCACTTGAGTGAGTTCCAGGGCGTGGTTGACCAGCTGTCTTCTATGGGAGTCAAGTTCGACGACAAAGTTCAGGGACTGTGGCTGCTGTGTACCTTGCCAGACTCGTGGGAGACCGTACGAGTATCTATGATCGCTTCTGCTCCAGAGGGCGTGGTCAGTCTGGAGTTTGCCAAGAGCGGGGTGTTGAATGAAGAGATGCGGAGACGTTCTCAGGGCACTTCATCCACATCCCACCACTCAGAGGCATTGGTTTCAGAGAGCCGCGGAAGGGGCAAAAGCAGGGGTCCAGGTGGTGGCAGAGACAAGAGCAGGGGAAAGTCCAAGGGTCGGTACGAGGACTCAGAGTGTTATCATTGCGGTAAGAAGGGCCATATCAAGCGGAACTGTTTCGCTTGGAAGAGAGAGAAGAAGGGCGACAAGGGGAAGCAAGAAGAGAACACTACAGCGGCGGCCTCGACGCATGGAGGCGATGTGATCGTCGTAGGTGATGAGGTCATTACTAACCTCGCCTGCGATGACAATTCTTGGCTGGTGGACTCAGGGGCTTCAGCACATGTATCTCACAATAGGGCACTGTTTGCCACTTACACGACAGGCGACTGTGGCGTGTTGAAGATGGGCAACGGAGATGTGTCGAAGGCGGTTGCCATTGGAGATGTGCATTTGAGAACGAAGACGGGTGCGGTTCTTGTTCTCAAGGATGTTCGTCATGTCCCTGATATCCGTTTCAACCTGGTGTCGGTTGGAAGGTTGGATGACGAGGGATTCTTCAGTCTCTTCGGGAATAGTCAGTGGAAGCTTTCCAGAGGTTCGTTGGTGATTGCCAGAGGAAGCAAGAAGTCCGGTCTCTACTATATGGAGGGGAGCGCACAGGGGGCACAGGAGGTGAACGCAGTCAGTGATGCGTCTACCGAGTTGTGGCACAGGCGGCTCGGCCATATCAGCGAGAAGGGGATGAGCTACTTGGTGAACAGGAAGGTGATTCCGGGGCTCAAGTCTACAAAGTTGGAGAAGTGCACGCACTGTTTGGCTGGGAAGCAAAATAGGGTGTCTTTCCAGAGTCACCCAAGTTCGAGGAAGCCGGCGTTGCTCGAGTTGATTCACTCGGATGTCTGCGGTCCTATGAAGGTAAAATCTCTTGGTGGTGCTTCTTACTTTGTGACTTTTATTGATGACTATTCCAGGAAGGTTTGGGTCTATGCCTTAAAGACCAAGGATCAGGTGCTGCCTACTTTCAAGGAGTTTCAGGCCTCCGTTGAAAGGGAGACGGGCAAGAAGTTGTTGTGTGTTCGGTCCGACAATGGCGGCGAATACATCGGTCCCTTTGATGCGTATTGCAGAGAGCAAGGGATACGACACCAGAAGACTCCGCCAAAGACACCTCAGCTCAATGGTGTAGCGGAGCGCATGAACAGGACACTGACGGAGAGGGTGCGGTGTTTGCTGTCAGAAGCAAACTTGCCGGGCAGTTATTGGGGTGAGGCTCTTCTCACAGCTGCTTATATTATTAATTTGTCTCCTAGTGCTCCTTTGCAGGGTGATGTGCCTGACAAAGTATGGTACGGCAAAGAGCCGTCATACAGTCACCTGCGGGCGTTTGGTTGTAAGGCCTTCGTGCATGTACCGAAGGACGAGAGGACCAAACTTGAGCCGAAGACGAGGCGATGCGTCTTTGTCGGCTACGGTCGGGATGAGTTTGGCTATAGACTCTACGACCCAGTGGAAGGAAAGCTCTACAGAAGCAGGGACGTGGTGTTCGTCGAGGATCAGACCATGACCAACACTCAGGATTCCGAGACGCCTTCTGAGGCTGAGGAATTGCCTGAGTTAGAGTCATTTCGCTTCGAGCAGTTTCCAGAAGACATCGCGGAGGATCCAGTTATGGGGGAGCCGGTACATGGAGTTGCTCCCAACCTTGATCATCAGCCTGCTGATGGTGGTCAGGGTGTCCCTCAGGAGGATGAGCATGCCGGGGAGGCAGTTTCTGAAGGGGAGGAGGCTGTCGGTATACAGCCAGCACCAGTGGCTCCACTGAGAAGGAGCAACAGGGATCATCGACCATCTACGAGATACTCGCCGGATGAGTATGTGCTATTGACTGACGGGGGAGAGCCCGAAAGTTTCGCAGAGGCTATGGAAGACGAACACAGGCAGGAGTGGATGGTGGCTATGCAGGAGGAGATGAGTTCTTTGCACACCAATTCCACTTATGATCTGGTGCGGTTGCCAAAGGACAAGAAGGCTTTGAAGAATCGATGGGTGTTCAGAGTGAAGCAGACGGATGATGCTACTCGCTCTCGATACAAAGCGAGGCTGGTAGTCAAGGGCTACGGTCAGCGGAAAGGCGTGGATTATGATGAGATCTTTTCGCCTGTCGTCAAGCATTCGTCTATTCGGGTGGTGCTAGCGTTAGCAGCCAGTTTCGACTTGGAGGTCGAGCAGATGGATGTGAAGACGGCGTTCCTCCACGGTGACCTTGAGGAGGAGTTGTACATGGAGCAGCCGGAGGGATTCTGTGAGAAGGGCAAGTCACATTTGGTCTGCCGGTTGAGGAAGAGCTTGTATGGTCTGAAGCAGGCTCCGAGGCAGTGGTACAGAAAGTTCGAGTCGTTTATGGGGGAGCATGGTTATGCACGGACGACGTCGGATCATTGTGCATTTGTGAGGTATTTTGCCGATGATGATTTCATCATTTTATTGCTCTATGTAGATGATATGCTATTAGTGGGTCGGAATGCCACTAGGATAGCGGAGTTGAAGCGCCAACTGGGCGCGGCCTTCTCTATGAAGGATTTGGGCGCAGCGAAGACTATTCTTGGGATGGAGATCAGCCGAGAGAGAGAGTCCAAGCTGCTACACTTGTCCCAAAAGAAGTACATTCATCGGGTACTTCAGCGTTTCGGGATGGACGGATCGAAGAAAGTGAGTTCCCCCTCGCGGCTCACTTTAAGTTCACTGAGGAGCAGTGTCCATCTACCGAGGACGAAAAGGAAGATATGGAGCGGGTTCCATATGCCTCAGCTGTGGGAAGCCTGATGTATGCTATGGTGTGTACGAGGCCAGATATTGCTCACGCAGTTGGTACGGTTAGCAGGTATCTTTCAAATCCTGGAAGGGTACACTGGAGTGCGGTCAAGTGGATTCTACGATACCTTCAGGGCACTGCCAGTTGGAGACTTTCTTTTGGTGGTGACGAGCCGAAGCTGGTCGGGTATACCGACGCTGATATGGCTGGAGATGTAGACACGAGGCGATCGACTTCGGGCTACGTGATGATGTTTGCAGGAGGAGCAGTGTCGTGGCAGTCGCGGTTGCAGAAGTGTGTTGCCTTGTCGACGACGGAGGCGGAATACATTGCGGCGACGGAGGCTTGCAAGGAGCTGTTGTGGATGAAGAAGCTGTTGCAGGAAATGGGACTGAAGCAAGAGCAGTATACTTTGCTTTGCGACAGTCAGAGTGCGATCCACCTTGTGAAGAATCAGACGTTTCATAGCCGGTCCAAGCACATCGAGACCCGGTATCATTGGATACGGGATGTGGTTGAGAAGAAGGACGCGGCGCTTGAGAAGGTGCATACAGACGACAACGGAGCTGATATGTTTACGAAGATTCTACCAAGGGGGAAGTTCGAGTACTGCAGGCAGATCGTCGGGATGACGACGTCCTCCCCATAGTTGTGAAGGGGGAGATTTGTTGGAGTGGGTGGGGTTCCCAACCTATGTGGAGAAGACCCCGGAGTGCGACGAGCGCCGTCCGAAGTCGGAGAAGCTCAGGAAGTAGGCGACGTTGCTGCTGCTGCTGCTGCTGCTGGAGCTTCTGGGAGCAGAGGATCCGAGTTCGGCCCGAACTCGGTCCCAGGCCGAGTTCTGGCCGAACTCGGTCTGGCTGTTCCAGCGTTTGGCCAGTAGGTGCTGGCTGCCCCGCACAGAGTTCTGGCCGAACTCTGTGTTGTCGGGGGCTGAAGCGGGATTATGGATGAGTTTTCATCATTGGATCTAATCCAACGGTCCAGGTTGGTTGCGGGATTGGGGAGTTATATTGAGTTTTCTCAACCCTAATTTATCATCGCAAGTATTGGACAACACAATTTTTGAGAGAGAAGGAGGCAAGAGTGCCATTGCAACTTCGGAGAAGAAGACGGAGGATTGAAGGTCGTTTTCGAAGGAGATCGTGTTTCGGGTAATCTCTACTCGTCGTTCTCGTTCTTCGTAGCCTTGTAATCATTGTTCTTGTCTCTGAGTGTTGTGGGGATCCGATTTGGATCGGGAGGAGTTTGTAGAGGGTGTAATTCTTCTATTCCATTAGTGGAGGCTTCTCAGGGTTGGACTCCGATCGTCCCGTGGTTTTTCCCGCAAGGGTTTCCACGTCAAAAATTCTCTGTGTCTGCGTGGTTTGCTTTGTGTGTTCGTTTTTGGTTCGTGCGTTGTTTGCTCGGTCCTCTCGCAGGTACTCTCCGGTTTGGGGAAAGGTTTTCCGCGTTTCTTTCCCATCATTGAGAGCCCTTGTATAGAACGTTGTCGTCAAAGTGCATTTTCACATAGAATGGTTAAGGACCTTTATTTGTTTAGTCATATAAATACTTTTATGTTGAGCTTCTATTATTCATTTATTAGCATGATATTGTGTGTCTTGTTACGTCCCTCTGAGGACCTGGTTATCTCGCCAGGTGTTTGCTCTTGTCTTACGCAGGTGTTCTAGCTATAGTCGTGATCATCGCTATATCTTCGAGGATGATTGCAATTGGATCGTCTTCGCTTCGCTTGCCAAACTTATTTTATTTTCCATGTATTTTGTCCTTTGCTTGTTGGTAGTGGATTTGTCTCCGCCCAACATATTGTACAAATACATTTCCATAGATGATTATATGAATTCTTTATTTTCCTTTATTTATGGATGAGATTAGTTGTTATGGTTTCTACTGCATATTACAGCTTATGTATACGTACAAGGCTATGTACTTCGTATGTATACAGCTGGCATGTCTACGTTCCAAGTCCTACGTATTTTAGGACTGGGGCGTTACATATTTTTGTGGTGGCCCATACAGGTCTTGATAAATTGTTTGGTTACTTTACCGTACCAAGCAAGCCTGCGTATAGGATTAGAAGTCTAGGATCTCATCCACATACTTGACCTCTTTCCTCGATCCTATATTTGAATTACCGTTCGACTCATCAATTGCATCTTGCTTGATTCCTCCTATCATTATTCTTATCTTTCCTTCGTGTTTGCTAGAGATTGACCCTACTAGTTAGATATCCCAAATACTATTAGTTTAATTCTTTTAAGTTGGGTAGAATACTTTATGACCTAGTAATCTCTTTGTCCTTGTGACCTATATTAGTAAGTTCACTTAGATTCTAGAATTTAGAGGACCCTAACCCATCTAGTCAACCAAGGACTTGGACAAGAAGACTATAGGACGACTGTATAAAGACCATTACAGGACATGACTTAGATCCTTTAGAAGTTCGACTATACTCCATCTCAATTTTAAACTCTCGTGCCTATATCTTTAGTATCTAGACTAATGATGCTAATGTAGCCTAGTTTTTTGCAAACTAAATTCTTTATCAAGCTTGTTCATGACATATGTTATTGGAGGCCTCCGCTAATGTATTGTCTACTCAGAACCGGTACATGATGGTCTGATCAACCTAGTGCACTTTGGTTCGCTTACATCTATCATTCTACGTGGATGGGGACATAGCTAAACTTGCCCTCTAGAGTCCCATCTGACTGCCTTGGCAACTCCTTTTGAATTATTTGGTCGCCTTTGAACCACGTATTCGTATTCGATAACGCCTCCTTCGAACTCTATATTGCTTTCGCCTTCACCTATTTTAGAAGGACGAAGGTGTTACACTAGAACTTCCTCTAGCCATCCTATCGACTATAACCGTTCTCACTCGATGTTGCTCTATCTTCATCCTAAACTACTCGTCCTTTTTCTCGGCCCTATATTTACTATCATGACCTTCTAATCGCTTAATTTAGGAGTAAAATTAAATTCGTTCTCTTAAATCGTGCCCTCAACCTACTCTCAAAACATATCTTTTTAGGTCTTCCATTTATCCTCTTGATACCATATTACTCCCTGCATGTTATCATGACTAACTTTAACCCTTAACTTTTTAATTCTTGCTTAAAACTCATGACCCACATTCACTACCCACGACCATACCCGTATTATTTTTCTAAGATCTAGATCAAAACTTCTTACGACATGATTTTGTTGAGGCTTATAATTGATTTTTCCCCACCGATACCCCCTTGTGTCTTTTCACCCTCCTACTAATTCTTAATTTCGAAGATAAAATTTTTTTAAGTTGGGTAGGATGTAAAACCCCTAAATTTCTACTATTTTTTAAATAAATTTGATACTAATTTTTTTATTTTTGTATATTGTACATCGCGTAGTTGCATTGTACGTCGCGCGCAAAATTTTGTTTTTCGTAATTGCTCGACTAGTACGACTATGTGCAAGCGTACATATTTTTGAAAAATATTTTTTTCTATTTTTATAGTTTCAAAATAATATAGATAATAATTATTTTTAGCTATCATGCCTAAATTTTCAAGTTTATGATTTTAATTATGAAAAGCCTTTCATTTATACAGATATAATAATAAATAATTTTCCAATAAAATGGTATATTAGAAAAGTATATTTATGTAAATATTATTTGGACATACATATATATTTCATAATTATTTATTAGTTTATTTTTAAAAAATAATGTAATTTTTGAAATTATTATTATTAGTATTTTTGGAAAATATATTTTGAAATTATTGTGGCGATTTAAATCTTGATTTGATTTTATGGATTTATTTAAATAGTTAAATTAATATATATATTTGAAATTTGATTGATTTTAAACTAAAGGATGGAATTTAATTAGATTTAAATTGATTTAGATTTGGATTGAAATTTATTGAATTTGATTTAAAATAAATAGAGGAATTATCTAAAGGGATTTGCAACTATCATAATCCTTATCTAAATAGTAGTTTCCACCTCATATATAAGGAGAGGCTCATTATTCTCTATTCCATTAATTTTCTCCACCTACAAATGTGTTTGTGCATTGTGTCCGTGCACATCAAGCCATATCCATTCACTTCTTCTATTTTTCATCCAAATTGATTAATGTTCTCATTAAAGAAATTCTCTTTTCCCTTCTATCTATTTTCTCTTATCACAAATTCTTACTATCATTTTACCGATCAACCAAGTCCGTCTATCCTAGTAGTCCTTAAATTTCGAGTACGAAAATTTTCAAAGGTGGGTAGATTTATAACTCATCTTCCCGAAATTATTATTTTTTAAATTATATCTATATATTTTAATTTTGTGTTTAAAAGTAATTTTCATAGAAATTTTGTAAAAGATATTTTGTGATTACTTTTCTTACCAAAAACTAGTTTTAAATTAATGGTTTGAAATAATATTTCTAAAAAAAAATTTTCTCGAATTTTTTATTTAAATATAAAATATGTTTTTATTATTTTTGGTCTTCTAAAAATTGGTTTTAAAAAAATGAGCGATAAAAGGTTTTTTTTTGTCCATTTATTTTTAAGTAACGATTTGGATTTATAAAAGTAAGTTTTATAATATTTAATGACATCGAGTATTATTTGATATGTTAATCAGTTATTTGATTATATTTGAATTTATTTAAATTATCTTGATGGCTATCAACTACACTTTAAATTATGTTGATAATTTAAATATTGTTTAAAATACTTACGATGACTAATTGGAGCATTACGATTTGTCTAATCTAGATTTGAAATGTTATTTGATTAAATAATTTATTTATTTTTTGATTTAAATTATTTTGATAAATATTAGATATTAGTTTAAAGTTATTATGTTGAGTTTGATTTGGATTTGGATTCATATGATTTGAATTATTTGATAATATAGAATAATACTTAAAGTTATTATGGTGATCATTTAAAGGATTGCAATCAAATTGATTTATTTTTTAAATAATTTTTTTGATTTAAATTTATGGGAAGATTTATCTATTAGAAATTCTTATCCTATTGGAATCATATCTAGCATTAATTAGATCATTTTTTATTTAAATCAAATCCTATCTAATTTAGGAGATAAATCTGAAATAAATACCTATATAAACCCAATACATCCCCCTTCTATCAGCCATAATTTGAAATTATTTTTAGTCCAATAGAAAGTCTAAAATTCGTCATTATAATTCAGCCCCGCTTTTTAGCAGTAAGAGCAACTTGGAACGACGATATCTCCTAGCTCCGAACTCCGTTTCGTCTCCAATTTTTTCTAAAAGAAGCATATCGAGGTAAGCTTTCCAAAAATATATTTTAATAGAAAAATTCGTTCAATAGATTTCTACAAAACTGTTTGAGTATCTAGTGTCCCAAAAATAAACATGTTTCAGTATTTTTGCGATTTCGGGAGATTCCGGAAATGAAAATGCGATTCGTTTAGTTTTTCGGAAAGCTAATACGAAAACCTATACCATATCCTAACTTCAAAATTTTATTAAATAAATGTAATAGGTGCAGTATTAATTATAATTAGATAATAAACTATTTTCAGTATCTGAAGTTGTTCCTGCACCTTCCTCTTTGTGCGCTGTTGTTGATTCGTCGCCAGGACATCATCTTACCTCACTCGGACATCAGGCAAGACACCTTGCCTTTACTGTTTAATTTTTTGCTCAATATCATGCATGTTTTATTTCTTGTTCTTTCAAAACCATATGTAGTTGCAAATTATTATACTTTAGTTTTCTTTATGCACTTGGCCTAGAGTTAAGGGACCACCTTTGTTTGTGCCGTATTCATTGACTCGACACATGTGTGCCACGATGTCACGTGTCTTATATAGATTCAGACTTGTGTACCGACCGTACATCGGTGCGTATAGGACGAGCGTTAGGATATAACTGCTAATATAGTTGTCTAGAAGACTTAGCGGTTATTAGAAATATCGTGATGTGGATTCAGCACGAGTAGTGCATGGGGAGGGTGAAGACAGTTATTAGGCGCAGGGGCTTTTGCACATTTACTTTTCTCTAGCTGCCATTTGTGACGCAGCCGAGAGCTAGTGTGCCGTGTACTTATTTACTTTTCTCTAGATGCCACTAGTGCCTCGATTGAAACACAAATGTGCCGTGCATTTACTTTCCTCTAGCTGCCGTTAGTGACTCACCCAAGAGCTAGTGGTCGTGCATTTATTTTTCTCTAGATACCCCTTAGCTCTCACTCGAGTGCTAATGGGCCGTGCATTTACTTTTCTCTAGACGCTACTAGTGCCTTGGTTGAAACGCTAACGTGCCGTATTTCTAGTCTCGAGAGCCCTTGTGTGGAACGTTGTCTTCAAAGTACATTTTTACATAGAATCGTTAAGGACCTTTATTTGTTTAGTCATATATATACTTTTATGTTGAGCTTCTATTATTCAGTTATTGGCATGATATTATGTGTCTTGTTACGTCCCTCTGAGGACCTGGTTATCTCGTCAGGTGTGTACTCTTCTCTTACGCAGGTGTTCTAGCTCTGGCTGTGATCATCGCTATATCTTCGAGGATGATTGCAATTGGATCGTCTTCGCTTCGCTCGCCAAACTTATTTCATTTTCCATGTATTTCATCCTTTGATTGTTGGTAGTGGATTTGTCTCCGCCCAACATATTGTACAAATACATTTCCATAGATGATTATATGAATTCTTTATTTTCTTTTATTTGTGGATGAGATTAGTTGTTATGGTTTCTACTGCATATTACAGCTTATGTATACGTACAAGGCCATGTACTTCGTATGTATACAGCTGGCATGTCTACGTTCCTAGTCCTACGTATTTTGGGACTGGGGCGTTACAGTCTGTTTATATGGACTATGATATGGATACTTTAAATGATGTGGCAGATACACTAGAGATGTTCCATGCATTAAAAAGGAACGACATTGAAGGAGATGATGAAGAGAACTTTAATTCATTGCTTGATGATGCTAAGAAACCTATTTCAAGCTTCCAAAACGGGGAGTTAAAAAATAAAATGAACTACTCAAGTCCCAATTGGAAGAGGAGCGTAAACGGAGACAAGAATTGGAGACCATGCTAAAAGAATTTCAATCCCAAGGAGCTTCATAAACATCTGAGAAGGTTGCTTCCAATACTAAAGGAAGTGGTAATAGGAACTATATAATGTCTCGTAAGAATGAACACGAGTCTCTTGGAAACAAGAGTCCATCATATGGTTCTAAGGTAATGCTTATTACAATTAGTTCTATTTCGTCTAATAAGCTTTTCTTCTTCTATTTTTGTCTAATATGTTTATTCTAATTTGCTTTTTTTATCTTCTATCTTCTTTGAAAAGGTGAAACAGAATAGAAAGTTAAGCGAGCAAAAAGATATACCATATCCTACATCGAACATTGGCATGGTAAGTACATATATTCAATACATAATCTTTATTCAACAACTTATAACATGTAGTAATTATATCCAAAAATAACTGTTTCTTATTTTGTTTAGGGAACCAAATGTTAGCTAGCAGTGGGCACAAAAGAAAATATTGTTGCCGAGGGAATTGTCTTTGAAGAGTGTGGACAAAATGAGAAAATTCATATTGTTGAATTAGGAGAACATAATGTTAGGGTTTCAATTCTGAAAGCCCTTCAACCTACTGTGAGCATTCCCGTGCCACTTCATGGAGGAATGGAAGTTGTTAAAGATGCAATTGGGTCTTTAGTAGCTTGGCCCAAAGAGTTTATTGTTGGTGGTCTTGAGGTAATATTATTTAATGCTAGTGTCAATATCTTTTATGAAATTGTCTAAAAAAAATCAATATGCAACAGGTAAGTACTAAACCAATTGAATCTGACAATATTCAACCTTTGAAGGTTGCTGGCTGTGGTAGGGAGATAATAGACACTTTTGGAGAGATGGTAGAAACCATTAAGGATACCGATCCTCATCTTAAAATACCATTAGAGAAGGAATGTTCGAAAGCTTTAATCCATCTTGTTATCTTTCTAAATCGTTTTGCTGGAGGTATGTAGGATGCAATGGCTAGATGTGAATCCTGTTGTTGCATACATGAGGTAAGAAATATGAAATTTATATTCTGAAATTTTGATTTTGAGATTGACACCATATTTAACTATTCTTTTGGCTTTAGGTTTTTGCTTGATAGATTTCCAAACTCTCGAAAGCTTTTGATAATGTTCAACCCTTCTGCTATGAGTAATACATCCGGACCTGCGATAAGCAATCTGATTAGAGAAAGGCTCCAAGAGGCTAAGAAAACCCAAATTTGCTTCATTCCATTCATTTACAAGGAGTAAGAAGTTTTAATCAAGTAGCAAGATTTTTCTTTCCTATTGAATAACCAATGTGCTTTATTCCATTCATGTTCCCTTTAATGTAGGAAGCATTGGATTCTAATTGTTGTTGATCTCTCTACCTTTAATGTTTACTGGTTGGACTCGCTGTATTTTAAACCGAGAGGAGATATTAAGTTGTGTACGTGAGTGAAATTATTATTATTATTGTTAATATTTTAATAATGTGTATATTCTGATGTTAGTATATACAATTATTTTCCACTAGTGGCCTCAATACAGCATATATTGGTGGTAAAAGATCAAATAGAAGTCCTACTTGGAAATTACCCAAGGTAATCAAACTAATATATGACTTATTATAATCATGGACATTATATTCTCTTACAAATAATATCTTCATGTAGGTCCCGAAACAGCCTGGAGGTTATGAATGCGGATATTTTGTTAAGAAATATATGCGGGATCTCATGGAAGACCCCTCTCCTACTATTGAGTCAAAGGTAAGTTGTTCATTAATTTAATTCTTAATTACTTTTCTGAAATTATACAAAGTAATGTAACTATTTTTTGACTTTTTGGCTAAAAAATTGGCTAGAAAATCAACATACACGCGGAAAGAAATAGATGATGTCCGATGCGAATTCATCAAATTCGTTGCCAATCATATGGATACATGAGGGTCAAGGTAATATCCTTAACAAGATCCCCTCCCTTTTACCTGCTCTCCAATTTGCAGGGCATACCCTAACCTATTGGCCACATCCATATGTGTACCACACACCCTCTCTGACTAACTGATTACTAACTTTTATACTGACACTAACTCTGATATTGGGTCACTGACCTCTAACTGATGTATTCTAACTGATACTAAAATACTAACTCACCTCACTCTTTACTTTACTCACATGCACACACAATTCCAAAAGTACAGATACATGGAGATATCAACCCATCATCTGAACCGAAACTGGCACTTAACACTTGGACACTAAAAATCTTAGACACTTGACCGATACTTAACATTCATTCACTCATTTCCATTACTGATACGAGACACCCTAGTGTCACATGGACACAATACACTCAAGACACTGTCAAGATACTCACTAAACTATGACTGACACTCATTAACTGGCACTGTCTCACTGCTTGCATAGGCCTATGGCCAAGAGCCTACAGCAGGTCAAGCTGGAGGGGGGAATGAGTCCCCTGTTGCTGCTAATGTAGCCTACTGCTTTGGCCTGGCCTGCTGCCACTTGCCCTACCTGCAGGCAATAGCCCCAGGCCTTAGCCAACATCTGCTGCATCAGTGGCCTGATACACGAGGGTCAAGGTAATTTCTCTAAGATTCTGGCTCTTGTAGCCCATATCATGTGAATAAGTACGAGGAATTCATGGCTAAGTTAGATATCTTTCTACATAGTGATGTATGTATCTGTTTGTAACAATATGCTAGCAGATACTGAACTCTGATACAAAGGCTTATTTTGAGAGGAAAGGTACCTTAGTAAAAATTGAAGTTTTTGGTTCAACTCCAATGCAGGCAAGCCAACAAGGATCGCTTATGATATCTTTCGATGTCATTTGGTTCGAACATATGACAAACAAAAAGAGGACAATGATGTAACATAAAGAGCACATGATTTTCAGCTTATGATATCTTTCTTGTTCATGCTCTCTTACTAATTTGGTCCTTAATTAACCTTTGCTCACTAGTGTAGTTCTTTCTGATAGTTACATATATATACACATAGATGAATCTGATAGAAACTTCACATAACAGTTTCCCACAACATATGTTGAATTGTGATCTTAATGTGTGTTTTTAACCAGGACTTATACATCATTCAATATCCGATAGTTACATATATATACATCATTATATCACATTTATTAAACCTTGTTTTATCTTTTGCAGGGTATATGTGCTGTGGACACAGGTCTTTATGTGACTAAGTTGAAGCTAAAGTGTGGGATATTTTCATGTGGATAGTTTTGATGTAGCTAAAGTATACTCTATATTGGATACTCTATATATTTTGAGAAGATGTATATATATGGCCTAAAAAATGTAGAATGATAGCTAAAGTACTCTATTATGAGACAATGGAATGTAGCTAGATAAAGTACTCTATATCTGTGAGATGTTGATGTACCCTATTTTGAGATAATGAAATGGAGATTAATGGTACTTTATATTACATTTCAATGTTTTGTTGTGAATATGGTTCAAAGTGGTTGTTTTCGAATTGAATTGAGCAGTGTTTGGTATGTATAACATGCAGTATAGAGCGTTATAAATGTGATACAATGACCATTCATAACGCTTTCAAAATGTCCTGACTTCTAAACCATATTAACTATTCATAACGGTTTTACATAACTATCCATAACGCTTTGAAAATAAAACATAGCAGAAATTCAACCTATTAATGACGTTTTCGGAAGAATTATCTATAACGCTTTGAAGAACATTTATAACACCCGATTTCATAACACTTGGATTAAGAAAAAAAGCGTCATGGTTCTTAATTAATGACAGTTTTTAGCCGTCACTAAAAGGTATTTTTGTTGTAGTGAAATATGAGGCACCAACCATTGAAATTGGAAGTAGAATTGATACCCGTTGATACTCAAGCATAAACCAAGAAGTTTTCATCTCCTTATTATGGTCATAAGTATTTCCAAATAAAAGGGCTAACTCGTGTATTAATAATGATAACAAATATATATCTTGATATAAGAAAAATTGGGCTCAGACATATCATGGCAGAAAATTTAGATAGCTTCTTAGAAAATAAATGCAGCAAATGATTTGGAAAGAAAATCGTGTAAACTCAAAAATATATATTATATGGAGATGTTTATGTATGCTAAAGAGAGACACAATGTCAAATATGTCTGTGGATTACCATATGGAATAAAATCCACTTGAAGTTGAAAGAACAAAAAGAAAGTCAAAAACTTTCATACCATCTGACAAATGACAATAATTGAAATTTTGAAATACGTAATGAAGCACTGCAAATGTTTGGTAGCTTAATAAAGATAAAATGTAGATTATGCTAGCTCGGGACGCAAAGGAAAATATTTTCTGTGGGATACAACATGTCAAGGTCCAATAGGTACCTATAAATATGAAGAGTTCCTATTAGAGACAATGCTGCGACTAGATGATGAAAGTATAATCGGACAAATAAAAAAGCTTGAAAGAAATTAACATGGAAGTCCCTTGATAATAGAACAAAATGAAATGAAACTTTAGTGAACTGAATGTTGTAAGGATTTCAATATTATTGTATAGATATGCCTTCCTAGCAATTAAATAAGTTCACGTAGTGGATCACTTGCAACTATAGTTCAACTATTATATATTTATATATATATATATATATATATATAAAATATATATATATATATATATATATATATATATATATATATATATATATATAAAAATATATATATATATATATATATATATTGTAGAAGCATGGAAATGAACATGAAATCCTATGCGGCTCAAGACTAGAAGAGTTTCATGCGGCTCAAAAGTTTATTAGAGTTTCATGCGGCTCAGAAGTTCCCAGCGAGCCACGTGGCTTTATGCGGTTCAAAAAGTCCTTCACAAACCGGCCGTAATTAATTTATGCAGCTGGCTCATTTAATGCCCTGATGCGAAGCGACGGCTCTGACACGAAGGTTTGACAACCCTGACATAAAAGTGAAATAATGACCCTGACATAGTGGCAGGCTCCTAGGGAAGACAAGAAAATCTTCACAGCTGGCACAGTCCACCAACCCCAAAAAGCTCCCTATGCGGCTACCACCCCTTATACGGCAGCCACTCTCATGCGGCAGCCACTATCATGCGACCGCCACTCTCATGCGGCCGCCACCCCCATGCGGCTGCTACTCCTATGCGGCTCGGATCATGGGGCCACCCTCATGCGGCTCAGACTAAAGGATTTTCATGCGGTTCAGATAAGGCCACCCTTATGCGGTTCTGACACGAGGCCACACTCATGCGGCCCAACCATGACAGTCCTCCATGCGGCTCGCAGCAGTTGGGACACGTGGCGGGAGCTGATCGAATCTCAATAATTCATATTTGTTACAGTCAATGAGGGACACGTGGCGGGAGCTGATCGAATCTCAATAATTCATATTTATTGCAGTCAATGAAGGAAACGTGACAGGAGTCGATCAAATCTTAATAACTCAGATTTGCTGCAATCAACATAACCGTCCAGATTTGGTCAAATCCCAAACAAGCCAGATTTATTGCTATCATCATAATCATCCAGATTTAATGCAATCATTACAATTCGGATTTATGGCGATCAACATAATTACCCAGATATATTATAAACATAACAAACCAGATATATGGCAATCAACATAATGGTCCGGGGCTCAGAATCCGCCACGTGGATATACACCTCCATCCATGATGCCTATAAATAGAAAGGTGCCATTCCCTTGTAAAAGAAAGCACGGAGATATACGCACAGAGCTAGATACAGAGCGATCCACATTCGAGCAAGAGCATTTCTTTCCCGGAGCCGAAGCTGCGTCCGATCGTCCAAGGAGTAAGGCAGAGCTGTCGTCGCTTTTCCGAGCCTCTACCGTCACCCCCTCCAGAAAAAAAATAAACAATTGTACTTAGATTGTTGTACCTAGATTTTCGTCCCTAGGCTTTCTTTGTACGAGCGAGTTTTTGTTGTGAAGTAAAAGTCCAGTCCTCCCATAAAACTGTTCTGTTCTTTTATAATCAATGGCAAACACGATGGCGACTCTGCTGGGGACTAACTTCTCCACGGCTGAGGAGTTGGTAACGCAATCGGACGCAGCCAAACTTGGCTCCACTCAACAAATGCTAGTCGCCCGGTTCGACCAGGAGGCGTTTGAAAAAATGCTCTCCGACGGAAGCACTGGCCCGGTCCAGCGGCGAGCCCGCACGAAGAAGGCCCGCAGGGAGTGGAGGCCCAAATCATTCGCTCCTCTCCAAGCTCTTGAAGGAGTACTCTCTGTTGCCCAAGATGGCGGAGAAGTATCGCATGCGACCCCACTTTAGACCATAGAGGACTCTGTTGTCCCCAAGTCCGGCAAAGGAAAATACTACGATGCTGGACTTGCAGGGGCAAAGGGTAACTCTACACGGTCCAGGAAGAAGCCACAGAAGGGCGCTACCCGCATGAAGACTCATGCGGCCACAAAAGCCAGCCGCAGACAGAAGGCTCATGCGGGCACCATGACTTCCAGCCGCATGGAAGAGGCCCACGCGGCCACTACAGCTCCCAGCCGTATGCAAACTGCCAGCCGCATGTGGACCGCTTATGCGGCCACAAATGCCAGCCGCATGCAGGCAGGCTATGCGGCTAAAAATCTCAGCCGCAGGCCATCTGATTCATGCGGCTCGGGCCCAGTCTTCGACCGCCTCTCAGGCGGTCCTGACCCCAGATGCTCTCATGTGCCAGTCTCTATGGACTCTTCCTACTATGCACTCTCAGGTGCTAGAAGGAAGAAGTCTCGGGCAGCGTGGGCTCGCCAAGCTCAGTCAGCTGTCCCAACTTCCGACTATCAGGGCGTCACGTTGACTATTACGCGGGTCCCTGGCGGAAAGTTCTACAGAACTATTTATGTCCAACCTCCGGGGGCCAACAGACAAAATAGTTGTCAAGAATCTCCCAACAATGATCAAGGGCAAGTATTCATACTACCCCCACATCAGGGAGAAGGCAGGATGCCAACACACTCATGTGCTCAGGACTCCCGGGCCCACAAAATGAGTGACTTGTGCAACGTGATTCTTCACAAACGCAAGGAAAGAGACGAGGACTTGGTGTGCAGAGAGTCCTTCCATGGACATCACTGCACTCAAGTCATTGTCAACTACTGCTGCAGCAAGGCGGCCACACAAGAAGACCGGTGATCCATCTTCCAACGACTGCAACACCCAAGCTCAGAAGACGAGGCGCTTCTCGTCGCCTCCTGCAATTCTGCTCACAAGATCCCTGGCAGCGGGAGTGGGAAGAAAACAAACGTCTCCAGTCCAAAAATTTCAACCAAAAAACTCTCTTCTAAGCGGTTGTCCACGACGGTTACGAGAGGATTTTTCCAAGGTACTCGCTCAAAGACGAAATATGTCACACTTGGAGATTCGTCGTCCACATCTCTGGGAGGCGCTGGAGCCGGGGGTAGCACTCCTCCAAACATCTACGAAAATCCGGTGTTCCAAGTAGATAATCCAGGAGAAATTATTCCTCCAACAGATGCAGCAAGTTCTGACGTCCCCGAGGATATCCACAACTCTCAAGATGAGGAAAGCTCTGAAGCTGGGGGTACCACTCCTTCTGAGTTTGAACCAGAGGAGAACATTCCCACATACCCTGACGATTTCTCTGTACAAGGGTATAACTCAGAGGGCGCGTCCTCCACCATTCCTTCCATCTCTCCTCATGTAAGGACATTGTTCATGACGGACAGCAACCAAGATGGTCCCAGTAATCACCAACGCATCGACACTCTGGAGGCCATACTGCATACCTTGGTCAAGTCCACAAACGAGATCAAAGCGTCCCTTCCAACTCTGCAAGGAAGAACACCTGGCCAAACAAACGTGGGACCCGCGGTCAATACGGACTCGAACTCAGCCGCACCAAACCCGGGTGATAATCTTCCTAAAATATCGGCCCCTACTGCTGCAGACAAGGCCAGGGAGGCAAGAAGAGAGGTCCAGAAGCTCCGGGCCATGTTCCATGCCCGAGAAAACTGCCAGGACCTTAGGATACGACAACCATATCCTGCTGCATGGAGAGATGTGCCCTTCCCACCAAGATACAAACCATTCAACATCAATCCGTATGATGGAAAGACATCTGCAAGCAGGTACATCACCTACTTCGAAGTCACAACCGACCATCTGCCTCATGACGATACCATCCTTATACGGTTGTTCATTGGAGCGTTGGAAGGGGTCGCCTTCGACTGGTACCGCAACTTGCCGGACAACTGCATCCATTCCTTTGCTGGCTTCAAACGTATGTTCCTGGAGAGGTTCTACAAAGTAGAACAAGACGTGACAATGTTCACCCTCATGGATGTTGTTCAGGAAGAAAAAGAGCTGACAAGGAACTATATCGAGCGGTTTTGTCAAACCACGATGAAGTTGCCTTCCGGTAACCCTAATTCCTCTTTAATTGAAATTTGCCAAAAGAGGCTGATTCCCACAATCAGCCTCTGGATGGGCGAAAGTCAGTTTAAGGATTGGAAGACGTTCATCATCAGTGCCACTAGCGCCGAAGACAACTTGAAGAAAGCTCGCCAACTGGGATTGCACGTCTCGGAAGGAGAGGACAAGGGCAAACGCCCTAACACCAATAACAACAATGGTGGTAACCCCTCCAACAGTCGAGACAACAAGGGCAAATAAGCTATGGTGGCCGACATAGCTCCGAAGCCTGAACCGAAGTCGACAGAAAAGCAGTGGCCTCAGATGACCTACTCCTTCGAGGACGGCCATGTCAAGCCCATCTTGGACATGCTCATACAAGGAGGTCGAATTCAGCTCCCTCCTCCAAGGCGTGAACCTCGTCCTGCAGAAATGGAGAGCCCCAAGTACTGCCACTACCATCGCTATGTCCACCATGCTACACAAGACTGCTACCAACTGAAGCGATACATCCAGCATCACATCGATTCTAAGGCCCTGGCCATTGATTTCGATGAGGTGACCGTGGCATCCAACATGGTGTCAGTACAATTTGGCATCTTTCCTCCGACAAAGACTCAAGATAGAGTAGTGCCCGTCCTAGAACAAAGATGGAGGTCGCTAACCTTCCACCTCCTCGAGACCAGGATGCTGGTCTAGTACCCCTTACCACATCACGAGGAGAGGTCATGTGGGTCCATCCGGACCTGGTACCTGAAGTGACTCAGTCCGTACCACCCTCTACCAGCAAGAAGAAGAGTGGAAAAGTCAAATCATGTCGCACAACCTCGGCAGAGGTCAAAGAAGTTACTGTTGTTGTTACCCGATCCGGCGTACAAACCCAACTTCTACCGGGTAACTCGACTGAAGATCATCAGCCAACAGCTGCTGCTCCAGGACCTTCTTAGCCTCCGATGACCGACAAGCCTAGGCCGAAGGAGACTCGCTTTGACAAATTGCTCTGAAGAGAGACGCCTCATGGGCTGGAGAGGCCCTACAACTTTGACATCTTGGCATAATTGGCCAACACACCGGCCAAATTGTCGCTATACTAGCTCCTGAGACTCTCCAAAGATGTTCGTGTTGCACTGAGCGAGGCACTCCAGAACACCGACGCATATCTAGCTCAGTCCAATCTCACTGGGGAGAGCTCGCCTACAGATCTCCAGGACAGCGCTTGAACAGGCACAATACCCAATGTCGTCTTCACTCCGTAGGATATGCTTATCAAGACCAACCTACACGATCGTCCTCTGTATTATGCTGGGTACATTGGTGATATCAAGGTGGATCGGATGCATATTGATCCCGGTTATTCCATAAGCATCATCCCGAAGAGACTACTACACTATCTGCTGATCCCAATGCATCGCCTGACGTCGATAAGCACCACCATCAGCGGTTTCAATTCAGACAGAAGCTATCCGATCAGGAAGATTCGCTTGAAGTGCCAAATCGGCGACCTTTAGTCAGAAGTAACCTGTTATGTCATAGATGCGGACACTTCCTACAATATTCTTCTGGGGTGTCCTTGGATACACGATTACATGATCGTGCCTTCCACATTGCACCAATGCTTCAAGTATGTCGATAAGCATGGCTTCATAAGGACAGAATTTGCTGACATTGATCCCTTTAAAGGGGTCGAATCCTACTACTCTGACTCATGCTTGTACGAGAAGTCGAAAAGACACCTTGCGGAAGGAGATATTCAAGCTCAAACTGAGGCGGCAGCTGGATCAGAAGAACCTCTGACAATCTACCTCCAAGCCCGCAAACCTGGTAGAACTGCACCCCTTACGGCCACTCTGAGTAAGGATGCAATCAGCCTCTCTACACAAGAGGGACAGATAATAATCCGACTGCCAAGGTCTGGTCAAGCATCAAGACCCACGACAGAGCCACTAACAATCAGGCTGCCTAGAGCAAGCCAGCAACAAGTAGAAGAGCTCAATCCCTCTGTCAAGCCGATGACGATTCGTCTTCCCAGAATGAATCGGCAGCCGAACGCTAAACCGGGGACTGCTAGTCAGCCAACAACTCCCCGCCCAGCATCGAGTACCAAACTAGGGGTGGCTAGTATGCCAACGACTCCACGTTCTGCTCCACCCATGGAGCCCCTGATGATTAAGCTGCCCAAGTCATCCTCCCAGTGTACATTGACGCAGGGGGTGGTTAAAGAAGAGCCAGAGCTGGCCAAGTATGTGGTTGCTCACACTGATGTTCCATCCGCAGATGATGTAATCCCACTGGAAAAGATACCTTATTTCATCAATAAAGGGCTATCTTTGAACTACCTCGAGCTTAATAAGCTTTGTACAATGTATGCTATGGAACACGGTATAGGCACCCACCTGCACACACAGGTGACAAATGTCTACACCGTAAACCAACTTACTCCAGTAGAAGACGCTTACCGCATAGTCGAGGGAGAGGATCATCCAATCATCTTCGGCCGGAAGAATGATCCATAACCCTTCAGGATAGAAGAAGTTGATCTCGAACCCAACACCGGAAGACTGCCCCTTTATCTGTATAGCTCCCGATCCAAGTACCTCATGCAAAAACAAGGGTATGATCTGGAAACTACACCAGATTTGAACTACGGTACTGGACGGCGGTTACCCTTACAATTGCAGGTCCCGACTGGGAAACTACGAGATTATTACAACAAAACTAGATGTGGGCTAGGTTATGTTACACCGGCAACGACCCCTGAAAGCTCAGACGAGGAATGCAACTGACATTCACATTCAACCGGATCATCCACTTTCGATTCAGATGTCAGCATCAGGGACGTATTCAGGCAAGTCTTGTCCGTCAATATGGCATTTGCGATGCCTACGAAGAAGATGAAGACATTCCTGAACTTCTTGAGTTAGAGCCGTGGGCACAACAACTAGATGCACAATAGAAGAAGCGGTTCGAACAAAGAGATCCTCCCACCGAGGATGAGGTTGTACAAGTTGATCTCGGTGATGAGTCCTCTCCAAAGCCCATCTTCGTCAGCAAAAGTCTGACAAACGAAGAGCGAGAATCGCTACTACAACTCGTCAGAGAATACATCGACGTATTTGCCTGGAGCTACGAAGACATGCTAGGACTGAACCCCGGAGTTGTACTTCACAAGCTCCATATCCGTCCGGACGCAAAATCGGTCAAGCAACAGCAATGATGCTTTCGCCCGGACATCATGAACTCCATCGAAGCTGAGGTCAACAAACTGATAGCTAGCGGCTTCATCCACGAGGAACAGCATCCAGATTGGGTATCCAATATAGTACCAGTC